>JAVYIG010000090.1:0-600000 GCA_035222895.1 Strongylocentrotus droebachiensis
GCACCCCTAATTACATCCATAACACCCCGCTCTCCAGACCCTTCCGAAATCGAGCTACCCACGGGACACATCTAAGATCTATTCAAATTTCCTTTGGTTCAAGAGCCAGAGGAAGTAGGAAAGTTCTGCCGTTTAGCATTATGGTTAGTCTGCTTTTCAATCATGATATATTTTCTGCATACACTCACGTTCCCCGTCCTAATCACTCTTTTTCTTCTTTCGATCTTACAGTTTTAAAATTACCACCCTCTTTGTAGTCTTCATTCATAATTTTTTCTTCATTTATTCCTCTAGCAATCTATCTTATCCTCCCTTCATCTCTCTCGCTCTCTCTCTCTCTCTCTCTATTTCGTTTTTTTCTTTCTCCAACCTCTCGCTCTCTCTCTTTCTCTCTCTCTATCTCTCACTCCCCGTCTCTCTCTTTCACTTTCTTGTACCATTTCAACTCAGTTGTAATTGTTTCTAACCACTCGTCTGTTCTTTGCCCTTTTACACGAAGAGTTACGATCGATAACACGTCACGTGCTAGCTATTACCCAATCAGGGCCATCGCATGAGGAATATGGATCCTGAGTAGCCGGTAAAAGCCGATCAGGACTACCGTTCTAAGGGCATCGCTCTTGATTGGCCAATACGGATACACTGTAAAAAAATAATAGTCGAAATAACTCAATAAAATTGAGGAAAAGAATTGCCTTATTTTTATTAAGTAAATATTACCTACGGCATCTTAAGTAGAATTTACTTATTTTGCTGAGAAATGTTTTACTCAGTTAAATCGAGTTACATTAACGTAAATAATTTAAGTATTATAATCATTTTAGATAATTAAAAAAAAGCTATGATAGGATTACATATTGCACGATTTGCTACCCATCTAATCTAACAAGTAACATCCACTAATCATTCACTACTTCTATTTAAGATTAATCACTAATCACTAACACTACTTCTATTTAAGATTTACATACGCTTCAATTCGACACATATTGAAAGGCTCCAAATTTTATATATACTTGATCGTAGCATCTTAAAAGGAAAATTGGTTGACAATTTCCTGAAATATCAAGTTTTTATTTGTTTTGAACTGGGTAACAATTAAAAATTGTCTTGTCTTTGCTTAGCCATGTTAAATGAATTATTAAATGTTTTAAAGTCCTTAAATTTTCCTTCAACCACAAAAAAGAATTGTTTTATTTAAAAAAGAGTTTAATTTGGTCTTAATGAATATTCATAAATTATGTAAATATTTCTATTACGCACTGCATCGGTCCTTACTTTAAAAAGATAAGAATAATCAACATAAATTGTTTGAGTAATACGTATAATTTCTGATTTTGAGTTAAAATTACTAAATTAATACAAGCTGAAATTACTTAAAGTTTTTATGTATTTGATTTTACTTAAATATTCCACGTATGTTCTACTAAATTGAAAGTTTGAGTTAGCAAGACTTAAATTTAATGCGTAAGTGGCAAAACTAATGTTTTCAAGTAAATTCTACATGGAAAAAATACGTAAAAATTACCAATGAACAAATTATTTTTTACAGTGTAGGGTTGCCTTTTATCCCTCCCAAAAATCATAATATCAATATTTGATAGTAAGAATGATCGGCACCCCTCCCATTAGATGGGACCCATTATATGGTCGTAAGGGACGTCAGACTATTGCCCATTACGTTGGAATATATTTCGTTACCTCTTTAAATTTAAAATGATTGTGACGATATATTTTATTCCTGATAAGAAGATATAGAATTAATTCTATCAGGAATAAATCACATTTTCCTCAATCAATTCATTAAAAGAGTTAAACAAAGCTTAAATAAATTTTTGGGACAACGGTGTATTAGAGATGAATATCGTGAGAATGGGTTAATATTAGCCGAGGACCGTTTTACGCTTATTAGAGGTCTTTCTAATCGGTCGAAATATTACAATCGGGAAAACTTCACCATCCCCTTACAACCTTGTATTAGTCTCTATATTTGAATGACTTTTTTTTTTTGGGGGGGGGAGGGATATATGGTTTGTGTGCGAACAAATTAAAAGCTAGCGAATAACAAAAGAATAAACGAGAGAGCTTTTTGTAGGAAAATGAAAAAAGCCAACAACGGTTATAAAGGTAATGTTACTATAGATTGTTTTTCTTTGTCTGCATAATCAACCAATGAATTTAGGCACGGTATTATTTTCATAGTAACAATCTTGATGATGATTTCGTTTTAATTCTTTTTAGATCGATGTTAACTTCTTCGTGTTCTTTAATGTCAGTTTGACTTTTCCTGCAGTTTCCAATCACCCTAAAGTCATTTGCTTTATTAAGTACGAGATACCCTCGTTAAAAGCTCGTTAATTTCCCCCAAATTACAAGAATAAATAGAAGAAATTATATCCATTTCAACATCTGTGAGATATAGAATCTCGCTTCAAAATCAGGCGATAGACAAGATTTATAGAACCGGAAACCAAACACAAATGTAGAAAAAACAAACCTGCACATTCTCTGAACATCTCAAATTCTCATTTTCATTCTCTGTCTCGGATGACATGGCGGATAAGAATGGAAGAGCATGGTTTCCTAGGTACACTCCCGTTTACAATTTCATCCTAATTGCAGCCATGATTTGTGTATTCAAGGCGAACGTTGCCTTAATAAAAGCCAAATTTAGTTAAAATGTCGAGTTTGTGTAAGTAAAAAGCGCGCTAGTTCCCCCCTCATGCTCCGGGCTTTGTATACAGAACGCACACCCATGTATCGCCGCAGTGACCAAAAACGCCGTGTTTGCGTGTACACGTACCCATCTCGAATTTCCCGATGTTGCGTTTCTCGCGCGAGAAAATAAGCTCAATTTCTTAAGTCGTCTGAAAAGGTTGGCGGTAGGCCTACGTTTTCGCCCTGCTACAGGCGGAATTTCCCCCTCCACCTTTCAGGACAGGCAAAGAAAGATCTAGCATGACTCATTATCCCTCTATTAATCCGCTTTTCTGTCTCAATTATTAGAGCTAGTATTACATACAACGGCGAACTTGGAGGTTTTCTTTCTCTCGTATTTTTATGAAGTTGTGGATGTAGGCGTGTTATTCTTTATAAAGCAGTAAATGGTGTAAGGTTCTGCCTCTCTGTTACTTGAATTTCAAGTTAGGGGAATAATTTCAACGTTTCGTTGGAGTGGTTTTTATTCGGAGTGAATCGACATCTAGAGAGTGACCAAGGTTACCAAGCAATCGCAATGTCTTAATGATGATTAATGAGACTTTTATTGGAGTCTAATTCAGTTTTCATTGCCAATAATGATAATTTAAAATAAAAAACTCATATAAGTCTAAAGTTCATTTATGAGGACAATTCTTGAAATCCATGAGCTAAAAAGTCAATTTTTTTCTTGTTTTTATTTAATTTATTCTTTTCCAGATATTTTGTAAATAATTTCTTTCATCATTTGATTTGTCTTTGTCCTATCGAGCAATTTTTCTGTTTCCGTTATATATTTTTTTTGTAATGCTCTTCTCTTTGTTCTGTGTTAAATTTGTTGCTATTTATTTAATCTCCTCTTCCCACCCACCCCCACCACTCTCTCTCTCTCTCTCGCTCTCTCCATCTCTCTCGCTCTATCTATATTACACATTATCTGATTTTTAATTATCCCCTTCTTATTACCGTCTCTCTCTATATTCTAGATGCGACTCTCCCTCTTTTCCTGTTTCCTGTTTTCGTCACGTCAGACAAAATATTGTATAAGTATAAACACATGATTAGTAATACTTTCTGCATCAGTATTATCACTACATAGGCCTACCAATTTTTTTGGTTTAGATTTTTCTTATCTTAGATAGTATTGTTAACCTTCTTTTTTAACAACTTGCATACAGGTTTTTTTAATGATATACCTGGCAATCGTCTTTATTAAAGCAATCCCTATTTGAACAATTAAGTTTTTTTTATTCTCAGACCGATATTTATTCTTTCCAATCTTTGCTAAATTATGACTCTTGCTGGTTCTATCGCTTTTAATAATTTTTCATTTAGGATCTGAAGATGGTAATTTCGAAAGACTTCCTTGTTTGCGAATGTATTTGAAAGAATATCCTAAGCTCGGGTAAAGCCGGGAAATAGTATTAGTACCATTCGGCCCCTTTGTCCTTTAAATTAAACAGCCATCATGTATGATGGTAATTAACATTCATTTATAGTTCTTGTTTTTTCATTTATCATTGTAGATTTCCAAAAATAAATGAACACTTGGAGTAGTTGTTCGAAGATTGTAAAGTGAGTCATACGATGTCACTTTCTTTTAATAAGACGATAAGCATGATAAGTAGAAATGGAAAACAAAATTCAACGAAAAAAAGAAGTGCAATGTTTCATTTTAAAAAGTTATTTCCTCAGAGCGCCCTGAACCTGATTTTAGAATTACTCCCTGCCGTTGAAAATGTTTTCTTGCAGATGATGATCTGAGATTAATTGCCGTTCTTTGGGAGTTGTATCCGTAAAACCGGTGTCAAAAAAGGAATTGATAGACGGTGGGTTAGACCTTTGGCTCCCTTTTTCATGAAGAAGGAAATAAGGAGAGAGTTAAAATTAAAGATCAATGCGCGCGGATTGCCTTGGCGTCGAAAATCGAGGTAACTCCCCAAAGAACCGTTCTTAAAAGCATCTCCAAGCAGTCAGCTTCCAAAGTGGTCACATGTAATAGTGATCTAAAGAAGAAGAAGAGAGAAGGTGGATAAGGCTAGGAAGTTTGAACAAACGTGGTTGTGTACATACGAGCGAATTCTGGGAGCAATCCGTTACCCCCTTTTCCGGAGTCAAGGGGGTGCAGTTTCCCTCCCCGCGGGACCACCCGTCACCGGGAGTAGCCCTTGCTCGCACCCCTCTTAAGGAGCCGTGTCAATATGTTCCGCGTCCCTTAGCACACAAACACAGTTTCTCTCATAGATTATTCTCATGTATCCATATTATTCTGGAGAGGCTCTCACTCCGACACTGCAATTTGTAATGAGAAATAAAACTTATCCACGTGTCCGTATACCAGGTAGTCTGGTGGAATGTCAGTGCTGGAGTATGGGTCTTTGTTGATCACAGAGAAAGTTCTGCTGTGTGAGAACATCACCTATGTTTGATCAATAAGTAGATCATTCAAACACAAGAGCAATTTATAAATCTCACCCCGATGCCCGGAAAGAGATAGAGAGAGAAGTAAAGTAAAAAGAAATTCTTTCTCTATATATTTCTGGATCAATATTTTCTTTCCTCTTGTATTGTTTTAAAAACTCAGTACTTACTCTCGCGAACATTACCTTCGTGGTAATGGCTAGGGGAGAAGCACAGCTTAAAGTTCTTCTAAAGTAACATGAAAGGCATATAAATCTAATATGGTTTACAGACAATTGCATTCAACAACTCAATTCCTTATTTCAGATAAACCTATCATCATCGTCACTTAAATGGTATTATTGTTTAATTGATATAATAATTGTGTAATGCATATTTAATTCCCGATGGATCGTTGGTATTATATTTTTTGTTGATTTTTTTTGTAAGCATTGTTATCAAACATATCACGAACAAAATGAATATTATGAAACAATAAGTAGCAAGCCAGCAATGGCGTCATAATTAATAGATAATAACATAATGTGTTCACCTCATTTACCTCATAATTATGTTACTGTTTATGATCATGAAATCTAGTAAATTCATAAGGTGATCTTTGAGATATATGATCACAGAGTAGCACTGATATACTGTTGAGCGTAATTATTTCCCAAGACCATGCGATGTCTTTTGGTTAAAATTAAACAACCCAAAATTGTTAAACTCTCGGGCTTATTTTCTTAAAGATATATTTTGTATTTTTGTTTTGCTTTTTTTGTTTTAGAAAAGAAGTTTCTATGTCCCTGAAACAGAAACAGCTTTGTTAACATCTAACAAAGATATCCGACTATACGCATGAGTAGTACTACGAAATAAGGGGGAAAATAAGGACACTCCGATGGACTTAATTGAAAGCTAAAAATGGACTGAAAATCACTTGTTCCCGATTTTGTGTTTTCAAACAAAATATATTGCTTTCCAAATTGAACGGGGCTAGTGGATGGTTGGTAGGGGGATATGGAGTTGGCGCCTTACGGGTAGCACTGCCATAAACGTTTCTGTCGCTTTCGCTCTACAAAGTAGGGCCCCTGAGCATAGCATTGCAAGAAGAGAGAAAGAATTGAAAAATCGAATATTCATCCACAACCATCCATTCTAAGACGCCATTCTACCGACCCATCTTTTAAATCACCTCCTTCCTCCATCCTCTCCCCCTCCATCTCAGAACTCTTCCTTCTTTTAACGCCCTTCTCTCTTCGCCCCTCTCCTCAACAATATTCTCCAGCTCTCTCTCTCTTACTCTCCTCGAATTTCTACCCCCTAACGGCCCGCGTGAAAAGAACTGGGACGATGGTGGCGATTTTCTCGCGGCGCACTATAGAAAAGTTGTGATCTTGAATAATTAGCGGCTGTTTATACAGATGTATTTCCTACTTAGTAGCCAGCGAGCAGCGCAAGAAGGAAACCTGGCCCCGTGAGCTATCGGGCAGCTAACCGAGGCTGCACCGTACTCGCCACGCTGTAAAGTCCCACACACCTTTACTTCACAGTCACAATTAAAGGCTGATCGGGAAACTAGTAATACCAATTAAATCTTAAATTTTAAATATCAACATTGTATGCATGTATTTGACTAGCGATAAGCGCCCTACATTTCTTAAATACAGGATGGTCTAAGAAGTCAATCTAAAATTAGGGTTTTAGTACAATCGTGTCGCTTGGTATGTATTTTCCGATAAACCTTTTATTTACATTTTGCCGCTTATGTTATGACAATTCACATATCATAATCTTCATTGGAATTTTGTTTCGGTTTTTATACTTGTAATTGTAATGATATTTGTTCATGCAAATTGAAATTTCGTCGGAATTCACTTGAATCTTAGACACATGAATTATCTTGGAAAACAATATAAGATTATCAATACCTTTTCAATTCATTTAAATTCTACTTTTAAATTATAATATGATGTGGCCTCTGGAAGATACCAAAATGGTATATTGCTGAAACAAGTAGTTACGTGTTTAATTTCTCGAAGCTCCTCCTCTAGTTTCAAAAGGCTTTAACGACGTAGGGTCTTTAACGGTGTTTATCATAGTTTCAACTCTATTCAGAATAGCTTTACTCTGGTCCAATGACAAGTATATACGCAAATTAAAATCAAGGGGTGGGTTATCTTCAGTTCATTAGTTCGATATTTTTCGGAATTCTTTAAATTCAACATTTTTGGTACCCTACCCGATTCAATCTTTCAACATAACGGGTGCATACAATTTGGCAAAGATTTTTTTTTCTTCTACCAATTCTTAATTTGAATTGTTTTATTTATGAATAAGTGATTATTTTGCTCAAAATGGTAATGTCGTACCTGGTATACAAAACGATGAAGCTCAATTCATACAGTGACTTAAGTAACCATTTTAAATTCAATTCAATTACATAATCAAGTAGTAGTGATTTGATCTCCAAATCTTTCGAATCAGCACGACATCAGACCTTTAAACAGTCGACCGTTTGGCGTTTCATCGTTCGCGCGCGCGCGCAAAGGCCCTGAAGTGGTGGTAACCAATATCACTCTAACCAATCGATACTACGACTAGTACAGACAAGGTGTTTGTAACGTAAGATCCCCGATTTAGCGCCTTTTTTGCATTACAGGGGGTAAGAGAGGGGAAAAGAAAGGGAAGATAAGCACTCGAAGAGCGGAAAATAGAGCAAAAAGATGGGAGAAAAAGGCTGACTCGGCTGGGAGACGGGACGATCATTTAATTAGCCAGATACATGCTAGTAAGTGTGTACAGCTGTAGATTAGGCTACAAACACCCGTAGCACGGTGATCGCTCAAAATTTAGGGTCAGTTTAGACTGACGCGATCGTCCGCCCGAGGTGTAGAGGATGCGCGTAGTATTCACACACTATCGATCGTGCGGAGGTACGCCGATAGCGCGGTAGTTTGAAGTGACCCGTGATTGTTCGGAGAGAGTTTAATCAATTGTCTATTGAGTTGGTGTAACACGCGTGCGCGCTTGTATCTCATAGAGTGAAGGGCAATTAAATCCCCGTTTCCGCTAAACTGTTTCCGTATCAATTGGTGACGAAAAAATGCCTCAATATAACAAACTTGTCTTCTATTTATTAAATGGCTAAACTAATCTTTAACCGAATGCCCCTACCCCTTTTTTAAAAGTTAGTCTTGTCTGAGGTATTGCGCCATTTACTTACATTTAAGAGAAACCGGTCTCGTCGGGAAGTGATATGAATTAACCGCGTGTAATCGCATTACTGTTGCCTTTCCTACAAACTTTTTACCAGTTTGGAGAACCGCGAACGTCATAAGAACGTTATGCATTTGCAAGGGTGTTACTCGTTGGCATAATTTTATATCAAAATATTAAAACCAGTACAACTAATTAATAACAATATTGTGTGGCTTCGTCTGCAATCTACACCAGTCACATACATGTTTTTTGTAGTATAGCCGTTAGGATTGACTACATGTAATTTGAAAGACTCGCTCTTTACAACGCCACTGCTGAACGTATAGGACCAAAAGGGGAAACAACTCAGGCTGGGTGAGCGGGTGGGAAAATATCGTGACGTCACTAAACGCCGTCTTTCACTAAAGTTGTCTTCGCCGATGACAGGATATGAGTGGAAACAAGTTCAATCGCTTACAAATCAGATGGAAGTATTGAATCATCGAAACGAGCTCCTTTAAATTGGATGGCAATCTCTCAGACATGTAAACTTCCCTCCCTCCCCCTCTCTCTTTGAGAAGTTAGTTTGGTTTTCAGCCAATGTTTTGGAAACATACCGCAACCTTATTTACTCCCCTTCACTCCCTCCCTTTTCTTTCTTTCTAAGACGTAGTAATATCCCGTGAAAGCCCGTACGTAACGCCTTACTGCAAAATATTGTAGAATACAAAATTGATATCTTCATTGAAGCGAAATTTCACCCCACTAACGAAAGTGGATTGGATTTAGTGAAATAAAAATACCAATTTACTTTAAAATAAAAGAAAGGCGCAATGTTTTACACGCACTCTATCGATCTGAGCTAATACAAACAAAAAACGAGGTCATTTAAATACATTTTGAGTATTATGCTTGTGCCACATGCAATTATAGGCACTTGATTCCAGCTGTCTATTACGTTTGACACTCGTTTACTAATTGAAAGCAATGTTCTTACTCTCAAACACTTCTCTTTACTTTTGATAAGCAACTGAAATATAATAACAAAACTGGGTCATGTATTACCTTTATGCGCTACATTCATTCGTTATCAGTTTTAGCTATCTATGAATTACAATTTTAGATGAATTTGATATTCTAAAATATCAGCATCTGTGTCGGACCAGAACTAGAGGTGATCAGAAGATTTCAATTCTAATAAAATTTCATCATTAATGACAGCCTATTTCGTGTCAAACTTTCCAGTCCACCATTACTTCTACAAAGCATGACACCTTTTTTCACTTCTTCCAAACGCTTTGCTTTCATTTTTCTATCGTAATTATGTCAATACACGGACATTGATATTGATCAACCGGACTGTCCTTTTTCTCTTTTTTTAATCGATACTGGCCAAAAATATTCAGTAGATTGGTCAAGATATAAAAAGGCGCTGATTAGTAATAATCTGACGAGATAGTAAAATAAAGTGAAAATGGAAAGTATACGGTAGAAATGAACCTGAAGTGATCCGTCAAAGCACTTTTGAAGAACATAAAAAAAGTATGTGTTTAAATCAGCACATGACAAGAGTGACAGCAAGATGGGGGAAAACCAAGAAGAAGGATGATTTAATTTTTGACCCGGGAGAGTTGCTGTAAGCTGAATCTGTTCTGGAGATAAACATTTGTTCCCAATTTTCTGCTCGACGAATGCTTGGGGCAATCGGAAAGCCGGGTCTGTCCCGGAATCTCTTACCCCCCTCTCAACGGGTGAAAAATGCCACCTCAAAAACCCGATTAGTACCCCTCCTGGGACATGCGCAACAATTAGATATGAGTCTCTCTTACAATTCGAGACTATTCTTTGCCCACTGAAAGACGCAATACTACTTCTTCTCCTCTTCCTTCTCAAGTGTCTTTCTTCAACAGAAAAAACATATTTTAAATTTAATAATCAGCTAGGAGTGCCTTAGAGGAATCAGAGATGAGAAGGCGATTTACTTACTCCTTTATCAAATTGTTATTGTTTTGTATCGTTCGTGATGATAGTAAGTGTGATTTCAAAGATTTTCAATTATAAATAGCAATACTCCATGGGGAAGATAATGTACAATGATTGCAAACAGCTCTTACCAACTATTCAACGTGTTTGTAAGGACAAGGATAATATATAATTATATATATTCTTTCAAATTCAAAGCAAATGAGAGAAAAAGAATCGGAAATATTTTGCCTAGAATTTGATTATAGTCCTTTAGGCTGGGAAAACTCTACCGTGGGAGTAGGATTTAAAAGGAAATCGTGGATAGATTTCTGAATTTGTTTTTGTTCAATCTGAAATAATATTTGCAATTTTAGGAAATAAAATACCCAATATCCTGCTCATCCTGTGTGTTTTTGTTTGAAATTCTGACTGATATAAATGAGTTATCATTTTAAATTCTTTTCAAATGGGATTGGATCTTCTTTTGAAATAACTTTTTAATTTACTTTATTATCTTGCCATCTGATGTATACCTGACTATTAGATATCTAACTTGCAAAATCAACCAAAAAAGTAGAAAGAAAAAAAAGATACAAAGAAATAAAATAGGTGAAAAGAAGAGGTTCAAACTTCAAAGGGAAAAAAAGAATGAAAAGAAAGTTAATCACATCCTGAAATGATTAGCCAAGCTAAGAATGGTTCAATATTCTCAGAGGTGTTGACGTTGTTCAAAACTGAACTTCAAGGATCTGAGTAAAAAAAGTTTAATTGAAACTCTGTTGACACCTAGATTACAATGACAATATTGATTGGCGAAAATTTAGATAAACATTGACACATTCTCTGCTTGATACTCTTCAATACACCATGTGATAAAGCTTTGATGGACGTAATCTTACCATTCAGCCATGTATCAAACCGGCACCCTTTTCCGTTGAACTTCGGTCCCACAGGTTCACCCCACTTCAACAATACATTTAAATTCCTCCCAGGCCCATTTCCGAACGGTACCGAAACTTTCGTTTTCCCTGCAACTACTGCGTTCGCGTTGATATGTTTCAGTATTTTGAACATTTCACAAACAATTACAATATATCAATCACTTCTTTTGTAATCTACGCAACATTTCTCATGTTTTATGGACGTGTGTGCGGGGGCTATTTAGTTTCGGACCCCCACTATTTGCGTCACTGATAACGTAACGTTTTCAAGGGGAGGCGGAAATGTATCCCGTGAGAATGGCGTAGCCACGAAGGGGCGCAGGGATACTGTGCACACTTTCTACACTTACATACCCACACGCACACGCACACGTACGCGCGTAAACTTATACAAGCAGACATGACCCTTATTTGACATCAATGTATTATTTTATCATCATGCACTTACTTTTTAAATGATATTGAAATATCTATGATTTTGGAGTTATGCTTGCGGTGGCAGGGAGAAGGTTAAGTTTGAACAATTTCTTTCTCTTTCTCTTTTCTCTCTCTCTCTTTTTCTTTGAACCCATCCTTCTTTATTCCAGAAATTGATCCATCCTACCTCATTTCCATCTCGGTAGATAAGCAGGTATATACTGTTAGAAGATGAAATGGGTAAATAAACTCCTACAGTACAAATACAACTCGGGCAATATAATTTTTTTTTTTTTTTTTTTTTTTTTTTGGGGGGGGGGGGGGGGACTTCGGGGGCTGTGGGGGCTGTGGGTTCTCATATTCTACATATGCCTCGCTTTATTAAACAAGACAGGTAAGGAGGGGGGCATTTTGGGGGAAGTGAGGACCTCTAAGCCTCCTTCTAGGAGAGAATGTTATTCTTCTACATGACAAACGATTAGCAGTTGCTAATGACATGAAGCAGGTTTGATAATCAGAGCAATGTTTTCTTGACAGCCAACAGCAGACGAGAGTCGTATAGAATCGAGATGACACATAAAGGCAAGTCATATTCCCGCCATTTAACCAGCCCCCTTATCTTCCTTTGTCTTATATTCCTCCCATTTCCTTTGACAGCTTATCCGAAATAACCCTTTTCCCATTCTATGTATGCTTTAATTGTAGCTAATTTTACATCGGGAATGGTATTGGATAACTCCTTAGCAAAACAAACACAAGAGCTTGCTTCACTTGATATCGACCTTCTTCCCCTCATTAAGTGTCCTTGCATTTGTTTTTTACTCATGATATTAAGCAAATGTCATTTGTTGTATAGGGTACGTAATAACAGAGTCATGTTTCTGCAGGTTGAAAAAAAAGACTTACATTATCTGGATATGCAAGACTCATTTCCATCTTTTAAGTATTGTGTTTGATATAGCAGGAAGCTCAGAGCTAACTAAAGAACTCTTAATTTGGTGTGTACGTCTTCCAAGTTTTTTCTTAAACTTAAGGTTTCTTAAATTTGTCTCACTATTACAGCATCAATAAAACGGCGAAACATTTAGTTTTCAATCGGAGCGTACGAGCAATATTAATATACACCTGTACCATAAATTTCGGCCACCATGGACTTGTGAAATACAAAAATTAATAATTAGAGTATTTCAAGGGCGACGGTTACCGATTGAGGTGTTAAATGTCTACTCGCCAGCCTGCAATGGTTATACAATTACTTAAAAGACATCGTTCTTCCTCAAATCATGTTGTCTTTTGCTGATGCATCACTTTCTCTTGTTGCCTCACTTTCCTTTAGTCTTATCCCTATAACCGACTGTTGTAAAGATCGTGGAGCAACCCCAACCACATAACGGGTTGTCTTGTGCTCTTCAATCAATGTCAATACTTGAAAGGCGGAGGGGTGAGAATAAGGTTACTTTAAGGCTCAAAAAGGGGGAAAGGATGGGTACAACTGGGCGGTTGATAGCTCTACTAACTATTAATCATACCAGCCATAATCTTATGTATCATTGTTTGATGAAAGCGATTGTGTTTTCCTTGAAGGGGAAACAAGGTATACGTTGAGAAGGGTGCTTGTAGTATTTTTCAATATCCACCATTCATTGGTTGTTAACCATTGAAACGAGGACATTCAACATAAAATATCACACAATAAAACAAACAAGATGTTAGGATTCCCATACGATGCCAATGTGTAATCATCTAATTTGCCTCAGAAAAAAAAACTCATGTCACTGTAACAGTTACTGTAACAGTACGGAGAGAAATGAGTGAAATAGTGTGGTCAAACAGCAAAATGTCAAATTTGATATGAAAGTGTGTCAAAATGAATACATTATGTGCACTGCGACGCTATGATTCTATGTATAACCAAAGAGATACTTTGGTATAACTACACTATTCCACACCATGTGTACACAGCGTGTTCACAATTTGTCATGGTTTTTTAATATGAAAATAATTCAAATTCTCTAAAAACGGCTCTGTGGTTTCTATTTATCACCACAGAACGCCACACACTGTGAGTGTGAATAAACACACAGTGTTAATATAATAAATGCAAATGCAATGAAGCTTTGAATCATTAATGGAGTGACACCGTGGATCCTTACCACAGTATGTTACACAGTGTGGGATAGTTTCGATAACAGTGTGTTCACACCATAAATGAAGTGTTGTGAAAATGTCTGAAATCCTCGTGTTTAGCTCTATTACCACAGTTTGTTATGTACATAAATTATTTGTGTTTAGCTCTATTACCACAGTTTGTTATGTACATAAATTATTCGAAATTGTACCGCACTCCTGTATTTGTTAGTATTATGTAAATAGTGTGTGTCCGATTGTAAATAAATCATGTGAATTATATTTTTGTTCAAGTTCTCTATATCACGTTTTCTAAATGGCTATACAGTAGTTCTGCTGGTGACGGCATTGTGCTTATGCAGACAATGTAGTATGATTTGGTAATGGGAGTGTCCGGACGCTTTGAAGAAAAAAAGCTGTCACTTTTGCCTTAGAATTTAAGGAAAAAAAATCAAAATAGCACTAACCATCATTATATTTATTATCCAACTTAAGTCTGTAAGAGTCGATAAGATATTTGCATGTAAACTTCTTCAAATTGCTGTTTGAAATCAACTATCCAGGTAAGCAATCTGTCCGGAAGCACGAAGTGTGGGTAGTCATGTACCCTGAAATGTATTACCAGGGTCATATTTTATGAAACATTATGCTAGATATTTCAGCGCCTTACCTCTTTGGTTTGTCAAAGAGCATTACGATTAACCTTTAAAAAAGAAATATCGACTTTACACGACTGATTTCCTTCTTCGCGATAAGCGGCGGGAAAATCCATCAACAAACTTTTGACGAAATCATGTTCAGGGTCCAATCAGGTCCAAGGCTGCTGGTTAGTAATGGGGACTTACTTGTTGGTGTTTGGGAATAATGGTTATTAATCATTCCGAGTTGTTGTTGTGACATCTTGGGGGCCTTTCCTGCGGTGGGGTTGGACCACAATTGCGGTGGTTCGCTAAGTTATGAGACATCCTAGAAGACTACGTCACAGGGAGAACCAGTTTCAAATAAAATCAGTGCAAGTTCCATTACGGAGGATGAATGTTTATATAATGTTTTTAAGGAACGAACATTGCAGAGTTAGGCCCAGTGTAGGATTCGGTAACGTTTGTCATAATTCTTTTTTCGAAACAACAGAGGCTCAAACTATCTTAATGAGACAAAAAGTACAAACATTCATTTAGAGTTATATTCCGAGCACATTTTGTTGTTACTTGCTTAACTTTATACATTACTTCGTTTCTATTCACTTAATATCATTCCATATTTCCAATGAAGAGGACAAGTAGAGTTCCGCGTTAGACCATAGTTTTACTTTCTATAGCCAATTGAGAAAAATAAGAGGAGGCAACGATTTCTATTGAAACTCCCATGAGACATGGCCTAGCATCAACTTGACCGTTTTCTGTATGTCTCATGCGCAATGACAATTCACCATTTTAAACTGTAATCGTAATAAAAGACCGATGAAATCCATCGGAAAGTCACATTTAGTCGTCCAGAGCGGACCCAGACTAGGACGCATCTTAAAGAAAGGGACACTTTTCGACACGACTTCTGTAAGGAGTTTCACAGATCATTTTTCTCCTCCTCTGTTTGAGCTCGAATGATGATTCATATTAATGGCTGGCCGACCGCAAGGAGACAGGCGATTGTGAGGATGGAGGGCGAGGTAAAGGGGCAGGGTACGACGGGCCAAGAACAAGGCCAGGAGACGGTCGTCCCCTCCCCATGTCCCTCCCAACCACAACTCACCTAATGATGATGACAAAGTCAAGTATTACAGAGATGTTAACTGCATTAGCATGCCCAGGTTAACCCCGTTAGTTTACATTAATGAAGATATAGACTTAACGCTTCGTAGGTTTGCCTTATTAACTGACCACACTTTAGATTACCTCTGACAGTCCGAAGCATGCGGCACAAACTGACCACACTGACCCTCATTACTACACATGATAGAGAGATAAGTTTGATAGAATGCGCGCTAAAAAGTTTTGACCGATAAGTGACATTAGTCTGGACTAGTGCGATTTCGACCATCCGAGACATGTATACAACATAAACTGACCTTTACAGGCTACCACGAATGAAGAGAGAGGGTCTCGACCTAGAACTTGATAGGTTTTGACCTATATCTGACAACTGTCTGGAAAACTGCAGTTCCAACCGTCCATATTGCATGTTCGCTGCACATACTGACCACCTATCAAATCGTTTTATACTTAATAAAGGTTTATCACAATCGGTCAGACTAAAGGACAAGGTGTGAAGCGAGTGCTTGCTAAGTTTTGAACCCTTTAACTGACCACACACTGCAATTTCAATTTTCCAGAATATGCAACAAACTGACCACCGGTCAAACAATGACAGAATTTACTTTTAAGTAGATATCTATTTGACTCGATTTATTTCTTCTGCATTCCATATAAATATTAACATAATTTTCGGTAACATGACAACAATAGAATATTTAAATGTGCTTTTTTACAATCAAAAAGCAAATAAACATAGCAATTATTATATTTAAAAACAGATATATTGCCGAATTATTATATTTATTAAGACTTCATAAAACTATTCGAGGGAGAAGGACTGCCATTGTAAACACATTGCCCGAAAATATGGCAGCCGAAAAAAAATCTTATGAAATAGAGAGACGGGGGAGAGTTTATGGTTAGGTCACATTGACCACCTTGCGTAGTAGATATGAAGTCGATATATCATTGAAATGACCGGGATTGATGCAACAACATACTTAACAAGCAGTGTCACGTTAAACAAAACTTGAACGTATAAACAATTGTGATTGAGCTCGATATTCAAGCTCTATTTTAATGGCGAAAAACAGACAGCTGTATAGTCGAAAAGGTTAACTCTTTTTCTTTTAACTTACTATAAAAAAGCAAATTTTCATGTCCCTCCTTTTGTAAATAATATATCAAATATCTGTCCGTATATCTTTCGATTCTAAATTATGGACGCATTTCATGCATTTCGATCTAGGATGGGTTTAGATGTAATTGGAAGAGTAATATGAACATCAACGGTCGCCAATTAGACCTCTAGAAAGAACAGAGCCATTTCAATAATGGCCCTGAATAGAGCATTCAGTCCAGCCGTTTTTAATTCCTGATTAGTTTTTATTTGTAAATTGTATTCTTGTATGTACCAAGCCAAAATTGTTTTTGCTTTTGAAAAAGTTCCAAGCTGCAAAATCCACAAACGAAATATTATCTGGTGTTCTCGAAACTTGAGGCAATTTTTATCAATAGGTATATGAGAACAAATATACAGTGGTCCAGATATAGGATTATATCGCAGTTTCTTTCTAATCTAACAAAGTCTAAAAATCAAACCAACTTGTCATCATTATCCGAACATTTTCACTACTTTAGGGTGAACTCTGACGGCTTAACAGGAAATGATATGTTATTTTCTCAGTAAATCGGCCATTTGGAAATGGAACTCGATTGGAAGCCCGATCTGTATTCATACATATTACATACAAATTGCAGATTAAGCAAACCCATCTCTTTTTTTTACTCATAAATCGTTAAACACTGCAGCGATGTGGATTCAACACGCCACCTAAAAGCTTCTACGGGCTCGAATAGGAGGACAAAACAGATGGATAAATGGGCATATTCCAAAATAGAAGCGACATTATTGCTGTGAAAATTGGGCATTATAAGGCTAACACACGATCGGATCGCATACCATCAGCATTCCACCACATGGCGTCTATAACAAGCAAGTCACTGGCACTGCCTTGAAGGTCGTGAGGTTACCGAATCTTTCCTTGGTTGGACCCAAAGACGATGCAATTCTCACGTAAGTCGGTGATTTCAACGTTCTTTTCTTCTTTAAATATTAAAGACTTGGGAATTTGGGTACTTAGTATGTATTATTACAATGTTTTATAAGATGTACATGACACAGGCCTTTGCTTCTTGAGATGTACCCAATTTGTTCGTGTTAAAAAGTGTTACTATATACTCCAAGAAATATTTAAGTCATTACGTAAGTTCATTACTTGAGTATTATATAAAAAAGCAAATGGAAGAGAATAAGTGTTACTTTTAACATTGAATTGAATAGCTTGCTTCATTTACATTAAGTGAATCATTAACTATTGTATCCTTGTATTTTGTATTATCACCTTGTATATACTAGTATAGGCATAGTTGAGCCGCTCATCGGGATTTTAAAAGCTTTTAGGGGTAGATATCAATGACTCCCCCATTCATTATGATGTAAAAGGAACAATTATCATGGTATATATAATACTTGATATTCTCTCATTCAAACAACAGTGATGATGATATAGTTGAATGGTAACCCGACACATGCTCCGCCGACGATTGCTCCGCCGACATTTACTCCGCAAAACGCGACAATTGCTCCGCGACATTTGCTCCGCGACATTTGCTCCGACGTCAAATGCTCCGCCGACAGGTGCTCCGCCGACAGTTGCTCCGCCGACAGTTGCTCCGCCGACAATTGCTCCGCCGACAGATGCTCCGCCGACAATTGCTCCTCCGACAATTGCTCCGCCGACAATTGCTCCGCCGTCAATTGCTCCGCAAAACGCGACAATTGCTCCGCCGACATTTGCTCCGCCGACATTTGCTCCGCCTGAAGCGACACTTGCTCCGCCGACATTTGCTCCGCCGACAATTGCTCCGCCGACAATTGCTCCGCCTGAAGCGACAATTGCTCCGTCGACAATTGCTCCGCCGACATTTGCTCCGGCGACATTTGCTCCGCCGACAATTGCTCCGCCGACAATTGCTCCGCCTGAAGCGACAATTGCTCCGCCGACATTTGCTCCGACGACATTTGCTCCGCCCAAAAAGTGTCCCATAAACTACAAATGCTACTAGTACTACGACAAATGCTTCGCCGACAATATTTTCTTTACATCTATTTTTTTCGTTTCTTTTTTTCTTCTTCATTTTCTGAATGCATTTCTTGAAATAATGTAGATGAAATGAAATGAATGAATGTTGATGAAGTGGGAGGAAAAAGCAGTTACCTAAAAGTCATTTCGAATATACTGAAATAACTTTCCATCTATCACTGTACGTCCCATATAATGTATACTAAACACTCATTACATGTCGTGGGAAGTTTTTTTTAAAAAGTAGAGCAGCAAGCCACATTCCCCAATACGCGCATACCTCCTAGTTAATTTCAAGTAGCTCATCAATATGTAATACCTGAAATTACCTCGATCAATGCATCTTACTAGGTAAAGCATTACACAATGTAATAGGTCATCATGGAAGTTTAGGGGGATTTACCAAGTGTTGATCTTTTTAAGAGTTTTATAAAGAAACAAATAGATATTGAATATTTCTCAGCGAAAAAAAGGAACAAGCTTGTTTCGCATTTTAAGAAATGGCGATTTGACTTATGATACTCATGTTGATTTAACTTTTATTCCTGTGCCCCCTCACTCCCCTTTATGCACTGGAGTTCAAACTATGTGTACAGTGTATTTTTTTTTACTATAATGTTTTTTTTTTATAACTTTCTTGTCCTTTCATTATTGTTAATTGTTCTTATACATATTGTTTTTTTTGTTTGTCTAATTATTACCAATGACTTGTAAATATGTAATTTTTATATGATTGAAAATTTAATAAACACACAAATATAAAAAAAAAGTTTAGAAAATAAGGGCACTTATATACGTAAGGAAGAGAACCCATTCAGACGGGAAAATGAGGTGGCAGCCTTTCTGCTTATTCACATTTATACAAATCATTTTGTTGCAGTTTGATGTTAGTTCTTCATGATAAGCCAATTGCTCTTCTTCCGGTGGCTTCGTGAGTCCCTTAAATTATTTAGTGAAAACAAAGTACTCGAATGAAACGGAGTGTTTTGCACACTAACATATATATATTAAAGCTACATACACTTAACTAAAGGAAAGAAACCTTTAGAAAATGGACTGGATATTATTGAAAATATTATTCTAAACAAGAATGTACTACATGATTGTATTACTTTACGTTTCAATTTCACGAGAGAAATAGAACTCGAGAGGGGGAGCAGAGAAGAAGTGATGGAAATGAAAGAAGACTAATAGCATGAGAGGAAAGAAAAGAGCAAAGAAGACAAGAAAACGGTGTAAACAGGAAAAGGAGGAGCATGGGAGAGAGAGAAAGAGAGAGAGAGAGATAGCCTAGAGCTTTGGATCAGCTAATGAGTAATACATGAAACAGATTTTGAGCGGAGTAATTATCTTTCGCCGGAGAACTTGCGTAAGGAGCTATAATTTTATTTTTATTTTTTTTAAATCAAACATTATGGGGAATAGCAAAAACGGTTGTCTTCTTTGCTCTTTTCTTTCCTCTCATGTTATTAGTCTTCTTTCATTGAGGTAATTTCAGGTCTTACATATTGATGAGCTGTTTGAAATTAACTAGGAGGTATGCGCGTATTGGGGAATGTGGCTTGCTGCTCTACTTAAAAAAAAAAAACTTCCCATGACATGAGTGTTTAGTGTACATTATGTGGGACGTACAGTGATAGATGGAAAGTTATTTCAGTATATTCGAAATGACTTTTAGGCAACTGCTTTTTCCTCCCACTTCATCAACATTCATTCATTTCATTTCATTTACATAATTTCATGAAATGCATTCAGAAAATGAAGAAAATAAGAAAAAAACAAAAACAACCCGTGAAAAAAAAATATTGTCGGCGAAGCATTTGTCGTAGTACTAGTAGCATTTGTATTTAAAGGGACACTTTTTGGGCGGAGCAAATGTCGTCGGAGCAAATGTCACCGGAGCAAGTGTCGCTTCATGCGGAGCAAATGTCGTCGGAGCAATTGTCGGCGGAGCAAATGTCACCGGAGCAATTGTCGCTTCAGGCGGAGCAATTGTCGGCGGAGCAATTGTCGACGGAGCAATTGTCGGCGGAGCAATTGTAGGCGGAGCAAATGTCGTCGGAGCAATTGTCGGCGGAGCAAATGTCACCGGAGCAATTGTCGCCGGAGCAACTGACGGCGGAGCAAATGTCGGCGGAGCAAATGTCGGCGGAGCAAGTGTCGCTTCAGGCGGAGCAAATGTCGGCGGAGCAAATGTCGGCGGAGCAAATGTCGGCGGAGCAATTGTCGCGTTTTGCGGAGCAATTGACGGCGGAGCAATTGTCGGCGGAGCAATTGTCGGAGGAGCAATTGTCGGCGGAGCATCTGTCGGCGGAGCAATAGTCGGCGGAGCAACTGTCGGCGGAGCAACTGTCGGCGGAGCACCTGTCGGCGGAGCATTTGACGTCGGAGCAAATGTCGCGGAGCAAATGTCGCGGAGCAATTGTCGCGTTTTGCGGAGTAAATGTCGGCGGAGCAATCGTCGGCGGAGCATATGTCATGGAACCAGTTGAATGTCTGGTTTGATTGGTCCCGATGTTACTCTTAGCAATAAATAGTTTAGTTCATTTATATATATATATTTCTGGTTAGTTATATATTTATTAATTTATTCACCCATGTATCTTTTATTTCATTTTATGCATTTATTCATATATTTTTGTTGTTTGTGTTCATTAGACGTGTATTTATTTATATATTTATTATTTGTTTATTTATTTATTTGTTTATCTATTTTCACTTGGGTATAAACGTTCCTCGTAGAACAGAACAACTTCTGTAGTGACTGCATATAAAGACAACAGCAAAAATAATTCACCACCTTAAGATGTCCGCGTAACCGCCTCGGTATGCATCGTTACCGCTTGTTAGCCAATTTCGGCGCTGGAAAAGCCAGATACATAACGCAAGTAGACTCAGGGAGTGAACGAGAGAGAGAGGGATAAGAGAAAACAAGAAAAGGGCAAGAGAGTGGGTCTGAAAAAGTCATCTACCTTGTCGTCAGAAATCGCCTCCAATTAGGAGCAAAGCTTGAAGATGATGCGAGATGATTGGTTATATCTCCTCATCTCGTCACCTGATGTTCAGAGAGAAGGGAAAGGAGAGGAGGGAATAGAGATAGAGGGGGGGGGGGGGCGGGGGTAGGGCGGCAGATTAAGGGGCACAACCGGCCCGCACCCCCTTCTGAAATCCGACGTGGCACACATCAAGTACACCGAAGGAAAATGTGCCAATTATTGTGCCATTTTGTTTTTACATTTTATACCCCAAGAGGTTGTACTTAGTGAATGAGATAACCTTCTTTCTTTTGCTTGTCACACCTTCTTTCTTTTGAAAATGAGGAGCTGAATATGAGATAACCGGTGATGCCAGTCAATTTTCTAAACTGTGCCCCTCCCTCATTAACAAAGTCCGGTGATCTGCCTCTGAGTTGGAGAGATAGAGTCCTGAAAAGAGAAGGAGCAGAAAGCGAGGAAAAAAAGATAGAGAGACGGGGAGGAAAACAAATAGAGAATAAGAGAGAAAGACAGAGATAGAACATGGATATGGAAAAGTTTAGCTGGATTTTTTTATATATATTCTATTAAAAGTATATTAGTGTCATTTAAAAAGAAAAATCGTGATAAACACCGTACAATAATGAAAGAAAAAAAAGATTTTTCCAAGAAATTGGTCCCGATATTTTCATTTAAAATCATTCTATAGTAGAGTAGTGCGAAAATCCAACTACCTTCTTCATTTATTTTCATTGGGAAAGTCATATTTATGTAACAAAATATTCTACAGTAGAGTACTGCGAAATTCCATTTCCCTTTTTCATTCAGTTTTCTTGTGAAATTCATATTTATAAAACAAAATATGACAAATAATGGGGTGCCTCTCGACTACCTTTCAGCAAACCGCACTCCTTATTGAATCCGTATTATAAAATTCATATTTATGCAATGTATAATCATTTTAATGTCATGTCGCAGTGATTTGTGGGATAAGCAAAACATATGCAATCTGTGTTTTCCCCTTTATATTTCTTTTTACATAAACAATTCATATGAAGAGATCCACCCACTTTGATTCCAAACATAATTGTAAGATACCTGGTAAATGTGTCACACTACGATCAACTTTACCGTCAAGATGGTAGTGCTATCATCATTGGTCATGGAAAGTCCATTTTGTCCGAAGCGACATCAGCATTAAAACAAATATGAGTGATAAACCTTAAATTAACATATACTAGCTATATGACATCCCCTTGTCGCCCATACACATTAATAACAATTATTTTGCCTATATTCTCTAATTTGTCATTATTGTTTTTGTACCAAAAAAAGAAGGTCATTACACTAATTATTAAGATCTCGCGGAATAAGGACGAAGGCACCTTTCTTTCCTTTGCTCGGACTTTTTGTTCTCTCCCTTCTCGTTTTTCCCTTCTCTTCTTTTTCTTTCGTGATGGCAAACAGAATTTAACACCTTTACGTTATCGCTGTCAATGTTTTCTCGCAATACTATCTTACAATATTTGTTAGATAAAACCATTATATCTAAGAGTGCATCCATGTGGATACTATAAATCAAAAAAAAAAAAAAGCTCATTAAACAAAAGAAGAACAAATGTATCAAAGCCCGATCAAAATCCGATCAAAGTCCAATATTTTCGATGGGTTTTTAACATGTGCAATTACAGTGTATGTTCAGTCGTAGTACGTACATACATCTCTGCCTCTGGTGGGCATTCAAATACGATTTGCGTTTCAACAATTTCTTTTGGAACACCTTATACGTGCTATACGTGAACTGTCAGTGGCACTGGACACCCCAGTACTTCTTACTCCAGTTCTCCTTATAGGGAAGCCCATTGACTCCTCAGTTATTAGAACTCCTGGTCATCACGCCTAGACCATCACTGAGACCATGACCGCATTCTCTTGCCTTTTTTTTACAAGCAAAAACCTAAACGAGGCTCGTTGATTAATACTGACTTAAAACCTAATTACGCCAGAAACAAAAGCAAGGTCGTTTCTTGGTGTGGCGTGGGCTGGCAGACCCATTCATACTGTCTCTCGTCCCAGTTCCATCGCCTCTTCCCATCACTTTCACCCCTTATACTTTCTTGGGAGGCAATCCCAGATGATGACAGTGTTTTAATCTAGTGTTGAGTCTCTGGATGTGGACCCTGGCGGTAACGTATGGGATCTTGTAATTAAACTTGACTCAAGACCGCATTGCATACAAATACAAGGAAGGTCATATTGTGTTGAGGGCTGGCGGATCTATCGTTCAAAAACTCGCCCTCCATAATCATTACCCCTCACTTGAATTCAAAATCTTATGTGTGTTTGTCAGAGCGTCTGACCCTCCATCTCACACATACACTTTCTTTCTCCATCTCTCTCTCTCTCTCTCTCCCTCCCACTCTTACCCCTTTTCATGCGTTTGTCTGGTCTGTGTTTATGAGAGAGGGAGTGGGTGTGCGTGAGATATCTGCGCGTGGGGGCGCCTCCCATTTCTTCCTGTTAACCCCGTTTTTACTATTTATGCTCTACCACTTTCTATATTTTCTCTTATCTCTCTCTCTCTCTCTCTCCCCCCCTCTCTCTCTCTCTCTCTCTCTCTCTCTCTCTCTCTCTCTCTCTCTCTCTCTCTCGAGGTTTCCCTGTGTTTCTTACCTTTTTATCATCTTTATCTCTCTAGCTCTCTCTTTTCTCTCTACCCCTTTCTCTCTCCTCTGTCTTTCATTCATTCTCTCTCTCTCTCTCTCTCTCTCTATCTTCCTCTCTCTCTCACTCTGCCTCTCTCTCTCTCTCTCTACATGAACAATGATGGTAATTCCTTCTCACAATTCTTATCCTTGAACTTCTTGCCGGTGGACGTGGTTTGTCTCTACCCCGTCACGTTAGATAACTCTCCCCCGACACTGCAGGCCTGGTTTACTCATAGACGTCTCGCTTCGCGGCCACTCGTACCTTTATTGGAAGTGACCAAGAGGGTGAAAAGAGAACAGCCTTAAAATGAATCTGGTCCTTAAAGGGAGCCAGGCCACTTTTCTTGAGTCTGAAAGGTGGTTACAAATATGGCTACGCAGTCAGGCAGCTTCTCCATATCTGCCTGTGTGGGAAATGAAATACCATCAAAGAGAATGTTTAGTCAATTCGTCTTTCGAAACAAAAACCCATAAAACAAACCCAGAATAAGATGGAGTGTGTTTAAACTGCTTCCCCCTCTGTGTTGTTCGGAAGCATTTTCGTTCTTCAAAACTGTGTTTTGGCTGTAATAGCAGAAGATTAGTCAGGTTTCATCAAGGATTATGAGTCAAAAGTCTCAAGTACTCTATATTTAATTCTAATCGAGACTTCCAGTCGACCCAAGGTCAAGGTTAATATTTTTTAAGACAAAAGGCATTTCAGTGAACCGCCCCCTTTTGGATAACGTCGGCCCATAGCAAATGCTTTTAAAGAAAACTACATGTGATGTACTTTGGGGCATTACAGCTACAAAATAGTTGGCACGTTGATAAACACCCAGAGTAAAAATGGAAGACGGGCATCTTTAGTTTTCCTACTTATCGCTAAAAAAAACTTTATTAAAAACATAAATTTTACAAAAAAGTACGACTTAAAAAGTAAACAATGTTGTAATACTTGTGGTCACCTATGTAGAGACACATTGCAATTTATTACAAACTTTATTAAAAACATACATTTTACAAATTTTTCTATTTTTCCTTGCTTTCAATATTTAAAAAAACAAAACATGATAAAGTTTTCCTTCAAAGATGGAATTTCGCTCTATCAAATACATGGCAGTTGTATACAGGCCTATACACGTACATCTTGTGTCAATTGTGGGAGTGTATTCGTCATGTTTGCCTTCAAGTCTAGTCAAGCCCTTCTGTCACTCCATGCCGTGTCATAGTCGGTTATATTTTGAATCTTATGTTGCTACCTGTCATAACGGTGAGCTTTAGTGAAGGACGAAAGGCTTTAGTTTCTCCAGGTACAGAGCAGAATAGAATCACGAACGAACGAGAAATCATAGCCGGTGATAGCTGCCATAGTTGTGCAGCTTCATCAGGCACGAAAATAGAGACGGAAATATATACGTGGTGACATTTCCGAAACCTCGTACCTCAGTCAGGCATCAGGTAAAAACAGATTCATGAAATTGGGGATTCGAACACAGGAATAGATATACCTGCTGTACCTTCGATAATGTTGAAGCGTCCTTAGGTATAATATAAGTAGAACACTAGAAAATATGACACAAAATGAGTGCAGAGATACTTGTTTATAACTTTTATAGTCGTGTAACTTCATCAGGTGTTAAAAAAGAGGTGCAACCGGGAAGGTATGCCTGATGATACCGCTCTGAGCTAGCTCCGTATCTCACTCAGGTATCAGGGGGAACGGTATAATATTGAACACCGAGGTTTGAGGAATGGGTATACCTGGAAAACATGTAGCTTCGATACTTTTTAGAGAAAGGAAGAGACGAATGGTGGAAATACATACTCGGGTTACGAGGTAGAGAACAGAAGACATTGATATGATAATTGATCCTGATAAATAGACAGATTATATAAATATAAACCCGAGACTAGATAATCAAGAGCCTTCACAAATATACCCACTTCACAAATATACCCACTTTAATCGTTTATCTTGTCCGTATTACCTTCTACATATAGCTCTTAATAGAGACCAACACTTTTAATTATTCCCCCTCGTCTCTTGGCATATATGTGTTTGAATGGATGTTGTACTTATCATACAGTTTCTCATTGAGCGTGACAAATTTGACAAATTATTTACGTGTTCAGTTTGAAGATACGAGTTACTACGATTACAACTGATGTGTAATCAAGCAGCTTTCTGAATGAGATGAATTCGTCAACATTTCGATTTATTTCAAGCAGAAAAGGCTTGTGGAAACAATCAAACTTCTTCCTCGGCGGAAATCTAATAATCGGAAAATGATAACACTTGTGACGGGACTTCAAAGTAAGCATCGACATTTCAAAGGATAAGTTAAAACCCTCCATATCGATCTCCCTTTTCTGAGGATTTAAGAAGTATCTTTGGGTAATTTAAGTCGCTCGCTGTCGAAATTCGCTCGCTAATTAGAATCGCTGCGCAAAGTCCCGCGCGCGAGTCCGCGTGACATGCTAACTGCGATGACAAATGGGCCCATGTTTAATAACGTTTGTCTTTTAGTCATAATCTGTTTGCTTTGGCTTTTAAATTTGATTTAGAGGAAAGGATTGACGGCTTTTAATGGCGGTGGATGTGGTTGGAAAGAAGGACTAAATCGATTTAAAGCATAAAACACAATACAACAGTTGTGACAGTATGTTTTGGCTGTATGAGAGGTAAAAGGGCGATTGAGGGGGAAATATGACCTCCATTAATGGTTTGAATTAGTTTGATTTAATTTGATTTGATTTGATTAAAAGTGGTAACTTCAATTTCATTGACATGCATATATAGTCTATATCGTTTAATGACTGGTTTACATGAACTTCATTATACATGATGGGTGTAAACTATATCGCTTTTAAAATATCATTTGATTTACTTATTTCATTTATTCATTTTAAATTCCCGGTTTTTAATATATTAGTCTGGTTATTTCGGAGTGGATACAAAATAATTGGTCTTTTCAATTATCATTTTTGTTTACATTACTTCCATTATAAAAGCAAATTTCAATAATAAGTATTATTGAAAACTAAAAAGATTACTAAGTGGTCTTGTAGGAAATTAAATCATAGGATATGATTTTATTAGACAGGATCGTCAAATTTAACAAAAACAGTAGTATAGATTTTTATCTATTTTTATTACGAAACTTACATAAATACCATGATCCAACCAGAACTCAACTTATATGTTAGCTTTTTGTTTGTTTCATTTTCCCCTTCATTTTCTTTCATGATGAGATATTGAAAATGAGGGTATTAAAAAAACCTATCGCGACTGTCTACAATTGTGTTTGAATTCAATCATATCTAAACAGTAGAAGGACGAAAATATGCGCACGTGACCGAAAGATTCAGCCAATCAATGAATAGGATCTTTATATTCTCTGGCGACACTATTTCCCCATATATTAATTAAATTTATTCAAATGACCCCCCCCCCCCCCCCCCCATTAAATGTTGAACAAGTAATCTTCAAGTTTCAAACTTCTTTCTCTCTCTCTCTCTCTCTCTCTCTCCCTTTCCAAATCTTCTCCCTTCCCATGTCCCTTTATATGCAAGTGTTAACTGTGCCAGGTCAAACAGAGTGCCAAAGTCAACATGAAAGTACATTGGTCGAATCGTTGCAACGTGGCGCCCATAAATCATACATGTACATTATTCCATGTTTGATGAAGTGCTCTGAACAAATAAAACCAAGCTTCTTTTTTGTGGTATCGGATCGAAAGGCCAGACGATTTTTTTCTTCTTTTTAATTATAATTTTTTATTAAGGAGTCATCGGCCCTCATGAATTCATAATAAGTTATATGATTCTCCTTCACCCATCGAATTCAAAAACATTTGATTGATTTTTTTAAATGCCGTTTATGCAATAATGAAATAATTCATGAAAAGTTTATTTTAACTTCGGTGACATTTTCGCAACATGGCACATCGTCACTACTCTTCATCCAAATTGTTGACCTGGATATAGGCATGTATATCCAAAGAATCAAGGCGATTCAGTTGCAATGGTAATTAGCAAAGGTGACAACCAAATTTAGGCCAAGCTGAACCACAATCGCCTCTACCTGTCATCAAACACGACACTGAAAATTTGTACTTCACTAATTTGCGCCATCAAAGTGTCGTCTGCTAGGACATAAGGTCGTACGCGCCCACGGATTGTCCTCTGCTTCTATAAAAGGCAAGAACTATAGGCGTTCGATTAACGCGGTTCTGACCTTGCTTTCAAAATTGTTTGCGAGACTAATATTACCTCTCCCTCCATTATTCCCGAGTCTGAAGGCATGATGATGATGGGCGATCAAGACTTGACTTTCACTTTTTGAGGTGGTCGCTAAAAGCGTTTGCAAATCATCACCCAATCTGGTGGATGAGATCTAATTTGTGCGGTATGACATCGCTATGAGCTCCAACGGCATTTTGCAGATGCGCTGACCTTGACTGATGGTAAACTTTGATACATATTCAAGAGATGTGGGACCGCGATGGGTACGCCCGAAACGAACGTGATCCCAAGCGTGCTAATGTGGTGTCAGGACCGGGCGGTTGACATGGTACATTCGAATGTTGCGGACAGACTCTAATTGTCGTTGACGAGACATTACATACAGCAACAACATGCAACATAGATGTTTGGGACAATAACTGATGGCGGTTAATTTTTATTGAAAGACATTAAACGATTGTCGATTTTTTTCCTTTTTTCTTACCCAGTATGCCTTTTTAAGCGGTTTGAGAGTCATGCGCCATTCAAATTCAGTTTCATATTTTACAAGTAATAGTGTCAATTATATCACAAAGAATATTTACCATGCATTTGTAATGGTTTTATAATTATTAAAGGGAAAGTACTTAACAAATGTATACAAACGAATAGAAATTCCTTGATCATATTCACATTACATACTTTCTTTTGAGCCATTTAAAAACATTGTTATGTGAGGCAATTAGCTACACACAGACTAAATAAATATATAAATGAATACGTAATAAATGTACCGAACGTTTTAAAATATCTTCGAATAGAGGTAGGAAAAGAAAAGAAGTTAAAAGGAAACGGTATGTAGGTTAGTAAAACAAAAAGTTTTAACAAAATAAAGTTTAAATAAATCCTGATCTATCGACAATTGTGTAATTATTTGAAGATGATTTCACAAGAGAGAGTGAGATTGAAAGGGAATATAAACACCCTCAATAAATGACAACATTTCATCAACTAAATCCTGACACTATACTCTATCGCAAAAATACCAAACTAAATCTATTTTTGCACCTCGAATACCGCACCCGTCACCAAATACCGAAATCTAGATGTATATGAACTTGTACTTGTCCACTGACCAGCAAACATGGTCAACGACCTCCTCCTGTCGGTCACCGGTACTGTCCATCACAATAGGGTTAGGTCACGACCTCTATGGGTCAGCCACTGGTCTCATGCCATCTATTCAGGTCTCGCGTCATAGTTATTTCTAGCCGCGTTTGAAAGGTCATGTTAAACTTTAGTAAAAAGTACTTTCGGAAATTCATGTCACTGACCTCGAAAAAAGAAAGAATTCGAAAATATTTTGGAAGAAAAAAAAGGGGTGGAAGTGATTTCAATTTACTTTGTATAACTCATTTGTTTGGGCGTTAATCACATTTTTCCTATTTAGGGCTATACTATAAAAATCGTTTCAAATGTCGTTAAAACAAACACAGAGTAAAAGACCTTCGGAATGAGAAGAAGAAGAAGAAGAACTTGCAGCCATTTTTTTTTAAACATTCACATGATGAGCGTTTCCTAACCGCACTTCAGAAGAAAAAAATACCCTGAATGAAAGAATGTCTCTCTTGAACACGCCAACGAATAACCAGTCTGTCTGAATTTTCTAAGTTTCTTATGATTATAGATTACATCTACGCTGAGTTTAAACGCTTTCATTTTCGGCAATATCATTAAGTTGCGTATTACGCATGAATTATGTGTTTGAAAATCTTATAATCTTTTAATACTTAAACTAAAAAATCATCTAACAAACAAATAATGATTTAAGAATGGGCAAAAGATCTGAATCTGAACAACAACAAAAAAACTTAAAGAAACCCTCCACACACATACACACATACACACACGCGCACACGCAAATAAATACACACACATAAACCACACACACACACACACGCGCGCGCTTATAATCGCACAGTATATTACGTATGGGGAGGGGGGTACCTGGGAAAGATTACAGCAGCTGCAGATTAATTATTAGTGGTCTCATTTCATTATAATATATTTGTGAAAAATGAATATACCTATAGACAAATTAGAATAGGAAAAATATGAAAATATAAAAGAAAATATGAATTTGTTTTAACTTTTAGATAACGATTCCGTGATCATTCGAGATATACCTAATAACCGTTTGACGTAAATGAACAAACGCAAACCCTATGTAATCTAATGTTTTTGTATTTTCATCTAAAATGTGATTAGCCGTTAATACTATCGTTCCTTTTGCCCTTGGTTTGGAAATAATGCAAGTTTTTATTAAATAATACACATTAAACATGATGAACTAGTTCAAATTCATATACGGTTTACCATTGTATACTGTACATTTTAAGAAGTGTTGGCTTTTTGCCCAGGGTAGAATGCTAACGGTTAATCTATTCAAAAAATAAACTAGATCTATGCGTATACAAATTGTAATGTTCAAATAAGGTTAGTCTACTCAAAAGATTTACTTCATTTCAAAATACCCATTAAAAATGTGCTGGAGTCGATTACAGTCACATTTCTCTAAACTCTATAAATGTTCTCGTGTTCTATGAAGACGGATATCATACAAATATCGGTTACCACCCTTTCCACTCGCTCAGTCGCTCGATTCGTTGAATCATTGTTACATACGCAACTTTTTACGAAAGAGAGGAAGAGAGAAAGAGAGAAAGAGAGACAGATATTTAAAAACAAAACAGAAAGAAAGAAAGAGCGAGAGAGAGAGTGTGGCAGGGAGAGAGAGAGAGAGAGAGAGAAGGGAGAGAGAGTGAGAGAGAGAGTGAGAGAAGAGGGTGGGAGGAGAAGCTCTAAGAAATAATCAGAATGTGGCTGAGACGAAGATAGAGAGAGAGAGAGAAAGAGAGAGAGAGAGAGAGCGCGGGGTTGTACTTAATAATTCTCTCTCGTGAAGCCCCCTCATTATTCTTTTACAATTTGACAATTTGAAACATTATGAAAGGGTCAAATTAATACTCTTCGATACACATGGAAAGCATTTATTTTAAACAAAATAGGCAACATCCTCCCACCGATCATAGAGTGAAGAAAAAAAAAAGGGAAACAACTATAAGATTTGAAGGATCAATAATGAATCTATAGATACTCGTTAGAAACATCAATCTGTTAGATATGATTCTCAAACATGTCAAACGCGACAGCCTCGTTAGGAGAAAAAAATTGCGTACGTGGGCTCATGTTGGCCGATAATTTTGGAATAATTATGTAGGATTCGATGTCGTCTGCGTATGCAAGTTCCATCGGCATTCCTGACTAGTTGAATTACAGAGACTGCCAAACTTAATTCCGTCGCCACTGCATCGGGCGACGATGAGCGATATGCAAGGGATCGCAGAAATTATGATTTGAGGTGATGTCGGTGTAACGACATACACGCTCATGTGCCAAGCACGAATTTAAAGGTTGGCGCCTATAATGACACGATTATCACAAACTCAGATTCAATGGTAACATTTGTGCACAGGATTTCGCGCCGAATTAGAAAATTATAGTTATTAACATCGAAGAGAAATACAAAGTAATAAATTGCAGTTACTAAACGAAAAAGGGGATAATAATTGTTCTCTTTGTAGTAAAAAAAAGAAAAAAAAAAATATTGAAAAAGGTGATGAGAACCTTTTGTACATTTTTAAATAAAATATTTTGATTTGCTTGAGATTCCCTATCCCAAATTTTTTAAACAGAAATATGGCGCCATATAAATGCTGTACATCGGCATCATAATCATATTAGTCATCTGATGTGATTGACAAAAAGAATGTTTTTGAAGACCAATATTGATAAAAGAATACATGATTTGGGTTTTCAGTTGTATGCAGAATACCTAAATTGTGTATTCTTTCATCAATATTCGACTTCAAACATATCTATTTTGTTCAATCCTTGCAGAAATGTGTCTTAAATGACATCCTCTTTTTACATTATAATACAATTTAAGTGAAATTTTGCCATCAAACTTTTGGGGCTAAAAACCCTTCAGAGGGGCTTTAACAGCAAATCAAAGTTGTACACACTCTCCCTGGTATCAATAGGGGAGTGTGCTGTCAAGGTTATTTAACTGCATCTTAAAAGTCCTCCAGCCTATATCCCCCTCTCCCCATCCTCCAATTATACATCATTAACCGCATCACAAACATAATCATTTACAACATTCATAATGGATTGTACACACCATACGTAACATGAATGTATTAAGTCAATCATTCAATGTATTGTTATCATGTACATACGTTATAATCTCTTTTCATTATGTTTTCATATCCATTATGAAAACTGTTGTGATTTGATTATAGATGGTGGTCGATAAAATATTTCTGCAACTTGAGTCATAAGTCATAAGATCACAAACACCGTCATCGACGTCATCCTCATCATCCTATCATCATCCTCATCGACGTCATCCTTATCATCCTATCCTCATAATCATCGTCGTTATCACCAATACCATCATCACAATCACTATAAACCTTAGCATCAGAAGCGTTTTCATACTTTCATCATCATCATCATCACCATCAACTACAGCAAAAAGAACACAGCTGCTGTCATCGTCGTCATAACTATCATTGTTTTCATCTCTATCATCAACAACACTATCAGCGACAACAAAACTAGCGTTTAATACATTATTCATGTTACAATAAAAGGAATTTGCATCACCAATAACCTCACAATGGTCTCAAAATGTGTTCCACCAAAGTAAACCATTAACTGTTCATTACAGTAAGATTACGATTGAAAATTACTATGATGCAGTTGCTATGGTGATATTTCAGCAGCTTCTTAGCTCGTTTGGAAAACGCCTTGACAATATACCCTTCTCCTGATCTCATCCTCCTCCTCCTTCCCCTAATCGTCTTTCCGTATCTGCGTACTCATCGCATCCGTCTTACACATCGAAACATCCAACCCCTTCGATAGGGTATGCTCCGCAGCTTAAAATAGGAGAGGTCGACAAGGGTATTAGTCCACCCCTACCTTTCTCCCCTAAATCACCCCCACCCCCTTTTCTCTCTCTCTCTCTCTCTCTCTCTCTCTCTCTCTCTCTCTCTTTCTCTCGTTCTCTCTCTCTCTCTCTTTATATATATTTATCTTTCTCTCTTGAATTCCCTTCTTTATTTTCCCTTGTTTCTTTAATATTTTCTTCTTCCATATGGCCTCATCGTCATTTTAAACGAGCCCATTTTTGTCACTCTTCGTCTATATATTCCTTTATTGTTATTCTTTCTTTCTTTCTCTTTCTCTTTCTCTCTCTCTCTCTCTCCCTCTTTACGTTCGACACCCCTTCCTGCCACTCTTCTCTCTCTCTTTATCCATCCTGTCCACATCAAAATAAAGACTTGACATGGGAATAAGTATTTTCTCTTTAAGGCATGAGAATCTCACATAAGAAGTTTCAGTCCAGTACATCAGACAAAATAAGATACACCCCACCCCCTTCCCCATCCAAAGTCCTCCTTGCTACTCATTGACGTTGTAAAAATAAATATTATCACAATTCCAGATATGCACGTTTCTTCTCAGGAACGCCAGAAAACACGAGATGAGCCCTAGTTATACGGTTTTCTCATCGAGTTTTTAATTAATAAATTATCGGATGTTGTTGATTGTGGCAGGGAGGAGTGAGGCAGAAGTGTATAATGCATGTTCAGCATGCATCTCGGCAGGAACGATGCTCATCTACACTGACGTAGTTACGCCCACCACCGCCGTTATTTTGTATCTTAAGGTGCTGTTAAAGATGACATTGATGAAAAGAGGAAAAATAGATATTAATCAGGGGCTGCACAATGTTGTTTCCGAAAGAGGGGACAGGAGCGTCGTTAGAATTTGTAATGTTATGTAATGGATCAAATATGCTAGCTTACCCTACAGAAGACTTTCAGCAAGATGTAAAATAATATTAAGAGGTAAAATTAGTTAACAAAATACATACGGGTCACCAACTAGACTGTGCCTTTACGTTTCCGTTAATTACAATTTTGTTTAAACACAATATCAAAGTTGCATAATTATTTTCCTCATTTAAATCTTAGGAATGGAAAAATCATATCATGATTTAAGTACTCCGAGAATATATATGAATATGACTTGATTTTAAATCAATAATTTGAACCTATATTTTAATGAGTCCCCAAATACGTCATGCTTATTCAATATATTTCTGAGTATGGTGTGTACGCGTGCAGTACTTAAGTTATTATCCTCGTTCTGAGCGACTGATTAATAGACCTTTTTTCGGAAATAAATTGTCAATTATTATTCTGAGTTTCCGCCTATTTTGTGTTACCGTAAGTTTCATTAGCGTCACGCTTGTTAATGGGCCTATATGTATTGTGAAAATATCTACGCCAGTACTATCAATATAAAACAATACACGACAAGTTTGAATGACAGCTATTTATGTAGGATAATGATTACTTTGTCATCAATATAAAATTTCAATTATTATTATGAATTTCGCAATTTTCGTAATGAGTTGATGGGGGCGTCTTCTGTGCCCAAATCCGTAATTAAAGTAACCATTTTTTTTTAAAGCGGCATTATGAGCAGCAAAAATGAAAAGTAAAAAAAAACATCTGATCATCATCTATTTCACAATTCTGGATGAGATGCAAGATATACATTTGGAGAATCTCATCCATCATATTTTTCCGGTAACCATATCCCTCCCCCGCACGCAGTCTTCCGCTATTGATATTCAAAAAACGTATCGCCTTCGACTAACTCGTCATTTTACCCCCGACAAAAAGGCGCGCTTTTACCCATCTGTTTTTCAATGCAGACGACTTCGAGACAGAACGGAGATTGAGCGTAAGAGAGCGAGGAAGGGAAAGAGAGGGAGAGGGAAGAAATTACTTCAGAAAATCCCTCTCACTTTCTGCGTGCTTTGGTCGACTCGACTTCCCCCCCATTCCAGCCTCCTTCTATACATCCCCTTGAAACTCTGCACCTGTGTGTTGATTTTGAAGTTCACGTGAAGACAACCCCTTAAAAGCATATTTTCCCCCCCAACGACACCCAAGCCTGTGAGTATGCAAATCTTGGCGCTCTTTTCTAAAGCGTGAGGGCTATCCGCTTACCCGATCCTTGAGGTGTGTCGGCTTCTGCATTTTTCGCTTCTCGCATTGCCGTCACTCAGAGGAAAACATTAACCCTCTCTCTCCCGAAGTCCTCATCTCACGAACATCTACCCGCTCTCTCAAATCTCCGAACGACTTTGGGTTAAGCCGAAGGAACCCATCAGTCTAGTCGAAGAAGCAACGCTTTTTTTTGCGAACAAGGCGAAGCCGGCTACACTTTGCCATGGGACCATGAGAGAAAATTCGCTCCGGCGGCTGAGGATTTCGCGACAATAAACCCCAGTCTTCTGGGTATAACTTGACTGACAAGTTTAACACTCCTCCATCTTTGTCTTAGGAAGACAACCGAAATCTCCTCTCCATTTCCCCGCAACATTTTTCTTCCCATTTTCTTAGCTGTTATACTTCCTAATCACAAGCAATCCTCGTCATCCCCCCACAGATAACACTCCGCGTTTTCCGGCTAGAAGTTCTTGATCGTCTAACGCTACCTGCTAAATTCGACGTTTACTTTGCAAATCACACTGCCTCCTCATATTTCTATCTTTTCCTTCCAAAGAAAAATCTTCGAGTGTGTGCAGACGATGAGCTCATAATACTTTGATCGATAGTCTCTTGAGTGTATCGAAGTACTGGTGCAATATCCCGCTTCTTCGGCCATAATCGAGAACAAGTGTTTCCACATTATCTGAGGTTTTCAACCTCTGTGTTCGGCTCTCTAGCATTTTTCCAAACTTTATCTTTGCCCATATTTAACCTACATCGTCACGTAAGAGCAACATAACGCATCAATAGTTATCAAAATATAATTCGTAAGTTATGAAAAGAAACACAAACAATTATTTTATTTCTCACTTCTTTACGCGGCCCTCTTTTATGTCATTGCAATGATTATCTTCACGCAACAGAATAATATAAATAAATACCTAATGTTTAAAATATTGTTTCAGTGAAAGCAAAATCACTATTTTCATTATTGATATAAAACAGATTACAGATTATTACTCCATCACTATTTCATAAATAATTGATATCAGTTCCTACATGTATATATGTTTGAATTTCGTATAACAGCATGGGATGTCATCGATATCCCACCGCTGCCACTGGAATTACTGATCCTATTCCTCCTACTCCACATACGACTACGAAGACGACAAGGACAACGACATCGATGTATGACTTCGACTAGAGCTAATAATGCTACTTCTATTTCCGTTGCTTCTATTACTACTGCCATCACTTCTACAATAACAACAACTTCTACCACTACTTCTACTACTACTACTACTACTTCTACTACTACTACTACTATTACTACTACTACTACTACTATTACTGCTACTTCTACTACTACTACTACTATTACTACTAATTATATTACTGCTACTACTACTACTATTACTACTATTACTACTACTACTACTTCTACTACTACTACTGCTACTACTACTTCTACTACTACTACTACTATTACTACTACTTCTATTACTGGTACTACTACTACTACTACTACTACTATTACTATTACTATTACTACTACTACTATTACTGTTACTACTATTACTGCTACTACTACTACTCCTGATACTACTACTACTACTACTACTACTACTACTACTACTACTATTACGTATCCGGCTACTACACTCCAACTAAATCATACCACAACTATTAACCTTGTGGTCCTGGATATACTATTTTCCAACCCATTGTTCTACTGAAATTATCCTTGACTTACGTGCTGGTCAGCATTTACATTGTCCATACATCGTCATCTTCACAGTGTTATTCTCACAGAAATCACAATTTGTTTGTAACTCTTTCTCTTATTTGATGAACAATACTACATTCTGCATTTATATGATCGTGATATTAAACGGACCAGAAAAACACCATGAAAATACATAGTTAAAGCTTACTGAAAGATAATGACTAAGGACACGGATCAAGTAATTTTTGTAGTAAGTTGTCGATAATTCCTTAAAAAGTCCCGGTCACAATAAATGTTGTAATGACCCAATGTCTTTACATACCAAACGACATCATTTTTATGAAGCAGAGTTAAATTTTATTTCCAGTTTCCTGGAAGTTGAGTTGCTATGAACTCCAAAAAAAACACAGCGAGTCCTTGTGAAATGATTCAATTTTTGTTCAAGTTACGGATCTTTGTTTATGTAAAGATTTTGCTTATTCTGAGCGAACAAGAAGAAAATAAAGTTGGTGCATGCACATGCTGTATATATTATCCAGTATTGTTGATATGAAACGATATCTTCCTTTATTCCCAAAATGAAAGTAACCTTTTAATTCCGATTATATGATAGCAAAATAACCATTGTATCAAAACTAGGGGGAAAAAGAGCAGATAGAAAAAAGTTTCAATCGCAATATCTATATCCAGCATCAAGTTCGAGGGGAAAAGAATAACAAAGGAAAGGCAAATGCTTTAAATGATACAACGAGGTGTCGAAATTGAGGTACAATACCCCTCCTAAACTAAAACACGTGACAGAGTATGTGAAGCAGAAAAAAAGTGAGAGGGGGCAGTGTTCATAAAAATGCCTCTGTGTTTGAAGGGGGTCGCGTATACATATGCTGGTGCCTGGACATGACATGAACCTGTGACGTGGGTCTCTACTTCAACAGCCAGTTCAGAACTCATTTGAACGAATTCGTCACAAGCCGTCATCCACCCTCACTTTACGCCGCCACAGCCCAACCCCGCCGCGGCACAGTTAGACACGGAGAACGCTCTCTGAAATGAGCAGACGACATTTCGCAGGAGTGCATGTTATGTGTGTCGAATTTTCGGCCTAGACCATTTTGCCGCGCTCCACTGAATCTCACGCCACCTCGTCAGGACGTAGCCCTGCCCCGTTTCAATGGAAAACAAGAAAGTGTTCTGACCTCTGATCAAACGGGCTGTCTGGTTGGTTGAAAGAGGGGGCTCTCTCTCATTCTGAGTGGACATCAGTAGTAACTCACAACAAACCAATCCCAGCCTACCAGCAGAGGTGGAAAGAGGGAGAGAGACAGAAAGAGAAGGCGAGAGAGGGGGAAGAGAAAAAAAAGTTGTGTTGATAACGACCTGAATACCGGCTGATAAACACACTCATTGATTGTCGCGGTTTGTCGAGGGCTCGCACGCTTAGTTTTTTGACAGCTTCCCACCGCCACCGCCTGCCCGCTGATGTTACAACAAGCCTTGCTAATGACTCCGTCGAACAAATCTTTTGGCGACCAACGTTACATCACTGCTTTTCTACCGTGCTCTCATACGGAACGCTAAGCATCGATTTCGCCGGAGTAAGCCCGTCACACTCTGTCAGCTCACCGTCGAATCTCCGGCGGTCAAGGGGCCACTATCGGGAGGTTTCGAAGATATCCTCGTGCAAGCATCATTCCATCCATTTTTAGCCAAGGACTCATAAAACTGAAACTGATTTTGTACTTCACTTTCCTCCATGGACCATGTTTTGTCTTGGATTTCTGAGTAATTAAGCAAGAAAAACATTCCAGGAAGAAAAGAACATTTACTCACCGGATTTCAACAATAGATGCAGGTACGTCAATTTTCTAATTTTATAAAAAACACAAGTTCTTCATTTATTTTCTATTGATTACTCTCTCTAAACAAACAAACAATCAAAATGACTGTGTTTGTCTTGATAAAGCATCAGGTGAAAAGATGTATATATATGTTTGTATTCCGGTTAATATTTTTCAGTCGATGCTTGGTAGGATTCTGAATTTTTCTGGCATTTAAAGACCATGTATGATAATCACTTTTTTGTCTGTTTTACAAATTAAATTTCAAGCATTAATAACGTTATCTTATGCTGTTCGTATGAAAATATAAACAGATATGTTCATCGAGAAGAGGTTTACTCAATTAACTCCTAAATAATATATTTAATGTTAATTTGTCGATTACAGTAGTGATCAATAAGGTAAAGTTGTCTTCATAACAATTGTTTGTCTCTGGATATTCCAATGAATACTCTCTTACTCCAATAAAAACTCTGTTCCTTCGGCAAAGAATCAGTATAACCTTTTTAATACCCTGTGTCTCAAATACCATGCTTACGGAAGGAACAATCAGACATTAAGTGGTTAGATATTGAGACAAGAATATAATTTTGTGTGTGAAATAACCAATTACGCTGTAGCTAACATTAATAATTAGACGGAGAGCCCGGTTATTTAAATCACATACAATTTCATAAACTAATTATAGTATAATAATATTTGACTCCTTGTATAAAAGACAATTCATACATTCGATGATCCTTCTTTACAAAAGTATAATAATGCCTGATTTAATCGATAAAAGGTAAACTTCACCGTGAGGTACTTTGAGCAATTTCCAAACGTAATTTTCAAACAATGTTGTACTTGAGTATAAGTATAAGTTATGAGTATAAGTCTTTATCAATTAGCTAGTCTTTCTGACCAGCTCAAGAAATATTATTGTACATTTTGTTTTGATAATTTGCCTTTGTTATATGGATACGAAACGTCATGTTTACGAGCTGAAGAGCTCATAGAATGATAATCACTAAATGAATACACGTTAAAGGTCGATCGAACCCGATTTTCTAGAGTTTGTAACTTAAATTTTATAATTGAAAACATATATGGCAGATGTATAATTATTTCCTGCCTCTGGTTACTTATTTTATGCAATCGGACCGTCCGTTGTAATTTGCCCGAGTGATCCAGGCGTGCTTAATAATTTTACTTATTGCGTCTTATAATTATGTGGGTTAATTCAATAGCGGCTTTTCTACCTGTAAACTAGGAGTCAAACTTTGTATGCCCTTCAGTACAAGGTAAAAACAATCTTTTGGTGAAGCTTTCGAGACGCTGTTGAAAGATTGTGACCTATTTTAAGAGAGCATCGAGTGTGATGTATCTATACAGGGTATGTTCTCAATTACCCCTTACGCTCATCCAGAACGCACGATTAAGCTCAACACTCGGATAAGCTTTCAAAATTCATTCTGACAGCGTTTTTCTTTGCACGATCCCAAAAGGCCGATGTGAAAAATTATGATTCACCCGATAATCTGGTCGGAAATCGTTCAGAATTCAGATTATTAATACAAACACAAGCAGTCGCAAAACTACACGCAGGAAAAATTAGTTTCAAAGCCCCCGGCGATTGTCATGCCATTGTTGCATTAATACAGTAGTGATAATTTGGCAAGAGGGATAAAATAAAGTTGTTGACAGAGAATAAATGATATGATTCTGACAGTAATCCGCAGATTTGACAGACCTGCCATTGTTTTGCATGCAAGTTACTGCATGGATCCGTTACTGTCGAAGTTCGGAGTTGTAATAGTACAACGATAAGCAGTCAATGATTGTTAATTGTACATGTATATATGTGTTGATGCTATAATGTTGGAGAACAATAATTATATAGAATAGTACATCTAATTTGTATTACTATTAGTGTCAGTTTATATGAGGCAACATTTTATACATATCTGTCTCTCTCTCTCTCTCTCTCTCTCTTTCTCAACATGTCATTATTTGTTTTTTGTCTCTGCCGCTGTCTTTCATTCTTTTATCTATACATTTATTGATTTGTCCACACACCTACAAACTGAAGCAAAATTTACAAGATTTTGATTAACATTTTGGCAATTCCGCAAGCTACAAACAAACTTTGTCATGTATATTGTGATAAATCGTCATAAAAACTATAAAGTAGTCGGAAAGTGTTTTCCATAAAAGTGTAAACTCTTGAAGAGACCTTGGAATAAGGATAGAAAACCGACTATGCAATAGTGTGATTTGTGATAAAATCTGCTTGGGGAACAGTTTTGAAGGACCCTCATCAGGGGGTGTAGGTTACGTAAAATATGTGAACATGTTCACGAAGATCGTTAACATAATCATATGTGTAGATAACAGATCAATGATGTCATCGAGAAGCAATCAATAATAGTCACCCCTCATCGCGTCTACGCATTGTCTTTCTTTGTTAGAGAAGCAGAATCTAGACAACAATAGACAAAGCAGATGGTACTTTCTTAATGAATTTTAACATGTTGTATTTTTATTCTTAAAGATATCTTTATCTTCTGTACTTAATTTTTGTTCGATTCACATTAATTTGATGGTGAATCTTATTCCTCCGTTATGCTTTGGCCTGTATTATATACCTTAATGCTCTGATTTTTCTTTTAAGTAATGTTACTGCATGTCTTAGGTTAAATATGTCAGGTTTGTCCAAACGTGGCAGTATCTTTAATGATAAAGTAAATGTATAATAATAATAACAATTATGTGTGAATCAATAGAATATGAATATCTTTAATCAATATGTTCAAAGACTCATGCGAATCTATCACTCTCATCAACACTCATGATTTCTTATAAAAAGATAACAACGACAGATCTGGTTTCTTTACAATTATTGTATCACACATTAATTTTGTGTTTCATTTCATTTCAGTTTTTTCTTTTCCTTTTTACTCTTTAAAGAAATATTTAATTTATACACTACATGTCAAACAGATGTTCAGTTTGATATGGCATCAAATAACTGGAATGACCAGGCTTTGCTTGAGATGGATTTAGAAAATGTCTCGCTTTTTAGAAATGAAGACTTTAATCACGACTTTAGAAAATGCACTGCTTCGGAAGTCTATATTTGTCAGGGCTTGTGGTGATGTTAATAAATGTAGAGGATTATGAAGTGATAGATCACCGGAATTGCGTCGAAGATTAAGCTAATCTTAATACGTTTTCCAAAAAAACCTGGAAGTTTTATTGTATTCAATCCTTTGATAGATTTTTTCTTAGATTTTTCACTTATCCAGGCATATTATCTTTTGTTTGTGTTGTGGTACTTTCATTTTATCTAGAGCAATTTTCGTATCATATTAGAATCATATCTTCCTCTCGGTATTAGTTTGTCTTACTTTTCTTGAAATAAAAGATATGTTGTTTCTTCCAATCTTATATTTACTCTTATCAGTTAGACGTAAACAAAATATCACTTCTTCTCTTTTCTTCTTTCTTTTAAAGCATATTTTGTATCATATTTCAATCATATCACCTGCTGGTCATTATAGTATATTGTATTTTCTTATTGAGTGAAGAAGAACTACTTTGCTTATTGCAGTCTTATATTTAGCTTTATCAGTTCAACGTACTAAAATTATTTTTAAGAATATCTTTTTTGTTAATCTTCCCATCCAACCTCTTTTCTTAAATAGACACACCATTATTCATTTTTTTTCTTCAAATGATATTAAAAACGGTAGACCTGGTTTCACTTACATTGCCCCCATCAAATACAAACAGAGCAAACCAAACAAAACGAATCTTTCTGTTTGAGTAGATACAACAAGCGAAAGAAATGTCATTTTACGGGCCACTAACGAGCAGAGGAGCCGCCTCTAAAGGGGACGTGTACAAGCGGCAGGCCGCCAATGCATCTCTCTCGCGTATCACGAGCTCAGCGCGTTAGCTTTCGCACCCTCCCGCCACTTCTACCAAAGACAGACGAATATGTTCTGATATACACACAAAGGCGTCGCCGAATATATGGCGGATTCTTCGCGAAAAAAGGAGGCTTGAGAAAAAGGTGAGAGAAAGAGAGAGGATTTGAGTGTTGGACGGAGCAGAGCTATCGTTGAGACAATGATCTCCCCCACACTTTTCGGCGCACTTCAAAAGGGATTTCCACCCCCTTCACAAAAGCGAGAAATCTAACGAATCACGGATGAAAACAGTTGAAATGTAGAGAGTGTCTTTGAGGTTGAGTCGTGGTGAAATACCGGTCCACGTCTCTAGCTAGCTAGCATTTATCGGCTACAGATTCATTAATTACGGTCAAAATGCTTGATGCTGAGACGATTAACGCCACTCACTCGTGCATTGATAATGCATATGGCGTTGACAGGGCAGAGAGTGTGAGCGAACCATTATTTTCTCCAGCATTTGGTTAAGGCATCAAACATTATTTATCCCGCGGCAAACAACAAAAGGAACCCAAAAGATAATCACAACAATTTATTGACCGACTTATCATCAATTCAAAACCATCCCACTTAAACAAATCACGCTTAAACGAAAGAGGCAAGCAGCGCAGAAAAAATACCATCAACAAATTAATTCGCTAGACTGAGGGTTAGGTAAATAATAAGGTATTTTCTCCCCATATGATTTTCTCAATATCATCCTATCATCAGCTTGGTAATCTATTAACGACGAAATAATTAGTTTTTAAAGCGTAACCAAAGTTTGGTTAACACTTTCATATTCCAATTATCGGGTGTAATGAGTCATAAAAGATGATCAGATAAGGATAAAAACTATGGCGGTTTTGTTTAAAGGTAAAACAATCGGGAGTAGGTGTTAAGCAATTAAATTATATTTTCCTTTAGAACGGTCAACTATTTGATGTATCATCATACTCAAGTATATGATAGAACTACATAATGTTTTCCAAAATTAAATAAACAAATTATTTCAAAATAAGGAAACGCTCTGACAGCATTATCTTTTTGAATTTATTTTATATCATTAACCCATATAGGTGGCTAAATAACCTATGTAGTATTTTTTTTAAATATTGTGTAAACTCTTTATATGACCGACTGAATTACTAGAGGTTTCCCAAACCTTCTAAGATGTCTTATTTTACATAGCGATTTTTTTTGTTCGTGATATAAAATGTGTGATAAGTGCATTTCAATACCATTTGCGGATTCTGCAAAATGTGTTTTACAAGGGGAAAATGCGCCTAAATGATCAACTATAAAGTGCATCTAATTTGGATTCATGGGAATATAATAACTAGTATCACCTATTATTGCGAGCCTCGTCTCAAATTATTTGGTAAAAACAAGGGCCCCGAAGGAATAAAAGGAGGATAGACTGTAGAGTCACGCACTCAAAACGACAGGGAAACCGTTACAATCTAATATATTTACCTTTCTTCGATATTGTTTTAAAAAATCATTTAAGTAATTATATTTTCGTGTATACATTACTAGTTATTGAAAGAATACAGTACATGAGAACGGATTTGTTAAAAATGATATTTCCTGGTCAACAGATCTTTACGTGTCTGTTTCGAATTCTGACGTTGGATAACTTTTGACACATCAAAATTTCAGAAAAATGTAAGCATGACGGAATATATTTGATTTCAAACAAACAGAGTGCGTCTATGTTTTGCAATTACAGTGTCATATAAATCATAAACAGGAAATGTTATTCAGAACTGGGTTTGCGGTATTTTGAATTCCAATTGCATTTCAGGTCATCCCTGCTACGTAATCTTATCCCCTTTCTTTCTTTGATAAATCAATTCGGCTGAAAGAGAATTAACATGTTTTATTGCAGATCGTTCAACCCGGGTCAAATTCATATTTCGTTTCTTTGTTGTTGATCTATTGTTTTACAAATACGCAGATGTATATAATTATGTTTGAAATATAGTCTCCTATTCTGTTTGCTTCCGCTCCTATAATAATCTGGGTGGTCTCGCTTGTCCCTAATATATCGACTTTTCGTTCTCTTTTATTTCACCGTAATGCCTCAAAATTCATAATAATGTGCCCTTGTATTAGTATGCATCCCTTCAGAGGGACTTTTTTTTCTTTTCTTTTTTTTCTTCTTCCTTTCTCCTCGTCATTTTTGTGGTTGACACGATTGACTCCAAAATTCAGCCAGAGTTTAAGAAAGAAAAAAAATCACGAAAATATTACCCTGACTTTTTCTCCATTGGGATAAGGTGGCTATTGTGTTATCTCCGTCGAGCTGTTTCAAGGCGACGCGCGCACGTGTCGATAAAACAACACGCACACACGAACACGCGTCGATGCGCGTGTGCTACGTCTACAGCACAAACCAGACCATTCTGACAAGTTATAATTTTCTTGTCGTATTCGATCTGAAGGAAGGAAAAATTGAAGTTTTTGGAATAAGGCGAGAAAAGGAGAGAGCAAGAGAGGCAGAGACCCCCATGATTTTGCATTTATCTAACAATGAAATGTCTTTTCTCGCCCGTATTCGCTCACACAAGGAGGGCATCTTGACTCTTTTTGTGCGGGTGCGTGTTACTGTGAAGTTATTGTCCGGCCTCCTAATAATGTACTACGTCACAAATCGATACACGGGGATACATACTTGGATAGGATAGGTATCAAAGGATGGAAAAGGGGGTAAAAGTGTTTGCATTGCTTCGAAAACAAGAAAAGCGATATTACATTTAGGTCAAAAATGAGGAGTAGGGAGGACACTCAGAGTAGCGGTGCTATGATGTTTTAAAGACGGTTACCAAGGCTAACGTCATCCGACCTTCAGCACCCCCCCCCCCACTTCATCCCTTCCATTCCCACCCCTCCCATACCCTCCCCCAACCACCCAGTGCAGCTGCAGATGTATGAATGATGAGAGTTTTTACATCCTTTGACAAGCATTACAAACTTGAGTCGGAAGAAAGTTTTCCCCAATTGGCGGGTCAGGAATCCTATTCTCTCTCTCTCGCAAATTTGTCGGGTTAAAATTGGCGACCACCCCTCATGGTCCTGATAGATTCCATCTAATATGAAGTCTGAATTATACTGCTCAACTAAGGTGGAATATTGAAGTTATCAGGGACAATCCCTACATTATAAAGACCTATTAACTTCCGAAGACGACAAACTTTTTTCTTCTTCTTAAAAGATACATTTTGAACGATACGACTTGCCTTAACATGAAGACCATCATCAAGACAGGTTCACCCTCATCGTCATAATCATCAGCAGCAGCAGCATCGCCACCATCATCATCGCTATCACCACAATTCCCATTTCATCATCATCATCATCTTCATCATCATCATTACCACCACCATCATCCCCATCCTCATCGTCCTCCTCATCATAATTGTCGCCATCATCTTCATTCATATCTCCCGCTCTCTTTCTCCCTTTCGCTTTGTCTCCCTCTACTCTTTATACATGTACCTCTTTCTATCTATCTATCTATCCCTTTTTCCTTGCGTACTTCATTTTCTCTCCACTCCTCTTCATCTCTCTATTCCTCTCACACTTTCCATTTCTCTGTCTTTCATTCCAATCTTCCCTATCCCATACACTCTCCATCCTCCCTTCAATTCCACTCTCCTCAATCTCATCTTACACCCACCATCGCGAGACCGGTCGGTGAGGGAAAATCGTTTCTTCCCATCGACTTTCGGATGTTCACAAGTTAAGATCAGAGGTGACATCTTAATTTCATTAGCAGCAAGTTAAACCAAACACACAGGTGAATGATATGATGATACGGGGATAGACACACCAGCACGGGTAATACGAACTTCTAATTGACTACACCTCACCGGCATTCGTCCTCCTATCAAAAGGAATATTTATTAAATTCGCACCGTTTTGTTTCTGGCAGGAGGTTCGATCGTGAGGTGCTGGGTTGAGGTTTATGGTAATTACGCCTTTGCATTTCGAATCACGCCACGATGATTTTATATAATCTTTGAAAACGTTTTAGGATGGATTTTGAGATTTTCTTTTGAGAATGATAATCATATGAATAGATGTGACGCTGAAATTTGGAATGTTGAAACATCTTTAAAGTATATCATATCAAGCTTATATAGCGCTTTATGTTTTAAGCCAACATAATTACATCCCCTATTTCCACTATCTAAATAAACTCTAGCTATCTATTTATTCATGTAATCTTCTTCGTCAAATGATTTTCTCCTTAAAATCAATATCATTTTTTCTTCTTCATCGCTTTCAAGCTCTCCGCCTTAATTTATATATCTCTCTCTCTCTCTCTCTCTCTCTCTCTCTCACCCTCTTTCTAACTTGCTGCCTCCCTTCGCCTCATCACTCTCTCCCCCTCTCTCTCCTTGTCCATCTTCTTCCCTCGCTCAAAATATCTCGTCTGAAGGCTGAGTGCGGCGGTTAGAGTGCGGGTCAAACCAATGTTAGCTCGGGGAGGCAAATGGCTGCGAAAACAGTCAGACGTTAAAAGGCTCGTTCTTCTTAAATCTTTGCCTACTGAAAGAGGGTGGTTTCTGTATTAAACCTATGAGGAAGGTGAAAACTCAGTAGTCGGTCAGTTAACTTCACATAAAACGCAGTACTATCTACATTTCACTTTATTTGTATTGCCATGTCTCATTTTCAGTAAAAATTCCGAGACGTGCTGATTTTTTTTCCATTGCGTCGTGGAATATTTCCCTTTCGCAGACCCCTCGTCCAGTAAAACGATTTCAGAAGTAGTTTGATTAAACAACAGACGAATATTCGTCTTTATTATTAAACATGAATATATCATTAAAAGTCATAAATTAAGATGGGGAATTTTTTATTTTTTTAATTCAATTTGCTTTTCTTTAAAAATGAAAGGGTAGATGACCTAAAGAAGTAAATAAAAATACATAAAACTTAACTGTATACCTGGAGATGAATTATAAATCAATCAAACTGGTCAATTTACTAACAAATCTATCATTATTAAAGCAGCGTTTTTATTCGTCTGTAGAAAAGGGACAGACGTTTTATTCAGGGATAAAAAAAAACTGCGACGTGTTTAAAAGGGAGAAATGAAAGGAAACACATTTATAAAGTTACGGAAGAGATAATTATTTCCGAAATGTGTTCCGTTCCACGTCAATTATGATTATCCCGTTTAATAACGGCGTAGATTTTCTCACATTTGAAAGAATACAAGAGGTGGTAGCTTTTGAGGGCGTATTGTTGGGCAGTTAATGGCTCCCAGTGACCCCATGGACACACGTCAGTCACTCATCCAGCATTAATCAATCGATTAGGGGGGCTATAGAAAAGAAAGGTATTCAATACGATCTTTCTTTGGAAAACCCAACAAGGTGATAGCCTTGTACAAACTAACCAGACGGGTGATCGATTTTCTTTTTTCTTTTGAGGGGACATTTATCAAGTCACGTTCGTGTAACTTTCCTTCAACCTTATCCACCTCTTTCTCTCCTTGTCTCGTCTGCCTTTTCTTTTCTTTTCTTGAAGATGGGGTGATGTCGGAGTCCAAGGGCGTTAGGGGTTGTTCGGGACAGCACCCCTACCCAGGGAGGGGGTGTAGCCACTGTTGTCTCGCATCAGTGCTTATGTATTCGCGTGTCGACGCTTGGTTGATTCTAACGATTTTTTTTCTTTCTCCTAGAATATTACATCCAGGCTTCATACAAGCGTGTTTAATGCGTGTTTGTAGATTATATAAAAGCCTTGTGTCCTAAATTAAAGGAGAAGCAGCGTAGGACTGCTCATCTTTCTTTTATTCAATGGAGACAAAATCCATTTTCTTGAAATAAACAATTTGGAAAGATATAACAGAAATTAGAAAAAAATACAATACTTAGATAGAAAAAGACTAAATTTTACACAAAAACGTTTGCTTATGTTTAATTTCTAAACCTTTTCTGTTAGGAATAGAGGTTAGAATTTAACTAATCGGGTACATTCATAAGCCGTCAAACCAATTTGGGTGCTTTACCAATAATGGGCATGGAGATTAAAGAGCTAATACCTTAATATAGAATTATCCCAATAATTTAATTTAGCTATTATTAATATAGATATGCGTACACACAAAAGTTTGGCGGACCAATCTTGAGTGGGGTCTGGTATTAAACATAAGCTTCTAATAGAAAATGAAATAATCATAGAACTTGTTTTAAATCTCTTCTTTTATTTCATTTGCAATTGTATTTTTGATTGATTTGTTTTCACACTGAACAATTTATCAAGCCAACCAGAAATTGCCGGGGAGACGTTTTTTCCCGAGGTTTAGTCACAAGTGAAAGCTGGGAGAAAAGTAATAAATGAATACCAATAATCCAAGTGCAGATACAGTCGTGAAATATTGCAGAATTAACACAAAATGAATTTTTCATAACCGAATATCGATTCGTGAATCATATTAAATTTGAGTCTTTCCTTCTATGCCTTGCCGCGCGGGGCAACCTCAACGAGCTTGCTGCATCGCAACGTGCATGGCGTGGTGCCTCCTGTTTTCTCGCAAGATCGTTTATTTTTCAGAGCAGCGAATCCGCCCTCCGGTTGTATTGCTGCTAGAAATTAAAATTCGTGCTACTCCCCCGTACAGGCCCAGGAATAACTGCACTTCATATCTTGAGGGTGTTATCTAGCGTTCCAAATGCATAAAAGCCTAGAAAAGGAGAGGGAAAAGTGATGATTTATCGACAGGAATTGGGCATGATTCATTCATGTTCCCGATAAATCGATAACCCCGGCCATTTCTAGAGAGCTTTAATTAAGCAAGTTCCCTGGTCCACCGCCTTCATCAAATTCGAGAGGAAAGTTATTTTCTTTCAGTTACGAATTTCAGAGAGCGACGGGAGAGGGGGAAATTTTTCGGCGCCTTAATTTACTGGTTGTTGACTTGACAACACCATAGGAGATAAAGTGAGACGATGTAGTTAGTTTTCTCTTGTTTGACCCCCCGCGAGCAAGTTCATTTTCGATCGCATATTGATATCATCTCTATCTCTCTATTTCTCTCTCTCTCTCTCTTTCTCTTTAACTCTTGCTTTAAAACTTTCTTCTTGAATCTCTTTATTTTGTTATTTGTTGTCTCATCTTATTCTTTTCTCTGTTTGCTCATCTCTTTTGTCTAATGTTTACGACTCTGCTTCTCTGTCAGTGAGAGATTTTTATGTCTTAAAGTTCGACAACAATTACGTTTTCCTTATCATTTCTCTTTCTCATTTCTTTTCCGGACATTGTTTGGCTAATGTTTCATCATCCATCCTTTCTTTCATACAATTTCACTTTCTTTCCCATTTCTCTGAATCAACGGAAATTTTAAGAATTGTCCCATTTTGTATCACTTCTTGGCATATTTCTACTTTTGACTCTGTCATTTAATCACTCAACTACTCAAAGTTCACTACTTTGAATGATTATCGTGATTATCTTTGTACGTCTTGCGTACGTATTTCAAAAGGTTATTTAAGGTGTTTTTCTTTTTTTAATGTAAGACCGATTTATCTGTAAGAACTGATAATAATATTCTGTCCTTCTGTCAGTATCATAAGTGATTTAAATCATCTTAAGAATCGACTAGCTCTTGCGTATTTGGCATAATTTATGTCACACTGCGCATGTTTTTCACGATCCTTTTTGTTCCTATAAGGTTTGACACTAAGATGTATAATTATGTAGTATTACCATGGTTGTCTCCAATGTGCAGGCGATCGATAGAAACATTTGCGGAACATGATATGACAAGATCCCCCCTCTCTCTCTCTCTCTCTCCCACACACACACACACACACACACACATGTACACACACACACACACGCACTCATCCTCCTCCTTTCTTTATGTCTGCTTCTAATAAAGCAAACGATGAATAAAAAAAGGCTGGTTATGATGAAGTGGGTCGATCACGACAAACTGCAACTGTAGTCTGCAATGATCGACGACTATCGCCTTGCCACAAATAGATAAGATCTGATGGTGGCGGGCAGAGAGAGAAAGAGAGAGAGAGAGTGAGTCGAATCACAAAATAACAGACGGTCGTTACAGCTTTTACAATTTATTAAAACTTGGTGTTTCTCGAATGCTCTTTTCGTAGCCTTATGTTGTAATTGGGAAAGTAACCGCCTTATAGATATAAAGAGCAAGTCGGTTTTATCCGTGTTCTTAGAATTATTGGTTGCTTGACATGTATAGCCGACCGATTATACTCTATAGGCTTCCATAATTCTTCACCTGAGCATGAAAGCTGAATTCCTCTTCTTACAAATTGTTTTCTGTAGGCCTATTTGAAATGGAACAGTCAATCAAAGAAACACAAAATAAATGTCTATTCCTTAAAAAGAAATTAAATATATGTCCATACTTTCTGTATGTTGTTCACCATGTATTTTGCGTTCGTTTGGACAAAGATGAAATAACCAAGTTGAACAATAGTTTTTTATCGAACACACCAAACACTAAACGCTTTGCCAAAACTTTCCAATCATTATTTGTTTAATATAAAATATAAATAGGACTATGTATACTCAAAATTAAACCAAATAACGAAAAATTATACATTTTCTATTTGTAAAAAAAAAGATTAAAAAAAAACTTTCCTCCAAAAATCCAGGGAGTAGGACGGTCACGCGCGAAGCGTACGTCATTTCCTTCATAGTCTTTCAGCCATTTCACAATGTTCTTTCTTATCGCATTTCCACTTTTGAGGCATTTTGACTGACAGCTAGCCCGAAAAGCCCATTCGGTTTAACACACCAGTGCTTTCCTCTCATTGTTTTTCATGTTATTTATAACTTAGTACGTGTTTCATATTTATTTTTTCATTATTTTTTTTTATTTTTTTTTAAATTCAGATACACTTACCATATTAACGAAGATGGCATTGTGTGAGGCGAATTTGGATTTCGACGGGAAAACCATTCCCCTCATCGTAACTCCCATACATCGTCTAGGGGGATACGTAACAGTCCCGACAATGGGTTCAAAGTCCGTATACCCAGCCCCCTCCCACAGCCCCTGCGCGCACTCGCTACATCCACCCACATAGCGTTCAATACCCTCCCGGTCAACTACCCCACTGCAACCAGGGGTCGGTCAGCCACTCTAAATTGCGGAGAACTACCCCATTCATTGGAACACTAGCCCGCTCGCGCCCGATTTTTATCATGAAAACGCAATATAATAATCCCTAGCCCCTGGCAGTATTTTCCTGTACGATGTAGCCCGCTTTGCAACTTCTTTATTTACCCCCTTATACTCCAAAATGGTAAGAAAAACGCCATGGGTAGCACATTGGGAGGCAACGCCCCCTCCTCCACGACGCAAAGGGGGTTAAGTAGATTTCCTATCTCCTAGAGGGTGGGATGAAGAGAAAGAGATGGATAGACAAGGGGAAGAGATGTAAAGAAAATACTGAGATGGATGGATGGGAAGGGAAGGAGGGGATTCTTAACTACCAATGAAAAATGCCCCTTCCATCTTCATCATCCAGAGCCTTTCTCTTCCCTCTTTCCGTCCTCTCCAGCTCTGTCACTCTCTGTTCTCCTCTCTTCCAGATCTCTGTCTCATGTCTCTGAACATGAATGTGAATCGCCTGCCAGTCAACTTCCCCTCAACTAACATGCAGATGCTCTGTCGCCTTACATTCAAACTAATTGCTTTGCATCTTAATCAAACCAGGTTTTCCCTAACGATAGATTGCTTTTGAAACAACATAAGCTGGATCTGCCGTGGATTACTCCACTGACTTTGAGGTTAGCTCGAATTTCGCGCTCTATAAATCCCCCAAACATTGTTTTACGCAGAGAAACTTTCAAGCAAATAGAGAGGAGACCAAGCTAAAATGGGGAGCTTTCGCTTTTTTCCCCTGTACGCCTACTCACCACCGAGCCTCTCTTTATATGGCAGGTACTTCTTGAGGGGAAGTTTTGGGGCTTTTTATTTGTAGGCGTGCGAGTACCCGGCTCGCGCCGTTCCAAATCCCATCTCACTTTACGTCCCCTCCCAGATAATCCTACCCCCAAAGAAACGATTAGAACCTCTTTGTTTTCATAAGACATGAGTAATCAGGCTCATACTGCCCTTCATATTCGATTTTTTTTCTTCTTCTCTCTCTTTCTCTCTCGTCGACTCTTTCTCTCCTTTGCTCAAGATTCCCGAGAACAGATTTAAAACAATTTCTATGTAGAACAGTAAAACGCGCAAGGGGGTGAAATGAAACACTGGCAGACGATCGTCCTGTCTGCATAAAGTGCGTTCTCTCTGTCTTTCTCCCTTTTTTCAATTTGCGATCGAATTTTGGCGCCAAACGCAAATATCCACCTTCATTCCTGAACCTCTCCTGTTAGCCTGGAGCATCAATCCCTGACTTTATTTCTGTTCGCTTCTCTGGACCAGCTTCGCTCCTCCTTTGAAGTAAACTGGGGCTGCATCGGAGCAAGAAAAACGAACCTCCGAGACACTCGGTCCTAATCGGTAGGAGGTAAATTGAGAATGGTTTAGAAAGACTATTCTTCCTCGGTCGTCCTTCTTTTTTGTGCCCCAAAGAAATGTTACAGCTTTTTTTCACGTCCTGCAGCCGATGATGAGAAGGATTGGATACACAGAAAAACCCCAGCAGGGTTGTTACACAGACATACAAGCACGCCACTCTTGGGTCAGAAATTTGAGCAGGAAACCTCGCTTTTTAGTCGATAGCAAAAATCGATGATCGGGAGATTTGAGAAAATCGAGTTACGTACAATGTCCATGTAATTGGGTATCAGCGCGTCGTAGTACACCTCGTAACTACATCACGTGCTGAATAAACATACAGATACACCTAAGGCTCTTCATGACTATTCATATTATACAGAAGTTCTCCATTTTCCCCCTTTCTGTTGTCCGTATCATGCTGCCAAATTCTGGAACTATAGAAGATATGTCCTTACATTTTTGAGAACAAGGAGAGAATGTTTCAAGAGTTTAACCAAACAAAAGAAGCTTCAAAGTCACGGGAATACTTAGTATGAAGTAGAATAGAGAAATGCGAAAGATCAGAATATAGATGAAAACTTTCCTTATACAAATTTAGTTGGGGTTCGGGGAACAGGTCACGATCAACTATTTTGAGAAATACATTAAGTGTCTTTGACGAATAGATTTTTAAGATTGTAAAACGAAAAATAGTTAGATTTACATTTGGTTAAAACAAATAAATGTATCAAAATACATATAGGCCTTGGATTCAGAAGATCATGATCATAAAATACATTCTAAGGTTATCAAGCACGATATTCCATTATCTCTTCGTCTTGCTCTCTATCTTTTTTTTTTTTTTTTTTTTCTTTTATTTCGTTCTCAGCTCAAGTTTGGCAAAGCTGCCTCGACTTATTCTTATATTTATATTTATCACCCACACTTAACTTTTACACATTCTGGCACTAGAATCGTTTGCTGATGGCTAGATATGCATCGAATCTTAACATTTTACATCGAGTTATTGCCCTTCTGGCTTTCAGCAGACGAAACTCTCCCTGATGGGAATCGGATCGTTGATCTTCTGATGGCATAAGTAAGTGGCTACATAACCTACAGGCCTGAACTGAATCCAGGAAATAACACTCCTACTTGACAAAAACATATCTATTGCTACAGGTTGCCTTCAGACTGATATACTATACGTCTCACTCCCCAGTGGGACAAAATTTGTCAAATTGAGAGTATCATCTTCCTGAAGTCCGACCTAAAACTTCTTTTAAAATGTCCTCACAAAATATTGGCATTCTTTCGTGTGTACATCGCTATTTAATTTCTTAATGATTTTGTTTGGCTCTTCAGCACAAGTGGATGCAAAGTTATACCTACAGAGTCAAGTAAGGAATATAAATAAACTTTTACTTTGAAGAAGAAAAAAACAGAGAAGATGAAAAATTGTTTTGAAAGCCTAAATGAAATCTGAGACGGTTTTGCTACTTCCCGGACTCTTCGAATTGATCTAACCATGAAAGCAGCGCGGGTCTTGAATTACATAAAAACAGGTGAGAGAGATTTCCACAAAAGCTAAAAAACCAAAAAAATGAAAGAGTCGGAAGGAAAACTCCCAAACCCCGCCAGCTAGTAGTGTCATCTTTCTGTCTATTCGGTAGAAGAATCCCCTAAAACTACTCTTCATCATTAAATGATATTTGTTAGCTTTGTTACACAAACAAATATTTTCCCCCTCTCTTTCTCTTTCCTTCTTCTCGTTGAAGGGCTGGATAAAGCGAAACGAACTCCCACGAGAAAGCTTAGTATTTTTCATTTAGCGTCTACCCGATAGTCTCTTATTGGCGGTGTTACAGCCGTAGGGTATAGCACTAGAGTACATGTATGTATACTTTACAATTTATATTCTTATTACTTTCATATTTGGCGAGAAGGGATAGTCTTTCTTTTCCCCGCTGTAAAGAGTATTGTAGGAGAGGGGATAACCCAACCATACCGAAACGTCTGTATCCCCGAGCCCACGTCGTATCTTCCAATTCGGTTCGATTTCATATCGTCCTCATCCTCCCCATATTTTCGCCAAATGTACTCAATTTTGCGCCCATATGAGCCCCTCTTTTCGCAGTAATGAAGTATTGAATATCAATTTGACGTGGCAAGATTCTTCGAAGCAATGTCTTAAAGCACTTGAAAATCGGTAGGCGAATTATGAAATGCTTACTTTTAATCGTATTGAATTTTCTCTTTTATTAGTTTATTTGCAAGTTTAAGTTGTAAAATGAAACGTTTAAAAGCCCCTTATGAAAACAATAATTTCCCTGCTAGTTTCATTAAAAAAGTAGGTCGTGTCATAGAAAACAAATGTTTTAAAAAAACATTTTTCTTTACGTATGCTTTATTCATCTTACCCACCTTTAATATGATATACTTTGTTTCCTCAATTTATTATAATAACAATAATTATGAGGTTTGTAAGGCGCCAAATTCACTTGAAATCATATGCTCAAGGCGCACTTGTGTAACGGAAACAAAAAGAGATCACATAAAAGAATCTATCCGCCTCATAAAATAGAGACAGAAGAAAGATAGAACATACAACATACATAATTATTATCTGTAATTCCTTCTTTTATTTTGTATTTATCGTTCTTTTATTCTCATATATCGTTGTGAGAGAAACCATGTTTCTGTTTAGAGAAATCCTGTTTGTCTTTTGTTTTTACAATAAATTTACGATCAATATCAGAATTTGAAACTAAAAACCTAAACAACTTTTGTCAACTTATTTACCTCCGACACGACGAACAAGCAGATACTATGACGTCGCTTGATATCGTTCCACGTCTATTTATAGATTTACAAGCAAATAAAACCAACAAATGACGTGCAAGAAAAGCAACATACACGATGAATCATTGATACTTTGGATTAATAGGTATCAATCTATCACATATTTGCGAGTCATTATAACAAAAAGGGGACGGATGGATGCCTTAATTCGGGAAGGTAAATTCTATCGCAACCTTACTCCGGTCAACGATATCATGACCTATCTCCTGTACTTTTTCTCCCAGTCGACGCTATCCCAGATTGATTGGCAGTCCAGGACCGAAGACGTACTTTGCCAGCTAGGGTCCAGCAAGTGAGGGGACATTAGTATGGGGGAGGGGGGGGGGCTCTTAGTCGGTAAAGGAAATGCGAATTCATCCAGCTACCGATTTGGGGGGGGGTGCTGAAGGTGATCCAAAAAAATGATCTCTTTCATCCTCTCCCTTTATTTTTTTCTTCTCTTTTGATTGTTTTCTTGGGTGTTTTTTATTCTTTCTCTTTTCATCATTCGAGGGGCACAAACCCCTTGTACAGCCGTGTAGCTACGCCAATGTCCAGGAGGGTTTACCTCAACTTTCAGCCTGCCTTCCACAGGTTAGCCCACAATCTCCGTACCACCATGTTGTCGTATCAATGACGTTGGTTAATTAGTTAATTGATCCAGAGTAAAGGACGAATATTTAATTGATACTGCTTGCTAATTACAGGGCTTTTGTCCCTTTCCCCAGCAACCTCATTAGAAAAGACGTTCTGCAATAGAGACTAATTAGTAATGAGGGTGGGCACGAGGCAGAAATCCTCTCAGTCTTTTTAGCACCACTGAGCAGTGAACCTAGGAGCACGTCGCAGAGGTGATTGCTCCGTTACGTAATGACACGTCCTTGTATGGGTATACAGACCGAACCCAGACACCTCGGGGGTCAGCTGTACTTTTGGACCAACTCAGGTGGGTCTGGTCTAGGTGTGCACCCGAACAATCGTGACAAAAGATCTGGAGTGCGGGCGGAGGCTTTCCCGTGTCGCATAAACCCGAACACTGCCAAAGACAGTGTAAAAGAATCCAATGAGGGTTTTGTTCGAACCTTTATGGGGATGGGTGAAACCCGCCACATATTATACGCATAAGGGAACACGGACCCACCTCTACGTACATGCCAATCAATACGAGGCCGAAATGGCGTAATAACAGTTGCCATGTTGGTAATCCCTTTTCCTCCTCCCCCGTTAACAATACCCAGCTTTTCAAAATCTCAAGGCGCAACCTCTCTGATCGGCCTACTCAGCCCCGCTTCAGTCGGCGCGTTCCTCCAGACCTGGTGGTTTCCCTCCGTTCAATTGTCTACTCCTTTGTCCTTGTGTACGCAGAGCACCGATTCAAAACCCCCTTCTAATGCGGCTTTTCGTCTTGTTTATCGTCCGTGACAGAAGAATAGTCTCCCGAACAATGAAAGGGATCCTTACTAGGGCCGGACACATGTCACTTTTGATTATGTTTTCACAGTTCATGTTCCGTGCAATGATCTTCATTCAGAATGTCGTCTAGGATCGTCTTCTATTGCTTTCTTCGGAAGTCTTGCGGGGGGTGCCACTTCTTTAATATTCATTTGTTGCCCTGTTAGAAATGTAAGACATTCACAAATAAAATTCCGACTATACTCCACAATCCAGTAATGCATTTCATCATTCTGATAATTAAATCGACCTTATACCCTGTCGAAAAAGCCAGGTTAGTCACCTTTCCTCTAGGGTCTCCAATGCTTCCATCTTATCTAACGATTACAACGTCATCTAGGAGGAAATAACATACCCTTTTGTTGCAAGAAATAAACACTCCAGATCTAGCGCTCAAACTATACGAATACAAATGTCAAAATCTATTACAACAAACATTCGTTCATCATTTCTTGTTATTGATACGTTATCATTTTGGCACCGAAGAGAAAGTTTCTTTATAATATACGAATGACTATGATCTTGTAATTAAAAATAACCGTTGAATTTCCTTTTCCTTTTCTTCTCGCGTTTTACTTTAATTTATTGATTTTGTAAAATTCAGTTTCATAATCAGGAAATGTCTTCATATCCTTTTTCTATGCATAGGTCAAAACTTAAAGGTATTGAATCAATAACAGACAGCAAACAAGGGGTTGAACAATAGTTATGAAAAGTGAAAGTTTTCAAATATTTCTTTGTTATAAATGTTATGATTTAGTCTTAATTCTACCACTCTCCTTTTCACTTGGACAAAAAAGTCATTGTTAAAAGGATTATGATAATGTAAGCAATGCAGTTAATGGCAAAGTGAATTCGTATTAGAATTAGACAGTTTTATCATTTTAATACTTCCATTTGTATAAGCAGAAAGAAAGAACCTAAGAGCGGACGATAATTTCTTGGAAAGGTCAGAAAGTGACATGGCAGAAATGGCGTCACAATTCGGACGCCATGACCCTCTCTCGGCTCGCCTCTTCCGATAGAAGCGCGAGAATGTGGCATAAAAAGTACTCCCCTTAGTCTCCCCTCGACATAGGTATCGATTTTACGAGTTAATCGCCCGGGAATGAAGTACTTTTATATTTGTTAATAATCTAGTTGTATCACCAGACTCCCTTCATGTTTTTGATTTTAATTAGAGTTTGAAATAAAAGCTTTGATAAATGGGCGAGTGCGAAGGAAGTAGAGTCTTTTAAAATGTATAGAAATAAAATTGGATAGTAGTAAGCCTGATTTTCTTGTTCAAAGGTGACATATTTTATTGTTATGTTTTCCATAGATTCATACAGAGTCTGTTAAGAAGACTAGATCTCTATATTTTGATTATATCAATACTTTGCCTAATAAACCTGGGCTAGACATACGATGCGTGACATGTCGCGGTGCGCTCAGCCCTTCCTCTCAAATACCGAATAACAAAAGTACCCTCTCCAAACACTCTACACCTACAAGCTAAAAAGCATCTCCTAGGAAAAAGATTGAGATAAGAAGAGTCGAGGAAGAAGTAGAAGTCCTCCTTTTTGCATAGCAATTGCCTTGACGACGCAACATCAGTATACTTTAGACCCGCTTATGATGCGGTGGCGAGCCATCCGTGTTTAGTAAAGCGCTCTGCGTGTGCACTGGGAACTCAGACAGGATAGGCCGGCGTAACGGACGGGGAGGGGTGAATGGCCGCATCATGGCCATCTATTCGCTCGCCTCGCATGGCAGCTCGTGAAATCATTCCAGACCATCGTCGTCACCGGAACGGTACTTGCCGATGTCCGCTACTTGTATCGCATCAACGTTTTCGTCTGATTTGCATGATGACGCTCCCAGCCTGCACGAATTGTTGCTTTTCGCTCCTCTTCAATTGTTGATCGAGTATAAAGATCTAGTTAGGTGAGCGTTAAGACAAAACCTCGAGTTCATTATAACCTTTTACATGTTATTTGTCGACAAGTTGCCTATCTCTCCTTGTTCTAATTTACTACTCGATTGCAATCTAATGGGTTTCATGTGAATCCTTTTGTCGGTTTGCGATGTTTCTGAAAAGGCTAAATAGTCTATCACTTTCTTTTGTCAGAATATTAAGCTCTTGTCGTTTCTTTCTTGTACAAACGAAACTTTTGGTAGGTTACGTATTTATGAAGTTCTATCCTTTGGTGTTACTTCTCGTGATTTCCTTTTGGCCTAAACAAAAAATCAGCAGATAATTTTCAAAATTTAGCCTTTAAGATTGGAAAGGAAAGAAGTCACATCGTATACTATCACAATTATTTCTGATTTCCTTCATTACTTTTACTTTCCAAAATGACTTTTTTTTTTATTTCTAAAATTTAATAGAAACTAATATACCCCTTGTCTTCCTCTACTTCCTAATTGTTTTCTATTTTTTCGACTTCTCATTAATTCCTTCTTTCGTGTCTTCTTCGATTCCTCCGTTCCCGGGTTTTTCTCCTTTCTTTTGTGTGTATTGACGATCAGAGTGAGATAGTGAAATAAATTTTGGTATCGATAATAATAACTCTAATTATTCATTTACTTAATATCGGCTGTCGGAGCAAAGAAGGGCGTGAACTCTGAGATAAAATGTTAAATACCTTTCTGCCTCTGAGCACAAGGTACCGTAATAATATTAGCGACAACGGCGACGACGACGACGATGATTATTTTGATTATATTTATGTTCATCATGATATAAGTTTGATGTCTAGTAGCAAGTATCATCGACATTGCAGATTATACTTAAATTCTGCAGAAATGTATGTGTCATAATTTTGTTGGAACGATGTATACCAGTTACAGTATTTGGTGAGTTAAAGGTGAAACATTTCTCAGTTCTGTTTTCTTTACTTTTAAAATGCGTTTAGGAAACAAATACAGGAAGTCATAATTATATTCCAATTATTCTGTCTTTAAAACACCTGCCCAACATGATGTCTTTTTAAAAACAAATCTTATCCTATTATATTTATTTATTATTTGGAATGTTATCATACCCTCATATTGTCAAAAAGTACATGGGCTGAGATGATAATTGTGGTTTAAAATCTGATACCAAAGCTGCAGATTATGTTGATAATTCATATTTTCATTTCTAGACTCCAAGTGTAAAGTTAATGAAAGGGTTTGGTTATGGTTAACTCTGAGGAAAATTGGGTCCGAATTACACACCCTCGCGCTTTAAACTTCTGCTTTATTTGTCCCGGAATGGAGTTGGTTAATGTCGTATATGTTTATTGGTTTCATCGTAAAGTACATTATTTACATTTATCTATGAGAAATCATTTCTGTAACTTGGGAGTGGGAATTATGGTTTTAACATTTTATCCATTCATGTCATCTCCTAACAAACACACATACACACACACCCACATCTCTCTCTCTCTCTCTCATGCATATAATTAAATACTGTATATATATTTATATTTACCCTTTCTCCCTCTCTCTCTCTGTCTCTCTCTCTCTCACTCTCACACACACACACACACACGCACATACAAACACACACACTATCTCTCTTTATATTTGTCAATCCATTGCTCTTCTCTCTCTCTCTCTCTCTCTCTCTCTCTCTTCTTGTTACTTCTTTATTTCTATATTTATCTATTCACCTCTCCCTGTTTCAACTCAATTCCTTCATCTCCACCTCCTTCTCTTCTCTTCTCTCCTTCATCCTACCCCTCTGTCCCTAGTATCATCCATTCCTTCAAACCCTTCCGCAAAGTGGTTAGTATTATTTCCCTGCGCTATTGTTGTCCTTGCATACCCCTTCAGAGAAGTCATCGAATCTTAGAAAAACGATACAAACTCTTTGATTTCCTTCTTTCTATCAAATTCGCTTGCTCTCCTCCTTTCTCTCCCACTTTTTCCCTGTTTCTTTACATTTCGTCATATTCTGAGTAGTGGATGCATGTCCCCCAATCCGTTTGCCCACAACGTTTTCAAGCCCGCACCACAAGGGACAAATATTTACATACCGACGGTACTTGGTAAGCTGGAGTGCGGGGCACTGTCCCGGTAATTACTCCGCCTCTGCCCGCTGACATATCTTAGCAACGTTTTTTTTTTCACTGCAGGTAAAGGGTCCTTTTCACATTTCTTTCTCTGTCTCTCTCTTGTAGTAGTATTGGATGTCTGTCGCCAATTGAGATTTAAATTGATTCAAACACACAGTCATTAAATAGATGAGTCCAATCGGTTTACAAACATCACACTCTAAACATACTAAAGCAGTATACTATGATATCCTCTTTATGATTATTAATTCTGCGTAGATATTGAGAAGATATTGAGAAGAAAAGGAGGCGGAATAGATGATCTTAATTAAGCAATCACACTTGATAACATTTCTTTTGTATGTTAATTAAAGTACCGTGCAGGATACTTTAAAATATCGAATATGAAATTTGAGGCCCACTAAATATGTCATCTTTCCGCTTCATGATTATCATAGAACGCCATCGATTTCGCAATTGACTCATAATTATGCTACTTTAGTTATGACTCATGACATTTCTATTTTTATTATTTCTTTTTCTTTCTTCAAATCGTATGTATCAAAGCAGCTACTCTCTTCGTCCTCCTTTTTACTATTTTATTTCCTCTTTCTTCTTTCTTTCTTTCTTTTTATCCGTGTTACTTAAATGACATAATTAACCTGAACACAACATGAAGAGCATTTCTTGATGAAGAAATATTTAGAAATAGATGTGGAGAAGGCAATACAAATAATTAAAGTATATCGTGATTACGGGTAAAAAGAGTGCACCCATGTCCAAGCAGTGCTATCTTTTCTCTATCAACAAACAATGTCATTTCGTTACATCACAAGACATTTTTAATTACGTCTCACAATAATTGATTAATATGTAGAGAAACATATCACCGCAACCAAACCCTTTCCGGATTGTATATCTCAAGAAGTTGATTAGCAAAGTTTCGCAATGAAATTAAGAAGTATTATATTCATGATATTGTTGTGTCGACTCTAAGGTCACACGATGTACGGGTCAGTCATCTGCGGTAAATTGGGGGTGCCACCTATGGAAGCCCAAATGATGAGAACAATAATGATGTCGCTCTGAAAAAGAATCAAAGATCGATACTAATTATGATCGACCGTTGTAACCTTCTTGGCTCTGTTGTCTGGCGATCATTCTTGATTGTTAGGCGATCGTATGATCGCTGGATCGATTGATATAGGCAGCAACATCGCGTTTGAAAGCAAGACAGGGTTCATCTTAAGGTCGGGGTCTTCCTTGATTCCAATCTTGCAGCCAGACATTTTCCCCCAAAATATATTTATATAGATCCCTCATTATCTTTATAAATAAGTACATGAGAACGGGGTGTCCGACACATGTTTCGGCGACATTTTCACTGGGCTTTTTTCTCACGTCAAGTATAATGGTTTATGGTTATAAGGTTGCATTTCTAAGATGTTTAGGGTTAGAGTTAGTGTATAATTTTTATGTTTAGATCGAGGGGTAAAGTCAGAAATTGATTGGTGTTATTTTCGACCGTAGAGAAATTGTCAATCGATAATGTGTCGTAGAACCGAGACAGATGTAAAATTGACCTGGGGATGCTAAAGGTAGGCGCGTAATATGAAGGGGTAAAAATCTAAATAAAGCTTTTTTTTAATGTCAATGTTCTGTCACTGTTAGGCGAAAAAACCTTTAGTTCTGTTGCCTAGACATGAAATGTTTCCCGTCTTTTGTATTAAATCATATAATTTATTGTTATGCCGCCATCATTTTGGCAATGCTTTGTACTCAGTTGCTTTACGAATATATACAGCGAAAGGATCAACATTGTCAAGCGTTGTACCAGAGTTCATGAAAAGAAAGAACACATTCAGAGTCGTTACAACTCCCTAGTTGGGTAACGCATAAACCGAAGCAAGATTATTCAGACTTTTCAAGTTAAATATTTTCTTTCTTCTACAATATTGCTGAAATTGTATTCGATTTCTGCACTTTAATGAAATTAAGACTGCAAGGAAATTTGGCTTGGGCTCTTCAACTCTCAGCAAAGATTTCTCCCTTGCATTTGTCTTTTTTGTACTTATAGTTCTGTAGAAACATAACGTTAATATTGTTATCCGTATCAGCTTTCCGTTAGTGGAGTTTTTATCTGGTGTTTCATTTCTGTAATATCTTATTTCATAGTTTGTTCTTTATACGCCTCAGGGGAGTTCTTCGCCACATTACAGTAAAAGAGAAAAATAAAGTCTAAAAAATCCTATAAGTCGATCGGTTGTAAAATGTGAAAAATCTAATCGTTGTGATAACATAACAGAAAAGAAAACTACCCTGTTTGTAATTTGTCGTCGTGGAAAAGTTCAAAGCCTATCCTGAAACAAGTTTCAAAATCTCCTCCAAAAAATTGTCGAATATGATACTGCTTTGAATGGCTCATATAACATTTCTATAGTCACCCTTATCAAATTAGCCCCAAATTTAAGATCATTGGAAATCATATCCTGACATTATTTATAGCAAGTAGAGAGCGAGGATTAGAATAAGAAGACACGAGGAGAGTTTTTTTTTCCAAGCGGATCAAAATAACCCACAAGCAACGTTAGCTTTCTTATACTTTATAGCCGGTGGCAATTTGGTTCATTTCTTGTACACAGTTGTATTTTGCGTATTAGTAACAAATTTTGGTGTAATATCAATATAACTTCTATGAAGTTTAAAAGAAAAGCCTCTAATGGTTCAATATTACGAAATTTTCCGGTGGATGATCGTAGTGGAGAAGTTTTTCTTCAAAAACCGTATTTCACATTTGCTCGATCTGCCGCTATCATGGCTCATAGTTTTATGATGTTCCTTTAGAAAACATGGAAAGTAAGAAACGACTCGAATTTTCTTTATATTTTACACGACTATCACTTAGACTATACTTTATCTAATAACAATCATATATACAAATGGTCCGTTCGTTCTTTTCTCTGCATCGTAACATTTTTGCTCCTTCAAAATTAATTACAGCTCTTCGCATGCCGTTAACGCATCACCTAAACTCCATTAGGTGCGAGAAAATAGTGTTAAATCAACCGATACAGTTTCATCAAAGCTCCAAGGCACCTATAAATGAAGAATTTCTTCTCCTTTCTTTTCCCTTTTTTCTTCTTTTATCTTCCTGTGGTGGGACACGATAGAAGGAGAGCTAAAGATATTTTCGACTATATCAACCAGCTTGCCGATGGTTGTCTTTAGGCAAGACAGATGCTCTCGTGTTCCGTTGAGCCCGGGTGTTCGCCAACTCAGGCTCCACATCGTTTATCCCCTGTTTTTTCCCCTTTCATTTTCTTTTTTGTCTTGTAGTTTGACGTACCCGTAGTTGGGGGCGCCTCTGCGCTAATAGGGTGTCATAACAGTGGTATCATTTTTCAATTAAAGAAGCCCCAGCGAAGATGTGTGGCAAAACCCCTTAAGCTGTTTTTGTGCTTTTTACTAAGATCCGTTGACTATAGTCTTCGCCTAAATGATATCGCATCTTTTGACAACCGAATTGGAAGAGACAAGATTTTAGTCATCTGATAATAGCTACAATTCTGTTTTTCTTTGTATTTTTTGCTCACACGGTGGCCTTTTCAGAGGAGAAGGAATGGGTCTATTAATGATAATTTGAAGAAAAAAGAAGGAAAAGTAATATCATCGATTTTTGTATATATTCATTAATGATCGGGGAGGATTAGATACAAATATATATAATTGTAGTTAGATTGGCATAATTTCGAAGCGCTTATATTGATCGTATAATGATTCATAGAAGCAGAATTAAAGTACAAACAAACAGAAATCCTAAACTATCAAGGTCATCAATCCCAAGGTCTATGTCACCCTTTCTCTTCCACAATATAATTAACTTGTTTTTATGTTAACCTTTTACCAATTTTAGCATTACCATTTCCACAAATTATCGACCGGAATTATATTAAACGACTATCGTGCAAAGGGAAGGCCGAATCGCGTGGTTGCACTGCCCGCCAGCCTCCCACGGTGATGCGCTTAACGCCTCTCAGACTCCTTGTCTGGCACCCGATCACAATCAATTTAAACAAATGATAATAATTCCTCCTGAAATTGCCGAGAGTAATTGTATTTCTACCCTCTCTCGTTTCTATCTCAGGAATGGCGAGGAAGAAAGAGAAGACAGAGTTCAGTCGGAAGAATGGCGGGAGGGGGGGGGGGGGGGGTGGATGTGGAGCAGGGAACATTAGGGTAATGATAATTGCCTTCCCGTCGCGACAAAATTCCATTAAAACGCTAGTTTGATTAATAACTGTGATGTATCCTGTTTCTCTTGTATCTTTGCCTGCAGGATCCGTCGCGTAAAAGAAGACCACCTCTAGCCATGTTAGCCGCCACATGTGATCGAGTCGCGGATGGGAGTCCAGAGAGTTTCCTTGATCCACCCAAGGCCAAAGGTTTCCACCCCTTCAAAAGGACGACACCAACCATGTCTGGACTGACTGCAGAGCACGCGGCATCAAGGTTCGCCCATATGGCGGCACCCGGAAGCATGCTAGGCGCATCTTTACCGTATCCGTTGGCACCAAGCAGCTCACTTACCTCACCGTTTTCTGGAGAACTCTTCTTTTCGCGGAAGACAGACCCTCGAATCCCGATCGCGACCGAGACAGCAAAGTCGAACACATCACCGTATGGACACAAAACCGGGTTCAGCTCGGAAACAGAGCACTTGGCTGGGATCCTGCCCCCGCATCTCTGTGGACATTCTGCTTATGAGTCGTGGCTGAAAGCAGCAACTTCAGCGTCAATGTTATCGCGGGAGAACGGTATTCATGGCTTCAGTCCTGCTTTCTGGAGTTTACCGGGTGCCCAGGCCAGTTTGATGGACCTTCATAGCAGTGCAGGCACTCTGCCTTCGCATTTTGGCAAGATGCCAACTTGTAGCAGCGCATCAGACTGCAGCGCATTGGCTCTGAGCCATTCGGTTTTACCCTATCCACCCCTTACGACCACAAATCCACATCTCTTTAGCCCATCACAACTGTTTCCTCCAAGTAGCTACAACTCATTCTTACCTCCCGGTTACGATATCATGAGCCTCACGGAGATGCGATCCTCTTTCTTTGGACCAGCCGGACTCGGACTTTCCCTGTCCAGAGCAGGCCGTCGTTACAGCGGCAGAGCAACTTGCGATTGCCCGAACTGTCAAGAAAACGAGCGGTTAGCCGCAGCCGGCCAACCGCTACGAAAGAAAAATGTTCACAGTTGTCACATTCCGGGTTGCGGTAAGATCTACGGAAAGACATCGCACCTCAAGGCGCATCTTCGGTGGCATACGGGTGAACGTCCCTTCGTCTGTAACTGGCTCTTCTGCGGTAAGCGTTTCACTCGATCCGATGAGCTCCAACGTCATCTTCGCACGCATACGGGAGAGAAGCGGTTCTCGTGCCCGACATGCAACAAACGCTTCATGAGGAGCGATCACCTGAGCAAGCACGTCAAAACGCATCAGAACAATAATAACAACGGTGGCAACGATAACAGCGGTAACGCCGACGGTAAAGCAGCGGGAGAAACCGGAAAGATGTCACCGATTAAGAAGTTAGCGAGCGTTGGCAGCAGTGAAGCTGACTCGAGTCCTAGCGGTACAGAGGGGTCACCGTCACCGGTGTCTAATGGACCCGGACCTATCAGCATGTCCGTACCGCAATCAGCTGCCCTGAAGGTAGCATCACCATAGCACCATGCAATGTGTCTAACTTTTCATCCTAACAAACCCAAAATGACACAGCAGCTTAGATACTCAGAGTATTAAAAGGAAATAATAATCAATTTTTTCGCAGTCTTGAAGCAAGTAGGATACACATGCCATTAATTCATCGCAGTTATAGACTTCTCAGCATACGTTAAGTTTGTAACAAATATATATATATATATAAAGAGGGATCATTGTGTGTTCTTGTTTTCGAAGATAATCTAAAAGAAATATCTTTAAATTTTGATACTTTAATTTCTTCACATTATTCCACGTGTGATACACACACATCCACACCCACACGCGTCCGCCCACATCCACTTATTTAATTGATATATTCTTTTGTTTGAACCTGATCGTAAGCAAATTTATAGGAGGAAGTAAGCAATCTCTCTCTCTCTCTGTTAGCATGATAATAGCTATTGTACGTCACACATCTAAGCCTGTTATGTCACACTTTATTTCATTATTGCTGTTTGCTTCTTCTTTTTTTTGGAGGGTGGTATTCCTCGTTATATAAATAAACATCTTTTATTCTGAAATATTATTATTTAATTCTATTTTATAGCAATTATTCAATGGAGTTTCTGGTCACTACTACGCAAAAACACCGACAACTCCATGACTTGACCCGAGGGTCTCTAATCTTTGCACTCGCACAATCAAACACGGTCACCATGGTAACTCATTTTAAGTATTCGGGAGGACATTCATGTTCATCAGATGTAATGTCAAACATCTTTCTTTTTCACAGTAGGGATTCGTTTTTGTTAATGTTTAATGTACATCAAATTTCTCTATGCCTTTGTTTAGCCTTCTTTTGCGATTCCATTTAAAAGAGCAGGAGCCTCTTGCCTAAATTTGAACGCCCTATTTTCCAAATAACCATATGTTACGAACAAGAATTAATTAGGCTACTTCATTTCGAAACTAGTTTAGTTTCACATGCTACTGTTTACATAAAACTTCTGCATTGATCTATACGTACAAATTGTTTTGATTGAAATGTTTGAACAGAGGGACAATGAAGAAAAAGAACATTTTGTAACTTCATATGTTTTAAAAGAAGTAAATTAGTTGTTCTGATATCCCATCTATTAAAGAAAAATGCAAAAGGATTTCTTTTTAACCTTAAAGAGTCATATCCTTTTATGGTGAGAAAAGGACAAACAGGAAGTTAGAACGATTGAATATCCACAGTTAAGCATTGATTGAAATCGTGGCTTTCAATTTTAAGAAAGCATCCTACTCTATTATTAGTTCGAGAGAGATAAAATTTAAATAATTCTATATTGTAGTAGACGGGGATGTCTAAAACATGATTTAGGAATATTACATCTCATATAGCTCGCCAATGAATCTTAGGGTTATGGGCTTCAGCTAAAGAGAATGGGCAATCATTCATTGTGGGGTATCTAAAATCATTTACCAGGTTAACACCGGATCTATTAACATTCTCTCCCGATCGCGTTTTTTTCTCTGTCAAGAAGCTCGCCTTAAGAAGAGATAATACGTAGCTTGACAGTGAAACTATCAGAAAAAGAATAGCTATTATCAACCCTCCCAATATGGCGATAATGGCTCCTTTTTAAAACCCTGTTCTGAAACGCGGGGATAAGGCTTGCATTATTGTAGGCCGACTCGATTTGGCGGGGGTTAAACGAAAAGCCATGCCTTGCGTCTTCGCGTCCACAAGTCTCCAAATGTCAGAAGAGCTTGAGCGGCTGTTTTCGCGCGTAGCCGTGAAAGAAATGAGGAGAAAAGGGAGAGAAGGGGAAGAGAGAAGCGGAAAGAAGAAAGGATACAAGAGGGAACGAAAGGGTTTTTAGAAAATGGCAGGCGAGAAAAAATATGGTGTAGTTAATAAAGATGTATGGGTGAGAAGACGCGAGATGACAGCGAGGGGTTATTGCGCGTTTAGTAGCTACCCATGACGTGACTTATGGTGAAGTATTTCCAACAAATTAACCCAGTGCGAGAAGCTAGAGCTTGAGAAACGGTAGCTAGCTGCAGCTTTCGTCGTGTTCAACAGCACAGAAACGTCCTCAAAAACGTTTCCATTAAGAGAATGAAACATGATTGAAAACGTTCAAAAGCGTTCTGAAATATAACTTTCTAGTGCTTGTCAGCGACGAAGATGTTGCTACCGTATTCGTTCAAGCAACGGGTTGTACATTTGGAAGACTGTAACCATAAATACCCTATATTGGTTATCCTCTCTCTCTATATAATTGTCTATCTCTCTTTTTACTACCCCTCTTCTTCTTTCTATCTCTCTCTCTCTTTCTCTCTCACTCTCTACCCCTCTCACTCCTCTCTATCAGACATACACACACACACACACACACACACACACACTATTTCTCTCTACTCCCAACTGTTTTTCATCTTGCTCTATCTCTCCTTCTCTCCTCGCTTTCTTTATCCCAATATATCACTCCTATCCTCCCACCAATACATCTTCTCTTCCTTTCTCCCTCCATCCACCACCTACAACAACCAAAGCTGGGAATTAAATAACGTGCTTAGTGATAATGCTTTCATCTCGCTGTATCTTCGGATATATCTTCTGGATCAAAAAGCCGTTGCCACTTGACACAAAGTCACCTGTCTGATAAATGGGTGTTCGATTTTGTTGTTGTCAAATGGCGTCCATTAGTCCCGACCACTCTTTTCTGCGTATGAAATAAAAGTAACCCTGAATGTCTAGAAACAATTTCCCTTTTGTTTCCATGACCTCTATGATGTCGTATATATCTGTGATGATCATATATTGTTTGTTCCTCCTTACTTGTTAACGACGATGGATCTGTGTATGCCGAATCCCCGATTTTGCACAATATTTAGAAAAAAAACAATATGTATGGTATCCATATTTCGTACAAAGCTTTATGTTGTTATTATAACGTACATCAACTTACATTTAATCTTCAAGATATCAATGATTCTGAATATCGTTTGAAAAAAATAATGATAGCTAGAACAATCTATTCCCTTTACAAAGTTAACAATATCTTTAGGCCTTATACCTTTTACTATTTTCTGAAACTAGTTTTGAACTGTAAACATGATATTACTAAAGAAAATGGTCATTCATTTCGGTTCACCTACTGTGCTTCATATTTTTGTGATCGAATTACTAAATTAGAAATGTGTTGCTTAAACCTATGTAATATTACTCATATTCACAACTTTTTATCTTACATTTCCCCTCATGGTATTCGACATTGTAAGTAAAAGATAAACTTGAATTTATTAGACAACTTTATTTCATCTGATGTCTTGCCGTAAGCCTTGATAAGATTTTATTTTAAAACTTGGTGAATAGGGGTATCACATATTTTGTTGACATGATAGTGTGGAACCGACGAGCAGATAGTTTGCTGTGATAACAAAAATACGATCACGTGATAACATAGCTAGATCATGTGATAACAAATAGATGATCATGTGGTCTCTTGAATGCTACATCGTCTGCTAATGCAGATGTTATTCTTCTAAACGTGATTTCGACCCTCATAATTATGATGTACTCTGAAATATTACCAGAACATACTTCTCATATTAATTATCTATATATGATTGAACTTGTACAGCATGATGAGGACAGATGTTATGTAACTTATTTGCACCAGAATGCAACATGTTTCGTTGATCGCACGGCGTTTTAAGCCACTATGTGTGACAAGACATGAAAGATGGGGGAAATAGTTCTTATGTACATTAGCCGTGAAATAGTTGAATATATTATTATGATATTGAAATGTATCACTTGTGTTTTTTTTCTTTGTAAGTTTGGGTGTATCATATGATGGAATTGTACCTAGAAAATAAGATTTGATGTTGTACAAAATGTCTATTGTGATATATATACCGAAGCTTTAGAATTAAGAAAAGAGATTTTTTTTGCCGTTTTGAACGGGTATACCGGGGCTGTATTGAAAAGGAGTGGTGATTATGTCATGTTTCTTTTTTTTTCCTGTGTTGTGAAAAAATATGTTTACGGAGTAAAATGAAATTATACATAAAAAACTACATGGATAAAAAAACAAAAAGTGCTAATCTTTACCATGCGTCCTTTATATTTGCTTGTTTGATATCATAAAGTTGAATGAGAAAGGAAAGGCTAAGAAGATCAGAGTGTGGGAAGGGAGAGGAGAGAGGGTGAGGGGAGAGAAAGAAAGAGAGATAAATAGAGAGAGAGGGGGTGTGTAGTAACAGTGAGAGAGGAAGATGAGGAGAAAAGGAATTGAATTGGATAGAGTGATAGACAGATGAAGGGTATGGAAAGGGGAGAGAAAGGATGATAGACAGATGAAGGGTCGGTGGTCGTGTGGAAGAGGGAGAGAAAGAATGATAAAGAATGATGAATCGCAAACAGTGAAAAATTCAAATGAGTATAATTATATTTGTATAGTTTTATTCAGAATATGATACAAAAATTGAGAAAAGAATATAATATCAGATATATGAAGGAAATTTAAAGAGAAAATGGTACATAAATCATAAACATTTGATGTAAAAACAAACAAACAGAATAACAGCATTATTTAGTTGGACAGATTATATATAGGCTAGGTTGATTGAATAAAGATTCAATTCATCACAATGCCTGTGATACATACCGACATGTAGAAAATATGTATTGATAATCGATGATTAATCTTCAAACATACATATTAATTTGACATTTGAACATTTGTTAATTCAAAGACAATGAACGATTATCAGCACAATAATGGTTAAAATCTAGAAAGAAATGGAGAGTTAAACGTCTAGATCGTAAGATTAATAGAAAGGTAGATGTATTGAAGAGACTCCACGCACAACAAGCAGGTGAAATCACACACGCACACACGCACACGCACAAAGCACACAAACACACACGCACACACCTTAATACTTCTTTTAGCTAAAGGAAATATTTTCTTAACGCGCTGAGCCCATGTCTTTGGTGATATGAGGATCTGACGTTCTTGCATGTCAGCAGGGTGCGATATACAAATACATCTTATACGGGGGGTAATAGCAAATGAGATATATGTTTTTCTACTTCGCCATCCGAAAACAAATTCCAGGCCTGGCACAAACACACCCACCAAGCGAGAGAAAGACGAAGGAGAAGTCATTTCGCATCTGTATGGCTCTGGAAAAACATTAATTTGATTGAGGTTCTCCGAGTTCAAGTTAGAGATGTCGCCTATACGCCTTTTACGTGTGCCCTAAATTCACCCGCCAAGATGCGGAGAGGGACGGGGGACGGGAGTTCGCTCCTCCCTTCCACTCTTGACGAAAGGCCCATTTTCACGTCTAATGTACGTGAGGTGTGTATTATGAAAAGATGGGCTCAATAATCCCGTGATCGAATTTTTTTATATATCTTTCTTTAACCCATGTCCTTTATATGATTTGGTTCTCTATCGCATGGTGTTTGAGTCAGATTTAAAATCAGACCATAAAATACTGGCTAGATATTATAATGCTTCTCTTGCAATGATGTTGAGAAAGATATCGATGAAAGAACACGCAACACTAGATTTGATTTTAAATGTATTAAACACGAATACATTTCTTACATTACTTTTTCAGATTCAATCATATAGAACATACAGAGATTTAAAGAGCAAGGCTAAACTTTTTTGTATAGATATCTTTGATATGTTAACACAGTTTTTGTGTATTAAACAATTCAAAATGTTAAATAAGATACCTAATTTCTGACACATTATAGCGGCATTCTATGCAATTGAAATGTAAATTAATATGGATTAATTTGCTAAGCGATATTACTGTATACACTATTAGACCACTAATGCTATGAGCTATGGTCTTAAACTAGATTAAGAATAAACCGTTAAAATAGCAAAACAGTTGAGATACAACATGAGCACAGGACGAGATACTTTAATTGTAGTCTTTTAAAACATTGTAGATAATTAATAAATTGGATAAATATCTATACCATGCATCATGTATAAGAATTAAAAACAAAATATTAGAAATTAAAATGAAAAAAAGGCGAAACTGATGGGTAAATCTACACCCCTCATCCCTCCTCACTGCACCGTTTTCTTACCATGATGCACCCCTAAGTGCCACCCTGAAAAGCTATCTTGCCCCCAAGTCAAACTTGATATACCCACCCAGGGTGATTAGAGCGCCAACAAGGAGGATCTCACACGCGAAATAACCATCATCAACCCCGTCATCTACCTCATCAGTTTTTCTCTTTTACTTTCCTTTTCTTTTTCCTTCTTATCTTTTGCCTCTCCCTCTCTCTCTCTCTCTCTCTGATGTTCTTCCTCCCTGTCAATTTGAGTTTGTGGGTTCTCCTTCCAAATCCTCTGTTTCAATGTCACCATCCCTCGAATTCAGCTTTCTCTCCCTCTATATTTCTCTCTGTTTTTCTTTCTTTATTTCTCTCTCTCTCTTGCTCTCTCGAAGAAACCACCATCATCAACAACGTCACTTACCACATAGATCTTTGTTTTCTTCACTCTTCTCTTCTTTTTCTGTCTAATCTTTTGCTTCTCTCCTTCCCTCTTACCTTACAATTTAAGTTCGTGGGCTCTCCTCCTAAATCCTCCTTTTCAATGTCACCATTTATCACCATCAGTTTTCTTTCCTTCTCTCTCTCTCTCTCTCTCCCTCTCTCACATACACACACGCACACACTCAACACAAACACACACACACGCACACAGACGCACTCTCGCTCTCTCTCCTCTCTCTCTCTCTCTCTCCTTTCTCCATCTCTCTCTCTCTCTTACCTTAACTCATTATGAGTGTCTCTTTCTCTTTCTCTGACAGTCTTTCTGTTTTTCCTTACTTTTTACCTCTCTCTATCTTCCGAATTCTCTTCTTATACATTTTTCGTTCTCTCCCTCCTTTTTTCCACATTCTCTACTTGCAAGCTGCTTTTCTATTGTGCCATGTCTATAGGTTGGTTTAAGTTATTCCCCTATCATTACCTTTGTCACCATGTTGCCCTTGCAGCAAGGATTTTATTCCTCCCTCTGCTTTCTCCATTTTTATTTCTTTTCCTTCCTCCTCCTCCTTCTCTTTTTTTTCTTCTTCTTCCTTCTCCTCCTCCTATCCTTCTTCTCCTTCTTCTTCTTCTCCGTCTGTATTCTTTTATTTTTGCTCTTTTCACTAAATTTTCCTTGTCCCTCTTCGTCATTATTATATCTAGATTGGACATCTTATTCTCCTGATAAAGTATTTGAAATGAATTGTAATCGTACTCTATGGACTACAGTAATATAAGCTTTACTGTAAATATTTTTTTTTCCGATAATGACAACATAATTATTCACGTCTAGTTAAGGACAAACACATACAAATATTATAATCGGTGAAACAAATTATCAGTTATAAAGAGAAATGTTCGACATATAGGTAGTTTTATACTATACTTTAATACATAATAGCGGTGTAGTTGAAATTACAACCCTAGCTGGTGTTCCCCAAGGCTATAATTTTTTATCATAAAAGCGTCATACCGTATAAAATATTTTACACTATATCAACACACCTTCGTTTAGCATATTACACAACGCGACATGATGATATTTAAATGATAATGTTGCTGTTACTATTCTCGTACCTGAAGACGAAATAGTTTCAAATTTTGTAATTGGTTTTATCAGTTCCTTTGCTGCACTAAATTGCACGGAATTTCCAGCAGAAATCAAATATGCCTTTCCTGATGACAGGAACCAAGTTTAAGCTCATAAAACAACTTTGCTATTGAAATATCAAAACATGTAATTCCAGGTATGTGTTTATTTTTGAAGGCTTTATAAATACAGTAATACCTTGACATTTGTAGCTGTAATGATGCATTGTAAGTTTATTTAGAAATGTTTCCTCATTGCTGACTAGCATTTTATATTGATTGCATCCAGGTTGCACACTGTGCAATTCGTCACAAATTTCATGACAAGGAAGGCGTGCCTTCTACTGTAAGACCGTGTAAGACGTTCATTAATCAAATAATACGTCTAACAAAAAGTGAGAAACAGATTAAGGAAAAGGTGAGAAATTAAAGCGTTAGAGTAAGCAATATATTCCTAAAATGGCTGTCGGGTATACTGGCAGCTTCCTCTCCATCTTACCGATGAGTTAGTAGAATGGAACGCGCACGTCTGGCGGTATCTAGAGCGTTAAAAACGCGCCACGGGGCGACTCGACATAAAACTTTAACCGTCTGCGCTGGCGAAGAAAATAAAGGAAAAAAGCCCGCGGTAAGGAAGACTCGAGAACAAGAACTCTTCTGTCAGACGACGAACTGACCAGATGCAAAAGAAATGAATTACCTCGATAAATTGGTTGGGAGATCCACATACAAGCCCAGTCCACGCCTTGTGAAAAGGATAAAGACTTGGTGTCTTGTCAGGGGATAAATTGGAGAGAAAAGAGAGGAACATGGGGGGATGGGATGAGAGATTATAGGAAAGAGAGATAGACCGGTTGTAATTTGGCGGGAAGTATCATCAGATTTCAGAGGGATGGTCGTTTGGCTTGCAAAGGGAAATCAAACCTCACATTTGTGAAATACATTAACCAGGTGATGATTTATTAGGACGAATGCTTTGAAGGTCTACCTCTGACACATACAATGTTGATTAAACAAAAACGTTCGAGAAATGTAATTATAGATATATTTGATTCCCGGGACAAATGTAAAATTTGGAATAAAAGAATCATAGCGTTTATGTCACGGTGTGAACAACGTAACAATAAGGATTTTATATCACATATCATATCAACGTATAGTTGCAAAGGACTTTTATTACAAATGCGTCAAAACGATGAGAGAATATCCACGTCATCTCTGGCCATTAATATGAGCACAATGACACATGATACTACTTTATATACTATTTTATAAACGATTATACTATATTCAATGTATCATATACTGGTTATAAATAAATTGATCTACAATCATATCAGGAAACCGAATGGAGTACAGGAATAACCTACGAGTGTAATTTTTCAAAGATAATAAAGGAAAGAGTTTACCAAGACATGTTTATTTTCACTATAAATATGCCTTAATTTAAGATAGCAATATGGAAATCCATTACAGATTTCACCAGAAGATTTGAAATTTGAGAGTTTTAGAAGAAAAAGAACACCAACTCCTACATTCATGAAAGTAAAAATATTTACTGAATAAGAGAGCAGTATAATAAAGTTTACCCGGTATCGTAAGATTATCGAAGCATGATATAAGGGAGCTTAATTCAATATAACCTTCAAGAATCTTTATGCTCCGGCAATTTATTATTAATATTATTATTATTATTCGTAGTAGTAGTAGTAGTAGAAGTATTATTATTATTATTAGTATGAGTATTTAGCATAAGTAGTAGTAAAAGAAGTAGTAGTAGTAGTAGTAACAGTAGTAATAGTAGTACAGTAGCAACTAGCAGTAGTAATAATAGTAGTAGAAGAAGTAGTATCAATACTAGTTATATTTGTAGTAGTAGTAGTAGTAGATGTAGTAGTAGTAGTTGTAATAGTAGTAGTAGTAGTAGTAGAAGTAGTAGTTGTAGTAGTAGTACTAGTAGTAGTAGCAGTAATAATAGTAGTAGTAGTAGTAGCAACTAGCAGAAGTATTGATAGTAGTAGTAGTCTTAGTAGTAGTAGTAGTAGTAGTAGTAGTAGTAGTAGTAGTAGTAGAAGTAGTAGTAGTTGTAGTAGTATTAGATGAAGTAGTAGTAGTAGTATAATTATTATTAGCAGTAGTAGTAGTAATGATATTGATGTTATTATTAGTATTCCTCATGATAATTACAAAAAAAATCGTGAAAATATGAAGTATAAATGAGTTCGAAAAAATGAGCTATAAACACTATCACAAAAAAAATCCCGAGAAATCAATTAAATTGCTATTTCAATACCGTTTCGTTTTTTCCTTAGAAATCGTGTTTGAATAACTCTTTTGTATTGTTCAAACATTTCAAAAGGTGACTTTACACTTCTTTCCAAAAGTATGAGTTTGATTGTGTTTAAGTAGTTGCGATTATGTTTATAACAAAGATACTTGTACTATATACTTGGGACCTTTGCCAATTTTACGCAAAATATAGAGAAGTAACACTCGATTAAAAAAAAGACAGGAAAGAAATATCTAACCAAATAACCTTTCTTTCTATTAAAATTCCGGCTAGGTTGTCTTGAATATAACGGTGTATGATTCAATCATATCTCCGTGCAACAACATTCCATTGTACGTTGTAAATGTCTTCTATCAAACTTTAATAATCATGTATTTCTTGAAATTCAAATACCACATTGTCACTGAACCGAAACCAAGAGCAGATTGAACCCACCAAGACCTCTACAAAGTATCTCAAAGAGAGAAAAATTTGTAGTTGGGTGATTCGATGTTTCCCCCACTGGAAATTGCATTCTGTCCCAGAAACTCGATACTTCCTCAATTGCAGACATAAAACATGTTTGTACGGGCATGGAGTCCACAGTGATCCCACAACAAGCACAAGACTTTTGTGGGAGGTTTGTAGTATTATTTTGTGTAGAGAAGGTTTGTTGTTAGATGGATGAGGCATTAATCATATGCCTATTTTTAAACGAGACATTTTGTTATTTACCGTTGAGGCAAATTGAATAGAAAAGTGTACATCATTACATTGTTATTGGCACCAGTAATTAATTAATTAATTCAAATCGTTATATTGAAAATCTTGATTCGATTAAAATAACATTAATTTCCCGTACTCCTCTTTTAATACAACAGGTTATACAATTAATTTACAATAAAACATACAACATAATCCCCCCCCCCGAAGATGAGTTCGGTGAAACTCCTATTTTATAGTGATAGCAAAGAATCCAGATATTTAAACTGCTAACTCAAGATGTACCTTTTTATTGACAGTTCTACTACCAATGTAATTTTACATTCTTTTCCGTGTAATATAGCCTGATGGTCATATGTAATGTGAATTTTTAAACAAATCATGTAATCATAAGTGCAACATGAGAACTATTTCTGGTTGTATCGGTCGGGTTTATATTGCGTCCTTGAAGGAGAATTATTGAACATTATGAATAAACAACCTAAAAAGAAAAATGGTAGGGGGTGGGGTGTCAGAGGACGGGGTTCTTAGAAAAGAAGTGAAAGGAATAAGAAAAAGATTACGAATTAATTATTACAAAACAGATAAAAAGAAGGCATCAAAATAAAAAACTTTACAAAATCAATATAGACCTATCATTCTTTTTTTTCCCCTTTTTTTTCTTCCACTCTTTTCAGATGATTTAACGACCTTATACACACAAGTGTAACTATTCATTTATTTACCATCGTTAATTATGGCTTTGAAGAATACATTTCCGTTTTCAATGATACTTACAAAATTGTCGGTGCAGTTAAAAAATCAATCTAGTCATCTACACTAAGGCTGCAAATACTGTACCATAAAAACTTGTCATTGTGCCTTATAATTATACCATTCATTTTCAGTGGGAGTTTCCACTTTTGACTCGTTTATTTACGCCTCAGATAAAATCTTTATAATATCGTATAGAACTTATGGGTCTCCAGGAGTTAAAATGCAATGAAATGATTCGATAAAAGAATTGTTAAAATTGAGTCCAAGGCTAAAGAGCCCGTAAATACCATTAACGGAATCACAAAGCGGGCAGGGCATTGACATATTCGTTTGCACTTGACTTTCAATAATAGGTGCGTGGCAAGGTAGAGTATGGTCATGGAGAGGGGTGGAATGTTTTCGTCATTATATTATACCTCCGTTAAAACAAACGAGAATGGTACAACTTACATGTACAAGGACATGAATATATATATTTCATGGCTGAACGACCCAGCCTATCCAACCGTGGACTTTCCAACTGTGGACTATCCAACCGTGGACTATCCGACCGTTTTATCATTCTATTATTGTTCTTTAAATTTTTGATTTTGTTATATTGTGTTATTGTTTTTAAGACGATTTTCGGAAATAAAACAAACAAACAAAACCAGCCGATATCCCTTCCTATCGCATAACTTAGAATATAAGGACACTTGTATAAGTTTTCATTGTTTACGTTTTATTGACTTTCTTTCAATAGGGGTAATCAGGATGATTTTGGAATAGACAAAATAAAGATTGTAAGGATTTTTAACAGTGGGTTTGTTTTTAAGTTTCGTCTATTTGTCTTGTGTTATTCAGATTGCTACTCAAGGTATCATAGAAATTACAATATTTGTACGAATACTACTACTTTCTTTACTATTTACCGGAAGCTATTTCATCCACAGACTGGATAACAAAAGTATTACAATACAATAAAACATCTGAAGCTAATAGTGCGACCCGCCCCTCTGCCCTGCCTCCTAATTTCCACTAGGCTACGCCATCGCTTAAATAGGGTTGCATGGTTTAGAGGTGGTTCACCCGTTCCTCATTATATGGCGGGGTGGTGAGGGCCTGGGAAATGAATTACTGTTATACGGGGGTTTTACCCAAACATGGAATCCGTCCCCGCCCAAAATGCTCACTTCAACTTGACACTTGTCTGTCGACACCTTTAATCATTTGCGCTCATTTACTCGTTATAATGTTATAAAAGACTGTATAACGTTGAACCCCTTCATACCATTCTCATGTCATTGTACACGAGGGGGTGTTCATCATAGTGCAACTGAAGTCATGGAATAAACGTAATGTTTTTTATAATACATATTAAAAACATGTATTAACTTGGTGTATCGAATTAATATAAAATCAAATGGGGGTATTGGGGTATTTTTATCAGGATGGGGGCATAGATGTAGAATGTGGGACTGTAGGAATGGATGGATCTCTTTTTAACATTTTTCATTCGTTCACCCCCTCTAACGAAATTCCCTCACCTTCTGCTCTATGCCCCCCCCCCCTTTCCTTCACTCTCCTCCAACCCCCACTCTCTGTTCACATTCTTTTTTCTTTCTTCCTCCTGTAACTCTCTTTGCTATTTTCCTTCTTCAAAAGGACAATGTGTGTTTATTTATTTAAGCAATACTGAAATTTATTTCATATATTAATACCCTTAATTTCTCTCTTCTAACTATATTTACCTTTTATCTATCTTCATGTTTAAATATAGTTCTGTAATAAATTGATCTAGTTAATATGGTTGTGCACGTTCAGTTCTCAATAAATGTGATGAAATAATGTACTCACTTCTTCATTTTCCCATCATTCAACAGAGTTCTTCTGATTCTTCTGCCATCACACTTCGAATTTAAAACCATTCCGTCACCCCCGCCCCTCCCTTCTGTTACCCCCTCTCCCAATCATCGTTTTCGCGCTTAAGTAATCATAATAATTGCCAAGCCCCCGATTGTAAATCATTCACCAATATCCTGCCTTATTACTGTGGCGAAAATTTGCGAGACAAAACAAGGAAGGAGAGGGATAGAGAGAGACGTGAACTTGCCAGCTAGCAGGTCGGTCGGCCGGACGGTGAACAAGTGAAAGGGGGAGGGAGAGAGGGCGGGTGACAGAGAGACAGGAGGTTGCTTGTTCAACTTGACCGAAGCAGCTGGTTTGAATATCAGACGAGGAGCGTAAAATCAGGCCGCAACGTCGGCCGAGTATTCCCCGCAAAACAAAGCGAGAAAGCACGTGATTCTTCGTATTTTTATTGTCCATGCCTCATTTTCATTCGACTAGGTTAGCTCAGGTAGATGACCCCGATTCACGTCTATGTCTGAGTTGTTTTTATCTACTTTTTTTCTCTTTTTTCATTTTGCTTTCTGTATTTCGTTTTGAACGTTTGGTTGTGAACTTAGGCCCAATTAGGAAGAAGGCAGGTAATGTATTTAGGAAAAGTGATAATGGGTGTAGACTCATAGAAAAGGAGGATCTACTGGGCTAGATAAATTGATTGTCACTATGTCTAGCATAATTTGCTTCTAATATAATTACAATAATGATCCGATATTTTTTGCATCAATATCATCATTACCTTAAAGTAAAAGGTAACAACATCAACATCTTAACCTTTCCCCTTTTCTATAAATATAAGAATTGTTCGTTTAACCAATCGCATTTTGTACTAAATATGGCTCATATACGGTGAACTTTATTTATACGGTCTACTTTAAATTTAATTTAAAGTTTAAATTAAAAGTAATACAAGCCTGTGGTTGATGAGATACAATATTTAATTAAGTGACATATATATATGTACTTTATTATAAAATGCTAACTGAATATTAACTTACATTTTCATATTTAAAGTAGGCCTATATATATTTATTTTACATGAAAAATGCGGTCATTTTAAAGTATCTTTTTCAGTTTAAAAACGTCTAAAAATTTGCTCCACTGATATCCATAGAGAAAATAATTAAATTTATTGTTATTTCTATAATCAACGTAAATATTACTTTCCTACCATGCCAAAAGAAATCGTTTACCAATGCACAATATGGGATTTTAAATACAAGGGAAATTAAATATAAATCTATTATGTCGAGCTGATCATTCTGTTTTCGCATCCTATGTTGCCAATCTGCAATGTAATATTTATAAGCCTCCACATCAGAAATGTAAACTACTGTTGTAGCACAAGAATAAATCAAATCAAAAAAAAAAGAATACACTAAATTGTTCTCATGTATTAATTGCGCCCTGTTTACATGCTAAATATGAATCTTAATGAATTCAAAAGAATGTTGGACATTAGTAACGGAGTGTTACATGAGGTTCTAGGAAGAGGATATCGTTTCTTTTTACTAATACATTTCTAAAACCAACGTCAAGTTCAATACAACCATCTCATCTTTGGGGGTCCACCACAGTTCATGACGTCATTCGTATCTACGGCAATAGCCACTCCTCCAGTTTATCCCATATCGGGAACATTTAAATTGAATTGAATTTCATTGAAATAAATTGATTTGAAATGTAGCTAAAACGGTGATTTCGAACGCTTGTCAGGCACAGACAAAACAAATCAGCGAAATTCGATTTCCTATTCAAGATTGTGATCTACATGTAAATATAGGCATTGGCGTAGTAAACGGGGGCACCGGGGCATCCCTCAAACATCAAGTGGAAAATACAAGAAGCAGAAGAAGAACGAAAGAGAAAGAGAAAGAGAAAGACGAAGAGACAGAAATATAAACAGACAGAGAGGGGGAGAGAATAAGGTGCCAATACTACCTCTTCACTTTAATCCACCTGGCAAGACCAGCCCCCTGCCCCCTCATGACTCGATCCACTATAATCACCAGAAAGTATATGTTACCTGTGTTCAAGTTTCAACATTGTTTGGCTGAAATGTACAGTATGATTGCGCACTTTTGGTTACATTTTTAGAATCGGTGTTTGATCCATTCTTTCCTCAACGACATAAGTCCGATAACTATTCATGCCAATAACATTTTTGAATATTACTTCGTTGACAATAACTGCCCAAACAGAAATTAGTTTTCATTAGACGAATAAACAATTCCTAATACGAAACATAACACAGACAAGAAGGTAGCAATTATTCAGAGTATCCCTCTCCTTCGCCATCGTCAAACTTCTGCACGAAAGTTTCACCGATTTCTACCTTGTGAGATGAGCAAAGTGCATACAATCGTCATAATTGATGACACAAAATTGACATATCCCTTGCTTTCAACACCACTTGGGCCAAACTTCCCCCCTAAAAGATGCATTCGGACAAATTCGTCAATCGGAAATGTACCAGGAAATGTAATAAGTTCGTCTGGGGGAGCGGGTGAACGGCCAGAACATCTTCCCCTATCCTCAACCCCCTTTCGTGTTTGGTGGAGGGGGCGGAGTCGGTTCTTCTTAACCAATCTCAATCAGGGGAGGGGGTATTCTGCTTAGACTAGATGAGGTAACTTAAGGTTAAGTGGACTTTAACAATTATAGATATTCATATAAATGACATAATTTTGACGAGTTATTACAGCATTCTGCACACATCCTCGCAAACAAGTCCTACAGTAGATAAATTACGTTGTTAGTGATGGTTGAAATTTGGCAACCGACGAGAAAATAATATAAAGAAAACTTACTAATATAATTATTATCATTATTGTCTGTTTCTTGACAAAAATAATAAGAGCATGGTTTGTCCTTCATGAGTGATAATTTTTTAGTTACTTTCTAGAAATATTCAATGCTATATTACATTTCAGTTTTATTTTCACTAACAAGGTGTTTGCTTGCTATTCTAACGAAACGTTTTTCAGTCCAAAAATACATACAGTTTTGATTTGTATTCAATTGGAAATAAAAACTTTGAAACTACATTAAATTCTTAGCACGTATAAGTTATTTTGAGTCGATGATATTCCAATAACGATCAGTCAGGTTCCGTTGCGGAGATTGACTGATCTAGTTTTTATTTCACGGAACAATTTGAAGGGTTTCAAACATTTCCATTGCTTTGTTCCAACAATGAACACTGAAATTTTTATTCTTAACTACACATTCTTTGTTCACATTTGCAAAACTTTTTGTATCTTTCCTTTAATGCACAAAAGCCTTTCCTTATGACATTTATTGGTTTCCTTTATTTTAAACTTTAATTTGAGGTATATTCCTTATCTAATGTTCTTCGCATTTCCATCTTCTCTCTCTCCCTCTCTCTCTCTCTGTCTCTGTCTCTCTATTTCCCTCTCTCTCTCTCTCTCTCTCTCTCTCTCTGTCTCTGTCTCTATATTTCTATCTCTCTCTAGTCTCTCCGTCTACAAATTGTGTTTTAAGAGAACAAAAGTTCAACAAAGTCGTCATGTTTGACGTTTGTAGACACAGGGGACTAGGATTCAACTATCAGACAATGGCCGAACACTTAAAGTACATCTAGGACCAAATCACATGTATATTCTAGGTTTGTTTTAATTACTTATGGTTGGTTACATATATTTCTTTAAACAAAAACAAAAGCCTTCGTTCTTCAAGATTTTTAAATAAAACATTTGGAACACTGTACTAACGTTTCGCTTTGATGCAATGTTTTTTTTGTTACGTTCTAATATAATTACGCTTACCTTGACTTTAATACCTACCCATGGTTGAACTTAATATTTCAAGCTTAAAGTTCAAACGTGAACAGAGGTCTTGTAAGAATCCCCGGATGGAAAGACAAAGGATTTTTAATGGAGACGGATGTGGTATTGCCACCGGCATAAAATCCTGTCCCTTGTTTTAAATATCAAGCCGATGTTTTGTAACTCTGCCTTAGGGTATGGACTTTCACCCCTGTCATGCCCGGAGGGTGGTTTGGAGTGGTGAAACTGCACCCCACTCTTGACCCCTGCTCTTGAATATATTACGTAAATAAAAAGAATAAAATAATAGTCTGTATTAGACAGTGATAATGTTACTAATAAGTTGTAAGATATAGAGATTCAAAGATTAAAATTACGAAGTATTAATGTCCCTGAGGATGAAAATAACTGAACTTGGGAAGGAATCTTTTTTTCCCTTCACAATCCTTTTCTTTTTTCTTTCTTTTTCCCCACCCCTTTTCCCCATTTGATATGACGCCCCTGATTTTCGTGACTCCGTGCCCCCCCCCCCCCCCGCCCCCACCATATATACGCCTCTGTATAAAGAGTATGTTTATTATGTTTGTGGGGGGGGGGTTCAATTTTAAATTTATAGTTTGTTTTCTCTGTGTAATTTCACTTTTGAAATCGTTTTATTTTTCATGGGTTACTAAATCTAAAAGCCAATTCAAATATACACATCATCACTATCAGTAACTTGTGATAGATACATTAACCGCTAGTGGCCTCTCAGATACCCGAATTGGAAAGTAAAGATAATTGACATAATTTTTAATTCCGAAGCATATTCCGGATTTTCCATAAACGAGTGAGTCAACATCATCATTTTTTTCATCCACGGTAATATAGGTAAAGTACCCCCCCCCCCTGCCTTTTCCGCCCCTCCTGAACTAAACCCTCTACTATACCGACCTAAACCCCTCAGCTTCGGAAAGTATGACGTCACAACAGGAAAAGGAGAAATACAGATAATTTCACCAAATCTTTCTCTGTAAATTATAAACCGATGTGAATCTGAGTATACTGCCTGGCCCTAGGCAATTGCCCGGGTGATATGGCCCCATTAAAGCTGATTAAATTTAACTCAACAAAAAAGATTTTGTACTTAGTGAAAAAAAGTTGAATGCTATCACTCTATTCGTCTGTCATTACTTCAAACTCAATCGGAATAATTTTGATTGTTTCCGTTCGTATCTCTATGGATGAGTTTATTTCCTTTGTTTTCAAGCCTTGTCTGCGTCTTCAAATCATTGACTGCCTCTTAATCTTCTTATTCTTTCTTCTCTATTTTCCTTTTTTTTTCAGTTCTTCTCGCCTTCCCCCTTTTCCCTCTTCTTTTTACTATTCGCTTCAACTGTCTTTTCAACAATCTTTTAATCTCTACTTTCACGCGATATATTACGTTTTCATTCACTGATCCGTGATACACTATTTATCTTGGTATTCTCTAAAGAACACTTATTTTCATCATATGTTTAACTTATTTTCTTTCTACATGTTACTACATCATTTAATTATTTAATGTATTACATATAAATATATCTATATTTATACATATACATATTATGTATTTCTTTTTATACATACCTTAATGTAAATGTTTTTACATTAACTTATTTCAGCTATCTATCAATCCATCTCTATTATTGGTTTGTGTCTATAACGTTTGTTAGTTATGTGCCGGGTTATGTGTAATCCCCATGTCGGCCTATGTATTTTTTAAAAATCTGTTTCATACAAGTCATCCTCCTTTGATAGAGTTGTGAAATATAGCAAACAATACTTGAACGCACATCTTAATTCGTCTATCCCCTGTCTCTTTTGGAACGAACACCCCGCCATTTTCGGTTGCCATTTTTAAGCGGAAATTCATTTATGAATGACATGTGTTATACTGATAGATGGATGTAAAGGTGCGTCCCCCTATAACGCCTCACAAACCACTCCAATGCAATCATTTTGATCTCTGAAATCAAACGTGCTCTAATTAGATTGTCTGACGTTGATTATTTTGTCTCATGATTAGCCTATATCTCTGCCATGATTAGGCAAAAAGAAGCCCTGCGATTGTACCTCTTGTTAATTAGATTTGCTCCGATCCCACACGGTGAATCGAGCTTCAAGTTCATATTATTTGCACCTGTGCTGTTGGAATTGATTTAACATTTCATCACTGAACCTTTTTAGGTTGACACACAGAATTCTTCGCTTTTTATTTTCCGAGGTTCCAACCCTTTTTTTTAAAGTAGTGGCGCCAATCAAACAGCAGAGAGCTGATGTTCACGTGACACCAATGGTATCACCACCACTATATGCGCCGAATACAAAGAGCCCGAGTGGGCTATGAATACTTATGCTATTCTTGCTCCTGATTTCAATGTAAACTATGACGTCATTATCTGCCGAACCATTTATTTAAATAACTTCTTTTCTGGATTTACGAAATACATTTTCTTTTGCACAGAGTTTGCACAGAGTTTGGTATTTTGAAGATTCATTTTCCAAGATATCAAGCAAGAAACATTTACAAGCCATTCCATAAATATAAAACAGCTTCATGTTAACGATATTATGGGATGGAGCGTGAATCCCATGAATAGCCAGGAGGTCATTTCATACAAATGCGTTCAGAAATGATTAAGTAATGTAATGACCTACATGAAAATTCTGGTATATGTATATTTTTTCCTTCTATTTACCCTTCCACATGGTTCCTTTATTAATTATCAACAAAATCATTTAAAAAAAGATCAATACAGTCACTATTCCATGAATTGTCATATGAATAATCAAACAATAAAATATTACAAATTAACCTCGGTATATGTGACAAAATATAATGTTTACCCCAATTCTATAACATAAAAACAAACAAGCAAACTGAACATAGACACTCAGAAACATTTGGTAAAATGAAAGCATTTTTCAAGAAATTATGTTCTGTAAGATTTGTTTTTGCAATATATCTTCTCATATCATAATAAGTTTTAACAGCTAACATAACTTTTTAGAACAGTGGTATCTGATTTCTGCATTTGGCTGAATAGATTTCTTTTCTTACAACAATTCAATTAAAAGGGTTGTTATTACCTCCATTCAAACCAAACAATATTTTGGTATATTTATTTTGGTATATTTATGCCTTTGGTATTGAAGATGGCAAGAACCGGACGAATGATAAGAATTATTTCTCCTCTTGTTTCTGTTACTGTAACCACTTTTTTAATGATAATAATGATAATTATGCGGATGGAACTAAAACAATTTTGTTCATGGTTTTGAATATGATTAATTCGTCATATATTCTTTAAATTACATACGATAAATTGTGATTTGAACAGAAACGATGGAAATTTGGAGAAAATCTTCCTTTTGCTTATTTGATAGTAGACATTAACGATGTCATGTAGATACATCTCTTTACACCATTTCCCTCTGTTGAGTTTATCGGGGGAACAGGTACAACAATTAAATCTACATCATTGATTAAGACATATGGATGAACTTGTATTACTGAGAATAAAATTAAATTGACCTGGAATTTCCATAAAAAACACCTGTGTGTTTTAAATGAAAATTATATAATTTCCCTAATCGATTGATTCATCAAAATCTAAATAAACTTGTCAATCTGAATAACGTATTACGGCAATAAAAAATCGCTAGGTTCGGAACTTTTGAATTAGGGCATGAACTAGTTCAGTATCATTAATTATGATACAGTATTAGTACTGCTACAACACCCTACTACGAGTTTGAAAGCTGTTTATCTAATCTTCATCGTAAGATGACATTTCCAAACTGGAATAGGCCTACCTTGCAGGCGGTGTTTTGGAGGCAAATAGCAAAGGGATGGGACAGATTCGTCTAAATTGCGGGAGGAAACACATTTTTGAAAGCGCCCTCTGCAGGCATTATTTTGGGCATGTATTAATGAGACATTTGAAACCCCAAAGTCGTCCTTCAGCTACGTAACATAACTACAGACTGAAATAGATAAAGAAAATGATAAGGAAGACAGACTTACGATGCGAATAAATTACTATAAATCTTTCCTTTACATTATAGATTTTTAATGGAATAATTGAAGAGATGAATTTCATTAATTTGAAAGACCACAATATTTGTTTTATATACTCCAAGTACATGGAAAAATAAGTTTTCCACATGAATATAAGAAGCACTTAAATAGAAAACGTTGTTTTTTATCATGTTATGATAATTATTGTTATTCTTATTGTTGGATCGACTATATAACAATGTATTATTAATAAGGTACATGTACGTGAATGTCAACACGAAAATTGGGTTATATCTGTTTTTCCCCCATTTTATATCATATTAAATCGGCAAACGAAAACTTGCCCGCCTGAACGTTAAACTAATTTTGTCAAGCCTAATGATCAAAATTGTTTGACTTTCAAAAATAATTTAGAACAATAATTTGTTAACACCTTCGTTTCAATAAGAATTAAACCGTCTTTCTGTTTCAAAGGCAAACATAAAATAAGAAACAAAGTGAGATACTTTCTTTTGAAATACGTTTTATCAGAAAGAAGCCAAAATGATATTTTAAACGCTTTCATAAAAAAGTACTTTATATTGGGAAAAATAACAATAGAAACAAGGGATAGTCATGATCCTAAAAAATAAATAAAGCCAACGTGAAAGGGAGAGGAAGAAGAAAATAAAAAGAAGAAGAAAAGATGGAGAGAGAAAGGGGGAGAGAAATAAATGTTGATGCAGGGGGAGTGAGGAAAAAAATATGACACACACCCAAACTACGGTGGGTTCCAAAAAAAGCCCAAGTTGCAACCCCTGACCGGTAATTCACACACCTTTCGAATTTGCACCTTTTCGACAAAACTTGAAATCTAATTTTTGAGCTATTTAGACATCTTCTGACAACTGTCGTTCGCTGACAGTTTGAATGTGTCTAGATCTGATAAGACTGTTTCCTGGCCATCCCTGTTGCTTGCTTCATGAGCCAGGCCAATCTATTAAATCATTTACAGGAGAGAACGGTGAAAGAAACGGAAAGAAACAGATCTAAATATCTTTTTGTTGTATCTCTCCTTTTTTCGTTGAGAACCATTATTAAGTTTGATCATGATAAACGTATAATGCATTGATATGAATTAGTTGAAATGTAATCTTTGTGCTTATTTAAATTAATGTTAAACGCGAGGTAATTAGTGAAAAAGGGGTGAAAATGCTCTATTGATTGAGAAGATATTGACAACATGAAAGCATGCGTTTTGAATATTTTCAAAGGTCATCGATAAAACTTAAAAGCAACAAATGGCATAAAATATAAAAGGAGCTATTGAAGTAAGTAAATTATTTTATTATTTATGTATTCTATTCAGCACTTTCTAGTTTTGAGCTGCATGGATAAAAAAGTATATCTATATCGTCGTATTATTAATGAATGGTTCATACTTATATTATAGAATAACGTAACATACAATAAAAGATGTTTAAAGTAGTGCTTGCATTTTCATAATTGGAAATGCATCAAGCCATGCATCAAGTCTGTCGTCTACGGCTGATTGTCAACGAAAGGGAGTTTAGTCTTTTGTTAATTCCGTTTGTTGCTACGGCAAGTAGCCAGTGAAAAGTAATTCGTTTAATACAATTATGGAAATCCAGAACTACTTTAAACAAACAGAACTTTGTTATTCCTTGCTCATTTTGCCTGAATGAGGTGTGATATAAAAGGGCAGAAAATCAAATTTCTAGAAATGTGATTTTTTTTTCTTTGAAATTCAGATACCGTCCGCCAAATGACTTTTTGGTTTCCTCTCTTCAATTTGATTTTAATCACTCATGCGTGTAATATGCATCATATGAGTTGCATCAAATGAAAGAGGAGGATCTAAGCTTTACAAATATGTGTCAGTTATCAATTATAATTGTGATTAAGTTATGATAAAACATCGATAATTCTCGGTTTCATTTTTTATGGGACGCACTGTATAGTAGATAGGTATATAAATAGATAGATAGATAGATAGATGAATTGATAGATAATTTCTTTTGAAAGATGAATACATTCAAAGAAAAACGTAAGATACCTGTAGACAGGCAGTCAGGTGGGGTATACAAATCAAATACTGGCTATCAGTAGACCGATCTTGGTCACTGACCAAGCATTAACTTAAAAACTCTTATGAAAAAAATAAGTGAATACGCACCCCGGCCCCCCCACTCAGTGTTATTTAGGGTACGCATATGCTCGTACCCTCTTTTTAAAAGCACCCCCTATCTGAGGACTGCCAACATTTCCGAACCCCCCTTTCGCGGGCTTTTCGCGGGCTTTTCCTGCCCTGGAGACCCCCTAAATCAGGAAAAATGCTCAATATACCCCCCTAAATTCGGAATAATTTCTCAGGAGTCCAAAGAGATGAGAGAAAAAAAGAAAAACACCCCCTTTTTAAAGAAATCTCCGGGTGAAAAGTCAAATACACCCCTTTTTTTACAATTCTCGGGCCGGACTTTGTCGCACGAAAAGTACCCCTTTACCGGACATTTTGGCAACACGCATGCGGTCATTCCGACCTCTGAGTGGGGGGGCCGGGATACGCACGAGGGTAGCTCCATTCTAATCCATCAATTTTACACCTCTGTCACGACCAATTTGTTTCGATTCGGTTTATTCATCATCAAAGTGTACATCTCTGATTAACCCTGAGCCGAAGAGGACCCCCATCGCGTAATTCAATTGAGCCTTTTGCTCAAAAAATAAATGCTTTGCCCGTCATATTTCTACAATTACGCATACACGAATTCACGCGATTGCCCCCGAAAAACACCGCGCGCGGGTATGACAATGCCAAAAATAGACATCGTGCAAGGCCGCAAGTTAAAGAAAAGTTCTTATTCATTGATGAGGTGTAATTGTTTGATGAACGGTATTTATATCCACCTTCTTTTCGTTGAGTTTTTGAAGAAAAGTGTTGATTTGTGGAAGAAAGTGGGTGAAAGATTGGGTAAGGAACATGTCGTTTCCTTCGTTTGGGCTGATTTCCTGCAGGATTGGGGTTTGGTGCAGAGGTCGAGGCCGGACAACCGGGGAAGGTTGGGGGAGATACTCAGGTATAAGAGTCACGGCAAGAAAACTGATGTCTGCCGATATAGGCCTGTTGCGCATGTGCATACAAGGAATAATGAAATAAAAGACACAAACAAAGTAAAAACAGGTGACACAATATATTTTATGTGTAAAAGCAAGATTTCCTCTTTTGTCCTTCTGTTTCACGATGTTATGAATTTCGGTTCGTTATTCCAAGGAAGTCGGCAATAAAAATTAAAAGATTTATTGGTGTAAGATTCTAATTAAAAGGTTAAGCACGTTAAAGTGTGCTTTATACGTAAAATATTTATCACAACTTAAAGCTACAAGATATGTAAACACTACAAATGATTTAGGATAATTTGTATTTGATAACAAGATACACTATCGTTTTCTTAAGTTTATCAGTATTCTAACTGTTGTTAAATATTATAATAGTAGTCATACTTTTTAAGTGAATTTTGGGTTTGAGATTTATATTGCCCCCTTCTTCTATATACGTGGTTTCGATACTTTTTTTCTGTATGCTTTGTGGAACGTTCACGTTTAATTGCTACGGTATGATTCCGGTAAATTCGCTTCTTTGACAAACTATTTCATTGTATTTCTTTCTTTCTTCTTTCGCTGTTTAATTTCATTAATCATTTTAATTATGGACTGACGCATCTTCCTAAATGAATTTGATTAATAAGTTAATTCTAAGAACCGTAATTAAAATTACAATATCTTCATTTATACCTTTACGTGAGTATTTTGTGGAATTCGTATGTTTTAAAGGCTGTGAAGTCTGACATTTTGACAAGCCTTCATGTAAACACTAACACGAATTCTTTACTTAAAATTCACGCTTGAATATTTCTGTAGGCATATTAGTATACTAATTATACACAGCAGTGAGGGCACTAGTAAGAATAACCCACATAAGGTACAGTACACGCCGAAAATCTCCGAAACACGATTACACGATATATTTTTTGGATTACACGGTTTACACGATTCGCCTGAATCGTGTAACTGTGTAATCGTGTAGATTTACACGATTGAAGATTGTCGCTCTGAATCGTGTAATCGTGTAAATAATAAAGTGCATTGGTGGGATGATTCGACCAGATGCAACAAACGTGTAACTGTGTAATCGTGTAAATTTACACGATTGAAGACTGTCTCTCTGAATCGTGTAATCGTGTAAATAGTTATAATGGTTATAAGGGCATTGGAAGGATGATTCGACCAGTTGCAACAATCTGCTAATTGTGTCTTGCTTTCACCACTCGCTTAAACCAAGTAATTGCTTTTTACACCACTTGCCTACATCAGGTAATTACTGTACTTTATATTCGTGTATAAACCTCCTCACTTTCTACTAACCTGCATCATGAGACAAGGTAGGAAAACGTCAGAAAGAAGAAGACATGATAGATGAAAAGTACAGAAAAAAAGATAGCTACGAGGAGAAGGGTATATATAAAAAGAAAATGAGGGTTGAAATGGCACGATAAATATAATTAAGAAGAAAAACTTTGCAAGAGAGAAAAAAGGAAAACGAAAAAAACTTTAACGGAAGAAAAGAAGGGCGAAACATAGTGAAAGAAATAGAAATGAGAACTAGAAAGGCTTTGAAACGGAGAGGAAAAGAGAAAATAAAAAAGATAAGAGTGGAACACAATGAAAGAAAGAGAGGCGAGAAAGATAAAGGGGGCAGTGGAAAGATAGTGACAGAAAAGGAGAGAGAGAGAGAGTGAGAAAGAGAGAGAGAGAGAGAGAAAGGGGTGAAAAAACATTAGTTGAAAGAAAAGGGGCACTGATCAGATTTTAATAGGGGCATTAATCGGAGTTGATGGGGGCATTTATCAAAAGTGAAGAGGGGCACTTCTCGTACCTAAAGAGGGATAATACTTAATTGAGATTATAAAGGACTAGTCTTATGAGAATTGAAAATGGACACTTATTGTAAAGGAAAATAGGAACTCGTCGAAGGAAAAGGGGCGCGTGTCAAAAAAATAAATAAATAAAAGGGTCCAAATGAAAGGGGCACTTTTCATAGTTGAAAAGGGGAAGGGGCACTTTTACAAATGAATACGGGCACTTGTCAAAGTAAAATGGGGACTTTTCCTACGTATAAAGGAGCACTTTGGGGATTCTTGAAAAAGTGGGGGGGGGGTGGGCACTGTACCGCTAGCTAAACGTAACGCAAAGCCAGTTGGCCATTCACTTATTATATTCATTCTCGTCTTGCTACTGCTTCCTGTACTCTGTAGCCAGTGGCTTAGATCCCAACGTAATACCTATTGTTCAGGAAATCCTATGTTCAAAGGGGGTCCCCCTGAACAATAGGTATTATGTAAGCATCTCTGTCTGTAGCTAGGACAACGCCCCCGTCGAGGGTCAATGTCAGGCCACATTCTTTTGTATGTGACAGGAAGTGTGCTATTAAGTCTTGACCGTAGTTCTTCATACTAGAGCTGAATGCAATGTTGTTAAATGTAATTTACGAAAAAGAGGAAAGCCAAAATAATAATGATCTTGACATAAAAGGGGAAGGGGCACTTTTTACAAATTAATAGGAGCACTCGTCAAAGTCAAAGGGGGATTTTTCCTATTTACAAAGGGGCACTTCTTACAAGGTTGAAAGGGCACTTTTTCTATGTAAAACGAAGCACTTTTGGGGTACTTGAAAAATTGTGGGGGGGGGCACTGTACCGCTAGCTAAATGTAACACAAAGACAGTTGGCCACTCACTTTTTCTAGTCATTGTCGGCTTGCACCGTAAATTTTACATCTAAAAAAAAAAAGAAAAAAAAGACGGGCCCCCACCCCTGGGAAAAAAAGTCTTAAAAAAGATTACCACAATTTTACCTTTTTATGTTTTGCTCAAGGGGGGGGGGGGTTGTTGAGTAAAAAAAAATAGTGCTCACTACCCCCACCCCCACACACTTATGCGCCGCTGAATATTTGTTCATGAATTGGCCCCCCCCCCTTCCTCACCCCTGTGGTGTAGCCAGTGGCTTAGATCCTTAGGGGAGACCGGGACAATATTATTGTAACACCTTTTTCCAATTCTGAAAGAAAATTCTGACATTTCATTTTTATTATAGTTATATAGGCTACTTACTTAAAGGTATATGAAATGAAAGATGCATTTCTTGGCTTGAAATATGACTAGGTTTGAGTCAAGTGAAACAAGTTACTATCAAGCCATTATCATATCAATACCGGTAGTCAAGTGTTACAATTGCCCCATATTAACACGAGGCAATTGTAACACACCTATGGGGCAATTCTAACCAAATACAGTTGTACCTACAAATCATATATCCCTCAGAAAAATATATTTGTTTTCTTCTTTTTTTCCCCAAAGATTATGCGCTGGATAGATTTTCATCAATTAAACAATATTTTAAAGAACCCCAATAAAAAAATAATAATGTCTATGACATATGCTTGACTCATCTACATTATATTTTTTCCAGTTACGTGGGGAGAATTATACTAGTTATAACGTTGTTACATTTGCCCCCTAGGAGGGCGGCCATACTTTTTTTTTGTATCCTAGCATTAAATTTCGTCCTTGAAACTTCGCCTAATACAGAGCCTAAAATCTTATTTTTTGACAATATAAAAATGACAGTGATTGCACAAGCACATATTTGTCCAGATTTTTTTTTTTTTTTTTAATTATTTCTTTTTAGGTAATTGAAGATTTTACTCCCATGCTAAAAACCCGATGTCTTGAACTCGTATTGCATAACTTGCATAACATATATCATACTAGGTCGAATCATTATATTCCTTCCAACTTCGATCTTGTTACTGACTCACATGATTATAATACAAGGAATAGCCGATTCAACTTTAACTTGCCAGAAAGAGTAATTAGTATTGGTAGTTCGTTTTATTACGATGGCATACACAATTTTGAATTCCCTTCCTAATGATATAAAGGAAATAGAAAACTTTGCTTATTTTGAGAGTCAGAGAAGATCGAAGCGAATGACATATTATATGATTGAAATTTGTATTCTTCTGCGGGTTCATACCTTTTCATTTTGTACATACTTGTGTTTTTTTACGTAATATAAAGTTCTACATATTCATCATTATTTTCCTCTTCCTCCTAGCTCCTCCTCTTTTTCTTCTTCTCCTTCTTATTTTCTTCTTGTACTTATTATCATTTCTATCATCAGTTCAATGTTGTTATTATCATTATCATCATTATTATCTTTAATAAGTTTGATTTTCTCTTTCTTATCTGTCTCTAAATATTACTATTTTAACTTATTAATTGTGTAAATATCTGTCGGGGACCCCACTGGAAATAAGCTCTCGAGCTTTCGTGGGTTATCCTGTTCAAGCTGACTTAATTTTGACCTGTTATTCTTGTATATTAATTGTTGTATGTTGGAAGCTGTGCAGGGCGTATACGCATAGCGCGTTTCTACTATAAGGGTGGGAGCCGCTGATACATTTGCCCCTTGTTACTTTTATCCCATTAAACATATGACCCCCTAAACAATAGGTTTTATGTAAGGATCTACAACACTACCTGTAGTTAGGGCAACGTCCTTTGTCCCCGGCGAGGGTCAAATGGCAGGCTACATAAAGCTTCCTTTGTATGTGACAGGAAGTGTGCCATTAATCCTTGACCGTGGCTCTTCATACATGTAGCTGAATGCAATGTTGTAAAAGATAATTTACAAAAATGAGGAAAGTCAAAAAACAATTAGTAATCAAAATGTAATTGTTTGTGACCTTTTTCAAGCTGCCAATGACGTAAAACATATCAGCCAAGGCCAGGAACTCTCGTGGGGGAAAATGACGCCCCTCGCACTCTCATGGATAATGACGGAATAAAATACATAGTATAACGACATTTATAGTAACGAATGAGCTGGTGAACATATTTCAATTGGTATTGCCTTGTATTGTAAAAGTATCACACCATACTTAGTTATGTTAGCCCTCCTTTAAGTTTTCTAATATTTTTTAATATTTATTTACAACTAAGGAATACCCCCACCCCCTTCCTTTGTCGTTCATCACTTTTTTTCTTTCTTTTTTCTCACCGAGGATTAAATCCGACAGTGCTTTTCGGGAAGTGAACTGATTTTTTATTTTCAAACATTATAAAATTAAACTAGAGACACACACCGCAACTAAAAAATATATAAGAGAGACAGAATGCGTAATCTTCGCTCTCCCGCTCGTCCCCGTTGTCTTCGTTCAACCCTACCCCCTCTCAGCTGTTGGTTATTCCTGCTTCTACTGAACAAGACATCGTAATCTGCTCATCATCACCACTGAAAATAAATTGTAACAAAATTCCAGCGAGCAATCGAATCGTGTAAATTTTGAATCGTGTAATCGTGTTGCGGAGATTTTCGGCATGCAGATTACACGATTACACGATTCGATCTGAATTGAGGAATCGTGTAATTTTACACGATTACACATTTACACGATTCAAAATTCGCTTAATTGGCAAAAGACGAATCGTGTAAAATAAATGGTTACACGATTCCCGCGAGCATACGAATCGTGTAAATTTTGAATCGTGTAAATCGTGTTGCGGAGATCTTCGGCGTGTACTGTACCTTTGGAACAGTCTAACACGCCCGAGGCGATAGCCGATGGTGTTTGGACTATTTTGAAAGTACCGAGTGTGGGTAATTTTACTAATGCCTGAACAAAATGATGTGTATTATTTGTTTTATAAGATTATGTTTTATAAAATGATGTTTTATATCATGATTTTACTAATGACCGGTCACTACCATTGGATAATGACCGGTCATTAGGCAAAATAAATGCCTGGTCACGTGTACGCTTTCAACCAATCATTTGATTAGGACCCACGTCATCATCTTATAATGCTGTATACTACCTCTTTTAACACCCTGCTTCGCTTGGCTAAGGTTGCATCACGCCATCGAAGCGATGCGATGACGAGCTGCCAAAATAAATGTAAATACCAACCATCAAACGCTCACTCTTTTGTTTGCTTCATTTAGTTTAAATTCCCATTTTCAAAGATATTGATCACCAATAAGGGTTGTTCACAATTATTTTAGGACCGCCTTCGTCCTCTTTACTTTTCATATTTCACACCAACAATGTTCTTTTAAATCTAAACGTTAATCGGTCAAAATGCTGTCTCCCTCAATTTTTAGTTTTCATATGCCTTCCAAAATGTGTCACATAATGTGAATTATTTAATTGCATTCCATGGCTAGACACTCATTAATACGATCTAAAATAGCAAATATTGCTCAAGTGTTAAACTTATTATTTACTGAATTTAATTTGAATTTTGTTTGATTTTGTTTTTAAATACATGTATATGTTTCGCTGTAAATGCGCGTTGTAAGATAATATCCCAATATCCAATAAAAATGTAATATTGCCATATCGGGAAAGCTCCTGGCATGTTTTTAAATAAAAAAAACAACAACAACAATGAGCTCTTTCTAAAAGTGCAGATGTATTTAAAAATATCAGTGCACTGTTCTTTTAACCAATTATTGAAAATGACCATCAAGAATAGAAATCAGTCAACAAAGCATCACTCAGAACTTTTCAAGTATATTTTCCCATTGTATTGTTTCATTTACCTTTAGCATATCAGAACAATGACCAACTGATAAAAAGGAGCAAGTCAATGTTTCTTAATGAAGAGTTCCACTAATTACCGTTTCAAAGAACATGGAGACTAAATTCGCCACTGATTATCAGTGCAGTCTCAAAACGGAAGCAGGGGCTCAATAGCGCAGTAAGTCGACCGTTAAAGAAGCTTTCATCCTCGAATCAAAGTCAACTCCCAATCGCATAGCTGATTTCTTTGTCCAACACTTTCTTCCATGAACATTCGAGAAGTTTCACAATGGTCAACTCTCTTATGGTATACATTGATTAGTACACGTAAAACTGAGATGACAAGCCTCATATTTAGATGCACGCATTCATATCTCACAATATCCGATATTTTGGGCAGCTGTTTCACTATTACAATCATGTAAATCTACACTGTGACTAGGAAAAAGGTAAATATATATTTTTAGAAAGAAATTCTTCAGTCATAATTCTAAAGACAATTAAAATTGTCTTTGGTCTTTATCTTTATATGACTTCAGTAATTAGTCCTCGTTTAAGTTATCTTTTATAATTACAGGTAAAGAGAGAGAGAGAGAGAGAGAGGGGCGAAGGGTGAGAGGGAGAGAGAGAGAGAGAGAGAGAGAGAGAGAGAAAGAGAGAGAAAGGGAGAAAACAGAGAGAAAGGGGAAAGGAACAGAGAGAGAGAGAGAGGGAGAGAGATAGAGAGAGATAGAGAGGGGAGAATGTATGAGTTCGAATGAGTGTGTCAAAAAGAGGGAGAGAGAGAGAGAGAGAGAGAGAGAGGGGGTAGAGAATGTGTGTGCGTGTGTGTTTGAGTGTGTCAGAGAGAGAGATTTAACAGAGAGAGAGAGAAACAAAGAGAAAGAGGGAAAGGTACATAGAGAGAGAGAGAGAGAGAGAGAGAGAGAGAGAGAAAGAGATGGACAGGGAAAGACGGACAAAAAGAGATCGAGAGGACAACAAAATAGATCTTGCAAATCATGAACATGCAGGCAGAGAGACAGACAACTCATTAGCGACTTGATATATCGAAAATCTGAAGATGATTTGATATTTTGCAATCTATGATCTACTTTCTGAAAAGTAGATAAAAGATTATTTAAAAAAACCTTGCCGATGCAAGATAACCTAATGGAGACTTTGACCCTGGAGATGTACTTTCTATATTTTGCGACACTACACGCTTGGTCGTCCATCCATCCTTGCATCCCCTGTCCATTAATGGAAGACTAATCGAATTCTAATTATACCAATAACTTACTTTTTGAACCCTCGGCATCTTCTAATTTTCATCCATTAAAAACGCAGTCCTGTTAATTGTGTAATACCATCGATGCCCTCCCTCTACTTTTGGAAGTATTGTTGTGCTTGTTATCCATCATTTTCAAATCGTACTGCCTACGTAAGATCGATTTTAAGTTTAACATACAGGCGCCTAATCGTCTGGTGGAAGAGCTGATAGAGTAGAGTGAACTTGATATTTTGCTTTAAGTAATTGGAGGGGGTAGGGACTGAGGAGATAGAGGAAGGTAGATGGGGAGGAGGGTGATGGAGAAGGAGGAGGGGAGCAAGAGAAGGGGAGCGAGAAGAAGGGAGGAAGAGGAGAAGGATAAGGAGGTATAAAGATGAGGACGGGATAACGTGGAATGGGGCTTTGAGGAGAAATTGTTAATGAGGAGGAGTGGAGGAGGAGAAAGAGGAGAAGTTTATGCAGAATAAAGATATTGCAGTTCATCTTTTCAATAAAATAAGATTGGATCACTTTACCAGCCTTTTATGGACCTAATAAAAAGGTTTTTTTAATGTATTGAGGTCACATCAACTGATCAAACACGTATTTACCCTTTGAAACAGAAATCCAAAACTATTAAATTATCTTATAATGTAATTTTTGAAGCTTCTACCAACTCTGAATTTTGTGGGCAAGCTCTCGTCCACTCCTGTGGACTTTCTCAAGCTAAGTGATCAGTCACCCGTTTCCTCAGTACTGCCTATTGTCTTGCGATCAGTTATCCGTTTACCATTGACGGAGAGTGAGAGGAACTAATTCTAATCAGTCTTATGACCAAACAAACGCATGACAAATTTGTTGCTGAATCTATCAATAAATTTAAAGCAAATAATATGAAGGAATCAAGGGAAACGATGGCTATTAGCTCGATGCAACTGACCAGACGAAAAGTAATCCAAATCAGAATCGAAGGTTGACCACTCGCAATTAAGATTTAAGGCATGATAGTGAAAACATTTCATGAATTTGCCTACAGTTCCTTCTTATGGCGACCCCCGGTTATGTCTTTTATGGGTTTTATTTGTCAAAATAATTATAAAACGGCTTCATATGGTAGCAAAGAGAAAGCATGCTCGCGCCCCGCAGGCTGGCCGTATATTTAGAGGAGAGACATTTTCCCAGCGTTTCGTTTGAGCATTTCATACACGTAGGCGTGCGTCCGTCACGCAATTAGACGCAACATTTGCAGGCGATCGTGAGGTTTATAGAAAGATTTGTGAATAAAGATGGGTGATGGGGTTTAAAAGTGACAATTACTGTCACCTTCACTGCACCAGTCAACCATCGAACTTTAGAAAGGTGGACGCGTGTAAAATTTTGGTTGAAAATGGCGTGTTTAAGTGCGTACCCCGCGGGGCATTGGAGCGTAGATGTTACATAAAGCGGCCATGATAAACGAGTGTTAAAGTGGTGTGGCGTTTTTTTTTTCTTCTTCTCGTTCGTACGTACATGTACATGAAGCGAATTAAAGATTGCCTGCACGCACTCACGAGCGCTTTACGCAATTATCCAAATGAATGCTGAGATTTAAAAAAAGAGGAAAGAATCAAAATTGGAGTAACAACAAATACAGTAAAACATAAAAAATAAATCTGTAAAGTAGTCGAATCTGAACAAATTGATAGGTTTTTTTTTCATTTTGTTAATACAAATATATTTTTTTTAAATCCCGCTACGGGCGTGACAAACCCTTTATTGCTTTATAATGCCATATTACAAAAAAATTAAATAAACGTAGATATTCATGAGAAAAGGAACAATGGATAAAGAGTATAAATCATTGGAATGGAAGGGAAATGACGGAATGTGATAGATAAAGAGCATTAAAAGAAATGACAAATCGGATTGGAAATATCTAGAGAAAGAAAGCGAGATGTAATGGAAGTAAAGAGGTTGCACTCTGTTTTTTGTTGTTGATTGTGATGCATTCTAAAGTGTCTAGCTCTACTTCACTTTTTACGATCAAGGTGGATATGCATGTATGTAGGCCTATATAAAGACTTGATACTTGACCATGAGTATTCAAAAGAAAAAAGTGCTGAAAGAAAAGATCCCGGGCTTCACCATCTTTCTAGATCACCACCCCACCAAATGAGAGTAGAAGCTTTTCCCAAGGGTTCACCCTATACTACCCCCTACATCACCCCCTCCACCACCCCTCTCCATAGAGGAGTCATCTAATAAACCCTCTGGCACAACCAAATGACGAAGCGTCACCCCCATTTAGCCCCAGGGCGTAACCGAGAATCTCCCTCCGCTAGACCTATTTTCCGAAATATTGATAAATCATCATCTTTCGTCCCATTTTTCTCGCTTATTAAAGTCTAGACGATTTCTTTCACACTTTATGCATTCGTAACTAAGTGTATCGATATGTTTTTAGTTACTGGATACTCACCTCTGTAACCGGCCTTCCATTATTGCTCTTTGTATTGTTTCTATTATGCTTGTGATTAATATTATAATCTAATTTACGTATTTTTAAAGTATCATCTCCCATTGCCTACAATTTTGTTAGCTCTCTTTTCTCTCTCGTTTTTTAATTATTTTTTTTTTACAATAAATCTCTAGTTACAGTTTTTAATAAACTAATTTACCTCAAAACTAATCGCCCGTTGAATATCCTTTAATAAATTGAAACCATCTAAAATAATATCTGTAGGCCTGGATCATTTCAAAAGCACAAACTAAGCTGAATTATATCCATAATTTATTTTTATGTCATCATTTCGTTCATTTTACAGGGGAATTTGTTTTAATTCATATTTCACAAGCTCTATTCTGTCTTTCATTTTGTAAGTTTCAGAAAATAGGAAAAACATAATCTTTAGGGTTGTAAGTTTCGAAAGCCCTTGATCTCAAGATAATTATGTTCATACTAACTCTGACATCCCAGTTTACACCCAAGGGCATTTCGTCTCCTCCTATCGTTTTGACCGCATCCAAATTTCCTTCACGTTCTTCAAGAAAAGCGATAAGCACGCGGCTGTTCAATTTCTTGAAGAAAAGCATCAAATTTATCACTTAATTGGTTTAATGAGCCTTTATGTGTGTATTGTTCAGATGTTACTTCCTGCGTTCATTTGAATCGGACGTGAACGGCTAATGGTCTCTATGCGCCGAAAAGCCCGCAGGCGAAATATGAATAATACCCACATGTTGAGAAAAACGATTCCTACTAATACCCCCCCCCCCCCTGTTCGCTCTCACACGCTCTCCCTCTCTCTCTCTCTCTCTTTCTTTCTCTCACTCACTCTTTCTCACTGTATCTATGTAGGCTTACCAATCTATCATTCGCGCGCACGCACACATACACAAACACGCACACGCACTCGAGCGCGCACACGCACACCCCGAACAACCCCACACACGCACTCTGTCTTACTTGGACCTACTAACTGCCTCTCTCCCTCCCTCCCTCCCTCCCTCTATCTCTCTCTTTCTCTCTCTCTCTCTCTTCTTTGTCTCTCTTTCCCTATTTCTATCTGTCCGTTTCTTTCTTGTTTTCTTTCTCTCTCATCTTTGCCCTCTACTTCCCTTTCTCACCTTACTTTTTATGTATATCTCCCTCTCCCTCCCTCTCTCTCACTCACTCTCACTCTCTCTCGCTCTCTCTCTCTCTCTTTCTCATATTTTAGTTATTTATCTGGCTTTACTTTTCTCTCCACTAATCATTTTCTTTCTCTTCTTCTTCCTAGTCCTCTTCCCTTTGCTCTTGCTTTACTGTTTATTTCCCTCCCCTTTTGTTTCTCTGCTCTTTCTCCCACCTTATCTTCTATCTCTTCTCACATTCCTCCTCATTCGTTCGTCTTTATTTTTTGTTTTGCTACCAAAGACCAAGCTGACTATCGCAATTGTCAAAAGCAGATATAAACTACTTCTTGATTTCTTTTTTAAGCCGCATTCTTATTTTACGAAATATTCACCCCTAAAAGTTATATTTTGGTGAATTTGTCTCCCTGGCTCGCTTACTGATGATGCTTTATCATTAGATGACCGCACTCTTCCTTCGCTCTCCAACTTCTTTCCGACCTGTTCCCGAGCAGCGCCCGAAGACATGCTCAACTCCCCCGGGGGCGCCCTGCAATTTGTCATTTTGGCCATTCTGATTAATTTTCCGCGCGCACCGTTTTCGTTTCGATATTGTTCAGAAATGATTTCGCGAGTGTCACTCAGTGAAGCTGGGGATGACGCAGTAACGTCGAAAGTAATACTTTCCGCCATCATTCAGTCTTTCAGCGGTCGTCTCGAGACTCCCCAAACATTCTCTTTTCTGAACGAAAATAAACGTTTAATCGTTTCTTGGAGAGAACATTGTGGATTCTGGTTTAGAAAGGCTAACCAAGGGTGATAAGGTGCTGTCTTCAGTCCCGCCCGTTGATTGACGCGCTGGGTTTAAACTTTGTATTTGAGGGCCATGCCAAGGCGTAGATTGTTCGCCTCAAAGGCAGCAGGAAGGACGAAATGTGTGATCCAAGAACTTTTGCGACTAATTGTCTTTCCGTAGTTGTTGGTGTCAAACTTCGCGAGAAATTTCCTTTTTACGCTTCAACTTTCCATTAACACGATTGCTTAAATCCATTCCATATTGATTTTGCTTCGTCCCCGGGCAAAATAATGAGGCAATGAAAATAAATAGCCCCAGTTCATAATCCCGCTGTGGTGTACAGACAAGTTCAATTATGTCCGTTTCATAATTTGCCCGGGATATGAAACTTATGTCGGTTTAGTTTCTTATCACGATTCGGTCCATTTTCATCATCATTATCATAATCTCCCAATGGATCTTAACAAAGTTATAAAACAACAGTAAAGTTCAAATATGGTATAGCCTATGCATGTGGGATTTAGGCTTACTTGACGCTTGCGGGGAAGGGGTGGCCATACTTCGAAACTCAAATAAAAATTGGTAGAGTCGGAAGAGAGAACATTAAAACCAATTATTTGTTGATGGGTTTCACCTGACAGCTAATGCTTGTTAGTAAACAACTCCTTAAATGTTTTTCTTAATGATTACAAGTCAGTATTCTTGTAATCGGCAAATAAATTGGTTTTGCAGTTACATAATAACTTGTCATATGCCACGAGCACCAATCGGCACATTCCCTTGTGTGTCTGTGTCATAGGTGTAATTCGGCCGTATTCGGACACCTATTCCCTGGACATCCACCCCCGGATAACCACCCCCAGTCAACTACCCCCTAGGACAACTATCCCTTAGGACAACTACCCCCTACTACAACTACCCCCCCAGACAACTACCCCTAGGATAGTTGTCCGGGGGTAGTTGTCCTAGAGGATGGTTGTCGTAGGGGGAAGTTGTCTGGGTGTAGCTGTCTGGGGGTAGTTGTCCGAGAAATGAAGTGTAATACAGGTATATCATTAGTGTGGCACATAAAGAGTTAAGCCAGAGCCGCTGACAGCTCTTCTGTTGCCTATCCATAAGTCAGTTACAATGTTTATGAGTGATTCAATTAATGTTGTGGAAATTGCTCGTGAGTTCAAATCACGCACATGCAGGCTGCTTTTGTCTGCACTTCCCAGATCGAGTGTACGATATGGAAAAGAAACTTCCTTCATAATAACACACTAACTAAAGGTTCATGTGGGTCATAGTTGTCAATGAAAGAAGCGGCAGCTGGGTTAGGAGGTTCAGGGACCTTTTCTCGTTAGATTAAATACAATTCAGAAATATGAAAGGGGACAATTATTCTCTCGCACAGTCGAAGGGCGTAGAGAGGCGTATTCAAAAATAAGGTGTAGCCGGTGTATATTTCCCTTCCCTGTTTCACACATTCTTTGTGTATGAGTGTCGTGGCCGAGTGATTTAAGGAGCTTGACTGGAGATGTGAAGGTCGAGGGTTCGAATCGCGACACGGCACTAATATCCTTCGACAAGATTTAAACCTGCACTTGCTACTCTCCACCAAGGTATTAAACAGATACCCGGTAGAATGCGCCCGTCATTGTTGGTCAAACAGTTTTTGAGCGTCAAGTAATGCCTGGATGGAATGCTCCCCAGTGAGTAGAGATTGTGCACACATTGTGTGCGGGCAAGCACTGAATCCAATGACCGGGGTAATAGTATATCTGTAAAGCGCTTTAGAGACATCGTAGATGTATTAAGTGCTATATAAAAGCGGAACATAATTATTATTATTTGATAGAATTATCTCATGGTTTTCAGGCAAAAAAAAATCAGTAACACCAGATGATCTACCCTATCTGACCAACCCCAAGTACACCCGCCCCTTTTATTTGTATCAATATATCTCTGGATACGCTATCAAAAAATATGTAATTTCTGTATATAGTAAGAGATCGGAGGTGACGAGAGGTGAGAGGATGCTTTTCTAGATAGCATCTTCAAGTTCAGTGAAACATCCTCTGGTAGAAACAACACGTCTCGTGGGGTACTCATCTTCGATAGTTTCGAGTTTCTTTGACTGGGGCTGAAAACAATCGAGAGCAGATGTTCTCCAAGATCCTTTTAAAGTGTCATTCACTTTGCTGATACAAAAGTGTAAACAACACATTGTCAACGTCACCGTAAATATGTGGGGCACTCGTCTACAAAATAATAGATTATTTATCATGTAACTTCATGAACTTCGTTGAACAAATTAGTTCTTTTTAATAATCTTTTAATCCTATCTATTCTCGAAATGTGTTAATCTCTTACGGTATTGCTTACTTTAACAATTTCTTGTCAGTAACCACGTTTTAAGACATTTCCATCCATTAAAATATATCATATAAACAGTAAAGGAACATGGTTAGATAATCCTGATTTTAAACTTTAAAGTATGAGTTTATATGTATGAAAATGACTGATGTAGAACTAGTGACAAATAATTCAAACCAAATACATTTAAAAATGTGCCGAAGTGTACATTAATAAGTGTGTGTGATTGCGTGCATGTGTGTGTGTATTGAGTTTTAACATACGTGTATCAATCAGATATTACAAAAAAATATGTGCATATGACTGTTTAAAAGAGACATAGAACGAAGTCATTATGCTCCAAAAAAAAATAACAAAAAACTGAATTAATTATTTATGAACAAATTTCAAAGGCTTCTTATATTTCTTCTGTCGAGAACAAATCTTAAACTTTTTCCCCAAACTTTTTTCCCGAAACAACCGAAAATATATTCTCTTATCGGCCTTTCCCAGCACTTATACAATGCATGTTAATCTTTGCGATATCTTTCTACTTTTTGTCCACCAGGGGAGGTGTGTTCTATTGATGAGTTCTTGGTCACACTTTTCCAGCATCTTTAACAATGAACTCCTTGCGACTGTCAGATGACACAGCCCAGAGTACACAAGTCCTCTCTATACCTCGCTAAAAAAGACAAGTCAAGCAAGTTCAGCTTAATCAAGACTTGGAAACTCACCATGAATCAACGAGGAAACAAAACAAAGAAGAAGAAGAATAGGGGGCTCATTATAGTTTCTTTACTGGCCCCTTATTTGTGTGCGCACATAAACACAGCTCCAACGTCTGCAATGACGTCATTTTCACTCTGGTACATCCCCAGTGGAGGGACCTATGGTCTGCACTCGATGCCGTAAAGATCGCTAGATTAAAAAACATACAATCTCGTGTATCAACATCGATCATTTTTAATCAATAAATAGAATATTTCATATTATAATAAAAAGATCTAAATTAGTCGTCCGTCAATCGACAACATGTAACCTTAACATGTATCAAAGATCATTCCATTTCCGAAAAATATCTGACAGATGATTGATTTGTAGGGATGATATTCGTAGTCTGATTGATCATAATTGTATATTGATCTCTGATTTGACTGATTTATAAAGATTGGTGTTTTTGACCTTTTGGCATCGAATGCCTGCCATACTCGCATTCCCGACGAAGGACCCACTGCTTTGATCTTTGCGATCACGTTGTTCATGTTCAATGAACTCGGATGCTATAACGTCCGCTTTCGTCTTTATCTATGTCAAAGCTTCTTCCTCGTAATTAGCCACTTTTTAAATTACCGTGAAGCTCCGATTGTCCCACCAGCAGCTATCAAATTTCAAAATACGGAAGTATTAGTTTCACTCTTCCCCCTTCGCGTACAAGATATTAGCTAATTTTATTTTCCTTAGCGCTAATGTATGTCTGTCTTCACGTCTCGCGTTGCGTGCGGCTAGGAGTACGTCCCATCGGACGACGCCCCGGGGGATGTACCCCTAGGCTTCGAGTAAGGTCTAAAAGTAGGACGAGCATCGAGGGACGGAGGAGGGGGTTTCGCTGGAGAAAAAAAGTCCGGCGTGTGAGGTTCTTGATGCCCCCTTTCATGGTCTAGACCAACCTCGTGTCTTTGACCTCGAGTTTTAAAGGCAACATGAAATTCTTTTGCAGTTGACTAACTTGCGAAAAGAAAGTTATTTGGAGCAATGTCAGTATTTCCCAAGCCTTATCGAAGGCCTACATCGCAAGTCAGTGTATTGAAATGCTTCTTCCGATGATGAACGGAAGTTAAATAGGGCAGTACGAGCGGGATCTTCCTGCAGATATAGCGTTCTATTTCGAATTTAGTTCATTTTGTTAGTTTAATTTCCGTGTAAATAGAAGAGTGCCTGTGAATCATACGCAGACAAGCTCTTGTATCCGTTACCCAAGATGTTTACATGTAAAAATGTATTAAAGTGGGATTTCTTGCAAAAATGCAATTAGGCAAAACAAATTGTTTGTTTTCTTTTTCATCACATATGCCAATACCATCTTCAAAACCATTCGTCACCATTACAATTACCACCGTCAACATCATAAGAGTATTAACACCAATACCATTCTCCTTTTCTACCATGTTTATTATTTTTACCTCTCATATAACACCATCGTCATTAACATCTTCAATATCACTACTACAATACAGTGATTTCAATTTTTCATATGAAGTTTGTCATCAACCACATCACCAGGAACATCGCAATTATATTATTATCATCACCATCTTGATCATCACCACCAAAATCATCGCCATTATCACGATCATCATCATCGTTTTTATTATCAGTATCATCCCCATCACCATCATTATCATCATGATGATGGTGGTGTTGGTGGTGGTGACGATACTGATGGTGATGGGGATGATGCTGATAATAAAAATGATGATGATGATCGTGATAATGGCGATGATTTTGGTGGTCATCACCTACAACACCACCATCATCATGATGATAATGATAGCATCATCGTCATCCTCACCACAACCATCACCATTACCACCATCACCACCATCATCAAAGCCCGGATCGTTTAGAAACCCTACTTGTCGTGACATCGTGCTATATTTTGTTGTCAGCCTACAAGAGTCCCCCAATTTCTTTTAGACATTTTACGAAGGTTTAGAATGTTTTCTTCAAAAGGAAACGACTAATCTGATAAAATTCATCCATAGTCATTCCGGTATTATTCCGACGACCTCATCATAAGGATAACTTCCTTGCCAGGAAAAGGTCCTCGTATGTGGCTTGATTGTCTCCTTCTGATGGCGTTTTAATCACCCTCCTGAGATGTTGATAACGTGTTGAGTCTAATGGCGCGCAGACCATTAAGTAAGCTATTGCTCGTAATGAGCTGGCTTAATGACCGCCCAAGAAAAGCCAATATTGCCTCCTCTACCCTACCAAACTTTTGAGGTCCTGACCCACATCTTTGTCCTCAAACGTTTTCTCCTATTTTCATATTTTACCTTTAAAAGTGTAAAACTTACAGTTCCCGGGTTTGAAAGATGTTGTGGCATTTCCGGTTGCCTTCTTTACCCAACGTCTATTCACTGGTCTGTGAAGCTGATTTTGTCCAGTGGTTCAGGCACCAGACTGGGGACCACAAGGTACATGGTTCGAGTTTCTGTTTTATCCCTGACGTCCTTTTGGCAGGACATTATTCGTCATTTGCCACACTCGACCCAGGTTGAGTCCAATTGGTAGCAACAGGAGAAAGAAATTCATTGAAAGCCGTAAAGCAGCATCAGGGCAACAAGGCAAGAGCCGGATGACAATTCGAAATTATTTTTTTTTGTGTTGAACCTTTGAAGTGTGTAACATACTGCGCCAAACAAGAATGAAATACCTTGATCATTATTGCAAGTATCTTAGAATAGGGACTGTAAAAAGATTATAATAAGTGATAAATAACTTGGTTTCTGTTTTCAACACAATCGCAAAGACTTTCGAAAAAACAACCTTAAGCAATGTCACGGTAGCCTTAAGTGCTTCACCTATTAAAATGTGAGAACAATGGTACGTTACGTAATTCAAAAATGATTGAAACAGATGACACAATAAAGCATTAACATACCCCTTGGAGTTTTTTTTAGAAAGTTTTTGCAATCTTGTTTTTTGCTCTCGCACCTTTAAGGCAGTACTTCATTCCTTCTAGACTTGAGGGTGATGTACCTAATGATGCGAAGACCATTAGTTAAGATATAACTGGTGATGAAGTCAGCCTACCACCGCCTTGACATATACCTCCCACATCAAGCGTGGATTCTATGAGTATGACGACATTAACACCCTTTGTTTTGGGGTTTAATATAAAAGATGATGGTGGTCATGACCTTTGAAGAGACAATTATTTTTTACCCCTCTCTCTCTGACTATGTCTGTCGCCTTCTCTCTCTCTCAAACTTTTTCTCTGTATTTTTCTTCTCTCCCTCCTCTCTCTATCTCTTGTTTTCTGTTTTCTGTTTTCTCTCTCTCTCTCTCTCTCTCTCCCTCCCTCACCTAATTTTTCCAGTGACAAATACTCCATGGTTAATATACATTACAGTATCGCTTTCATCTACATGTAATCTTACTCCCAAATTTAACCAATACCCAACCACAAACCAAGCCCTAACACTATTAAATCCTTCACAAAATAAAGTCAAAATATCACCAGTAGTAAATATTTCTCTTTCTCTTTGTGTTTCTTTACAAAATTAAAAAAACTTCATTAGTTTATTAAATATGTCACCATCCTGCCACAGAGGCAACACAAGGGTAGCTCTGCATGTTCTTTTTCTACTTGTCTGCATATTATATTTCTTGTCCCTTTTTCCGTCTCTCAACGACCACCCCCCCCCCCCTTCCTATCTCTCTCTCTCTCTCTCTACATTCATACATCACCGTTAGTGTTACTATCTGTCTTCAGTTGGCTTATCAATCTGGTAAAACAGAAACATGTTCACAACATCTCCATCGAGGGAGCACTGTTGCTGAAAATAATGACCTAGCATACCCTAAGCACACAATGAGTTTTCTTATTTCTAGATCATAACCAAACAAGAATATTAAAAAAAAAAAACACACAGACACACATGTCGATTTATAATCATAGCCTGCCAACTATTTATTTTCATAATATACATTTCATAAATGTCTGTTTAAACAATGTATTACAGGCTATACAGAGCACGTATGGATCACATCTTTAAACATACTTAATTAGCCGTTTGTCGTATCAAAGCTGACTCAACAGAACACACATTAAACAATGAACCATTATAAATCTCAAGCCATATCAACATAAAAAACAGAATTTACATTAAGATGTGATCATGTTATTCAATAGAATTCCATTTCTACTAAAATATATTTCTATTGATTGTACATCTTTGAATAATCACATTATCATAATAGAAGTACGCATGTACTTTGACAAGTATATATTTGGAATTTCATGTTACATACAAAGATATATTGTATTCGAAATTTAAAATGACAAATTAAACATATACACTATTTGCTCAATCCATATCACTCCAAAAGCGATTTCCATACATAACTAAATATCTTTATCTATGCTAAAAAATAATTCCAATAATTTCATGGGATGGATTTCCACATAAACACGTTTAAATTGCTTTCATTTTTTTCCTCTTCTTCAACTTCACAAAACAAAACTTAGATAACTCACAGGTATTGAATTCTCTTATAATCTCATCAAAATTCCTGAATATAAGTACATTTCATAAATAAATATTGGAGATACGGTACACCACCTCCAACTCTTTGTATCAACATACAAATCTGACAAAGATTAAAATATCAAACATTTTTGTATCCCCTGCTTCTGTCAAAGATAGAATCCAAAATTCCAACGTCTAGATTAACAAATGTGAAGAAATTATGAACATTTTAGAATTTGTCAATGCACATTATCATGAACTTCATTTTACTGTTTCATGGATAACTTTTCAAGTTTATAATTTCAGAAGCAAAAGGGTTTAAAAATAAAGAAGAAAAGAATAAACAAATAATACAAAAACTTCTATTTGCTCTCAACTCCTTTGCATCCATTATCAAAAGTCAATATCTTGAGTATGCAAGTTAAAATTGTCTGCACAATGAATTACACAATAACAAACATAAATGTACATCAATGTGTCCGTCAACATATAGAAGGCCTAAACATGTACCCCATATATTGTCAGTCATTGTATTTTCTAATCCTCTTATTTGCTCGAGTTTTGCAATACATTCTTTGCGGCTAATTCTGTCATTAGATCAGATAAACGGAACAAAAGCACAATAGATATCTCTAGTCAAGGCCATCACTGCCCATCATTCCTACTTAACTTACTAAACCAAACCCATCAAACGAGCAGTTACCCACAAAATGACATTCCTTTAGACTTTAAATCTTTGTCCTCTTCAGTGGAATTTCTACTAATTGTCACACATTTACAAGCCACGCCTTCATCCTTCCACATCTTCATGATAATTCTATTTAGATGTAGGTTGGATTTTTTTTTTTACACAGATCTTTCAGAATGAACTCATTTGAAAGGAAAACGATTTGAAGAAAGGAAAAAAAGGCAATCATACTTTGATCTCATAGTAATAGAAAGAAAATAATCATTACATGTACATTCTATTTGTGTAAAGTGTATATCACAAAATACACAGATCGAGCATGATCATGATTTAAAGTATATGGCAAAGATACAATAGGTAGTATATAATATATAGTACCTTAAATGATAAAACAGAAACATAAATAGGCACAAGATTCAAAGCCACTTCGTAGCAGCAACAAATCAAATAACGAAAATACAATTTTGAAAATATATACATGTATATATTTATAGGGATGAAATGACATCACCATTTACACGAGATAGCAAATTAGGCAACTTGCATAAATTTACTGTTAAATCTATCTTAGTTGCCACCTCTCTATAGTGGCCATGCATTTTGTTTCCCATGGGAGAGAGAAATTTGTGCTGCAGAACCTGTAAAGAAAGGCCACCTGTCTCCAGTGGCCACTTTCTCCCTTTTCCTTGGGTGACCGTAACAGACAGGTTTGACTGTATGCGATTAATTCAACATTATTTGTAGTAGATACACACATACATGATCATGTCCACTGTATATGTGACAAAGGTTGCCTGTGGCAGTCCACTGGTCGTTTTATTAGTCGACCAAAGACAATAAAGGGTTCAAAATGAGTCTTATCACCGTCTAGCACCCAAGATGCCCGGAAACCCTGCATCATGATACATGAACATGAGCTTGCATCATCTTACACTGTCTTTTGATTATCCTGTTATATACACCTGTACATGTTATACATTCATGTACAATAATAGACAGAGAGAGGGAGAGGGGTAACTATGGCCTTGTGACACTATAATTAACTATGGCACTCATATAACCTCTTTGGACCTCTTTGGTAGTTTCTCTATGGTTTCTGCATGGGAAGTACTACTTAATAATTAAGTTGCATCGAGTTGCAAAAGATAGAAGAAAATTTTGCCTCCTTCTGATAATTAAAAAAATGACAAAAAGTCATCTGAATGTTCATACATGTAAGTGTAGGATGATATGTGTCTGTAGAAAATTGTTAAGAAATATGATTCTGTTTCCCATAGGTATTCTTTAAACTGCAATGAAGGGTAGGCCATAGCAACGTTATAAGCTACATTAACTTTATATACAGTACACTGGAGTAATGACTTAAAACATGTTTATTCTTAACACATGGAATGAGCTGACTGTTATGAAACAACAAATACTAAAAGTATAATAAAAAATAACTGTAATGCCTGATATTCATATCTACCATCATGAAGCATTTACATATACGGTATGCTTATTTTTCCCCATGGGTAAAACATGGACTGATAGCATATATTTCTTCTCTTTCATACAAGAAACTTCTATGTACAAACAGATTATGTTGTTTGGCCTCAAAAAAATAAAACCATCTTTTTACTGAAAGGTCTATGGTTTATATTGACTGCATACTCATTTATTAGACCTGTTATCTCTCACATATTACTTGGCCTTTTTTAAAGGACCCATTAGATATACAATAGTAATTTCTGCAAATAAATGCTCTGTTCTCTGTGTGAACTTATACCTGCATTTCAAATAAAAATTGGGGAATCTAAATATTCATTTACACAATTCAAGACTTAATCCACAAGAATGGTTGAAACATGATTATGAAATAAAAGATAATCAACAATGCATTGACATAGCTCCTTAATCACACAATTGCACTGTAATATACCAAGCTGAACAAGCGGAATTCTGTGTTTCTAATTGTTTCCTCACATGAAGAATACAAACATAATCATGACATGAAAAAGAAGCAGCGAGACACTCAAATTAGTTTTACCATTTTCTACTTATAAAAAGTCAAGATTGTCAGAAAAACTGAGAGCAGTAGGCAAAGAAGAGTTAACTCTAATTCTGAAACGAATCATTGATACTGCACATGGTAAATGTTCTCGTTAGAAAAAGTCAATATCACCAGAAAAAAATGCAGAGCAATAAGTCAAGAAACCCATCAAAGTATTCAGAAGTGAATTATTAATAATATAATGTAGGATTTTCTGATGAGAAAAGTCTGTATCATTGTAACAAATTAGGAGCAGTACGCTAAGAAGAGCTAATTTAGTTATGAAATATCAATAGTACACATCATGCCATGGAACAAACACACAGACATTGAATCAACCAGGAATGTGAAAATGAATATGATATTTCAAGGCGTAATATATCCATCCCGAGCAATTGGTGATGGGTTTTATTCATTCAACATTAAAAGTTGGAAGTATTAAAGATTACGAAAAGAGGGTAAGGCTTTCCCTTCGATATAGAAATTTTCTTATTTTATACGAACAAGAGTCAGAGTCAGCATTACTGTACCTACATTGTTTCATGACCACCTTTTTGATATATTCATATCTTAACATTATTAAATGTAAATAAGAATTATTTGATACTGTTATTGATGTTTTCTTCAAAAGTAACTTGAAAATGAGTACATAAATACATCTACAGCATAACAAACTTCTCTCAGTTTAAACAAATAAGATTAGATTGCAGACGGCAGCAACATTATATCTATGGATTTGCTACCAACAGCTCTTTTCGTCCCCAGGTAACAATTATTTATATTCAATAATTTTTAAATTCTTAATTTTTCATCTTCTCTATGTTCTCAACAGTGACATGTGGCTCAGATCATGGAGATAATGATCATGTCATGAAAAGAGGCTGAGCTCTATATGTCTGTTTCATAATTGAAAAGTAGCATGGAGCATGGTCGAGCACACCCTCAATGCCTTTCCACTTTGCAACATTACATTGATTCTATTACTTCCGACATCACAAGCATTAAATGCTGTCTGATACTTGACAAATCTCATTCATTGTTAACGATCGTCTCGCTCACTCTCATGTACTTGCCTCTGCACAATGAAGGAAAGGATGGTATCATTTCTCACTTCTACAAATCAATTTCTTTAATAGTAGAAAGGACAAGAAAGGATATATCTCCACTCTGCATTGACATTCGTAACCCCCTATCACATAACATCACCACTTCATCTCTCACCCTGTGGACCACGCCCTGATCCATGTGTGCCCCTCTGATACTGGTATCCTACTTTACCTGGTTATCATGGGTGGTATCGACGGGGGGAGGAGCGGTTGAAACAGTGGATGTTGTACCTTGTGTCAGGTAACCCGCCACACCAGGACCTGTACGATAGACAATGAAACGAAGAAGTGAGTGTTGATGTTGAGATTTTCTTTTCCAAAGTTTCAACTATATCATTGGCCATTTCTTCCCTTCCCCTTTTAAACATTCAATAAAATTGAAGAATCATAGAAAAACTCTCAATGTTCATCATACAAATTTGATTGTAAATTTGAAAGTTCCTGTACTTTCCCTTACAGATTTAATTAACAAAACAAAAGGACTTGATACAATGTATCGGAACATGAAGCACTTAAACAGATGGTGCAATTTACCACTTCAAAACACTTGTTTATCTTACTATCTTTTCTGTTGTTATTATTGTGAGACAGATGTACAGTAGTACGTCTTAGATGCATTTCATTATTTCATCACTTTGCACACTACAGAATTTGAGCCCACCAACCTCTCCTTGAGCAGCTTTTGTTCATTTTATTAATAATTCCTACCGACAACATAATCCTCTTCCCTCTTAGTATTGATATAAGAAATGAAATTTCTGAAGAGTTGAGGTAAACATTTCAACCAGAAGAGTAGTACCCTGATATAGCACCATCTTACCTGTTAGGTAGCCAGATACTTGGTTATCACTCAAGAACAGATCATGCCTTTGTTCCTTGTATGTAGCCCAGACTGATGACTTATCAAGTAGTGTGTTCACCTGAAAGACAAGCACATCACGATTCCTCTTGATTAATTGTGAACATTTCCAATGACATTGTACATGTAGATGGTCATTCTATGCATGCTACTAACAGGTTTATTATCTTTGTTCCAACCTAACCTGAGTATAAACAATTTATATAAATTGTTTACTTACTATTTCATACATTTATTTGGTTTGATCGTGTTACTCCTCACCACCACCACCACCACCACCACCACCACCACCACCACCACCACCACCACCACCACCACCACCACCACCACCACCACCACCACCACCACCACCACCACCACCACCACCACCACCACCACCACCACCACCACCACCACCACCACCACCACCACCACCACCACCACCACCACCACCACCACCACCACCACCACCACCACCACCATCGTCGTCCTCTTTATCATATTCACCACCATCATCATCATAATCACCATCATTATCACCATCATTATCACCATTACCACCACCACCACCACCACCACCACCATCACCACCATCACCACCACCACCACCACCACCACCACCACCACCACTATCACCACCATCACCATCACCATCATCACCATCACCATCACCACCACCACCACCACCACCACCACCGCATCCATCACCATCACATCCATCCTACTTACCCTTTCTCCATGTTCCAAGCTGAGGGCCATTGACTTGAGAGACTTGACAATCTGGGCTTTGGTGGCTGCAGCATTCTCTATGTGGTTCAGGTTGTCTTCCAGAAGGCTCAGTAGGTATGGTACCAGACCACAGCTCAATGCCTGGAGGATAAGGTCAAAAGATATATTATATTTTTGATTAATGAAATCCTGTTCAGTGATTGGTCAACATAGTATCATGTGACCAAACATAACATTGCTATGATATAATACTGATAAGAAAAATGTGTTATACTGTGATGTCATCCAGGGTATAGTGCACTTTACCATGGATGACGTCATAGATATGCGATCTATGAAATTATGGCATTATGAAATTAGTAAAATTATGGATTCCTCAGTGACAGAAATTATTATTATTATTATTTTAAAGAAGGTTAGTTTGAAAAATATAAAACAAATATATCATGCACTATTTCAAACCACTAGTGAAATTACAAATTCCTCGGCGACAGAAATTGTGCTATTCCTGCCACCTTGATCCATAATTTCAACTAGAGCCTCTCAGTGCATGGTCTTTCTGTTTACTATCATTGTCAACTCTGCAAGTTTGTTTGCCAGATATTGTACTCTGGCTGATCATGGTGGCATTTCAGAAGGCTTTTGAAGATTTTTAACGATTATTCATAAATACAATAATTTAGTGGTCATATACTAGTCACACCATGGAGACCAACAACAGACCAACCATATACTGAGCACAGAATTACATTATCACAATTGGCTAAATTTTGTCACATGTGGGTCGGTTTTGAGTCAATTCAGCAGTGCGAGTGGGGTGTTCCCAGGGGCGTCGCTAGACCTTTTTCAGTGGGGGGGTGTAGAGGCCAACGATTACCGACAAAACTAGCCACCAATTACCGACAAAATTAAATGTCCAATATCTACAAATTAAACCCTATAAACCTGGGGCCGAAGGCTAAATTGTTTTTCCTATGGACTATCTATAGTACTTGCATATGCACAAAATGGTCATTTTCCTCGACGACATAAATATACGAATTATTTCTTCAATTTAGTCAGCATCATAGCTATATATTTTAATGCAGGCGCGGAGCTAGGATCTTATTATAGGGAGGGGCGGTAGTGAGCAAGAGAATCACTTAAAAGCGCGCTCATTAGGGGGATGTGGGTAATGAGCCTCCCGCGCGAAGCGCGGAGGCTTAGACATTTCCTTAAATTATTAGGAAAATAAGACGATTAATTGTACCGTTTTCGACTGTTAATCCTTGGCTGAATGAAGCCCCCCCCCCCCCCTCCTGTGCGAAGCACTAAAGCTTTGACGTTTCATTAAATTATGAGAAAAAGCAGACGATTTGGTGTACTGTTCTCAACTCTTAATCCTTATCTGAATTCAGTTTCCCCCTCTCGCGCGAAGCGCGGAAGTTTTGACGTTTCATTAAATTATTAGAGTAAGAAGACAATTCGTCGTACCGTTTTCGACTCTTAATAAGCCCTATTCATCTGAATTCAGTTTTCCCCTCTCACGCGAAGAGCGGAAGCTTTGACGTTTCCTTAAATTATTATTATTAGAGAAAGAAGACGATTCGTTGTACCGTTCTCGACTCGTCTAAATGAAGTTTTCCCCTTCCGCGCAAAGCGCGGAATTTTTGGCGTTTCATCATAATATAGAGAAAGGAAGACGATTCATCGTACCATTTTCGACTCTTATTAAGCCCTATTCATCTGAATTCAGTTCCCCCCCCCCTCGCGCGAAGCGCGAAAGCTTTGACGTTTCCTCAAATTATTAGAGAAAGAACACGATTCGTTGTACCGTTTTCGACTGTAAATAAGCTCTATTCATTTTTCCCCTCTCGCGCGTTTCATCACAATATAAAGAAAGGATGACAATTCGTCGTACCGTTGGCGACTCTTAAACCTTGTTTGAATTTAGTTTCCCCGAAAATTTTAAACCTCTGATTTCTTTAGCTGATATTATAGGAAAGTAGTTATATTATAGTTCGTAGGGAGAGATGTATATTGTCTGTCGACCGACAATATACATCTCACCGACTTCAAACTTCTGCATTGATATAGTACACGAGGATCGAGCAAGAATACCGACAAAGCTGACCCGACACAGCAACATATTTACCCGTGTATTTCTTGCTCCCTCGACGAGACGACTCCACCCAACAACCCCCTTCTCTCTTTTACTCCCACTCCTCCTCTCTCAGACTCTTACCTCCCCTCTCTCTCCTCTCTTTCATCCCCCGTTTCTATAGTTTCCCTTTCACTCTTTTTTTCTTCTTTTTTTCTCTTTTTTCTTTTCTTTCTTTTCCTTTCTTTCCTCTCCTCCCTCTTTTTCTTTTTTCTCTTTCTTTCTTCTCTTTTCTTTCCTTTCTTTTCCTTTCTTTTCTTTCTTTTCTTTTCTTTCTTTTCTTTTCCTTTTCTTTTTTTTCTTTTCTTTCCCTTTCCCCTCTCTTTTTTCCCTCTCTTTTTTTTCCCTCTCTTTTTTTCCCTCTCTTTTTTCCCCCTCTCTTTTTTTCCCTCTCTTTTTTTCCCTCCCCCTTTTCTCTTTTTCCAGACGGCAGCGCAATTTACCGACAATATCCTGACAGGTGGGGGGGGGGGTGTCGCACCCCCCACACCCCCCCTTTGGCGACGCCCCTGGCCGTGTTCCGACCGAGGTCTTTGCATTAAAGCACCCCAGATTACTAGTTATAAACTACTTTATTGTCAAATTCAGATTATTGAAAAAACATTCAATACAAATGCATATTGTAAGTGCTTTGCAAACAAACGGTTAGTTTTATCATTTCCCTCTAGAAACAAGAATTAAACAACACTATTTTTCTCTTCAACTCCAAGTCATTTATGAGGAAAAAAGATCTAAATTAATCATATGTCCTCCAAGGCTCCAAGTTTGCAGTCTCCTATCTCCTATGTACATAGTATAAGTTGTAGTTGATATTAACTCTATGTAAGACAGGGCCCAGTCCTCACCTGTTCCACAAGTTCAGGATGATTCTTCTGGAACATCTTATGAAGCAGTTCGCAGGCTAGGGCAGTGGTATCTGTTCTAAGCTTCATGGCTGCCAGGATGGGGCCTACACAGTCGATCTGAGCAAGGCTACGGACGCAGTTCTGAAATTAAAATACAGATTAGCCTAAAGTTAGAATAACATATTTCAAGTCACTAGAATAATTATCGAAATCCCCTCTTTCCCTAGCATTCCATTTTTCCTCTCCCACTTATTATCTAGATCGGTTAGATTTTTTCCTAACCCTCTTTACTTGTCTATTTATCTCTCTTTCACATTCTTGTCCTATATAACTTTGTATTACTCTCTGTATCTCAACTTTGACCCTGTTTCTACTTTTATGAGTTTTAGCTCAATAAGCATTCCCTGAAGATAACTTTGCACAATATGCAGTAACTTTTGTCCCTATTCTTTAATACTTCAATTGGCAAAATATACATATGTCAATTATTTGTCTTTCTATTTATCTATCTACGTCCTTATCAATCTCTATTTTTTTCTTTATTATCTTGCATCCGTTTACTGACCCATCTATTTATGTCTCTTTCCATGTCTCTGTACTCACATCATTGTTTGATGTGCTAGCTATCAAATGATCTATCTAGCTGTCTACATATCTATCTATCCTTCCATCTATCTATCTATCTCTCTCTATAAATGTATCTATTCATATATATCTCAATCGATTCACCCATCCAACCATCCATCCATCTTTCATTTATCTTTCATTTATCTATGTATCTTTCATTTATCTATCTACCTCCTTATCAATCTCTATTTTTTTTCTTTATTATCTTGCATCCATTTACTGACCCATCTATTTATGTCTCTTTCCATGTCTCTGTACTCACATCATTGTTTGATGTGCTAGCTATCAAATGATCTATCTAGCTTTCTACATATCTATCTATCCTTCCATCTATCTATCTATCTCTCTCTATAAATGTATCTATTCATATATATCTCAATCGATTCACCCATCCAACCATCCATCCATCTTTCATTTATCTTTCATTTATCTATGTATCTTTCATTTATCTATCTACCTCCTTATCAATTTCTATTTTTTTTTTTATTATCTTGCATCCATTTACTGACCCATCTATTTATGTCTCTTTCCATGTCTCTGTACTCACATCATTGTTTGATGTGCTAGCTATCAGATGATCTATCTAGCTTTCTACATATCTATCTATCTATCTATCTATCTATTCAACTATCAACCCATCTATATAATTCACTATATTCATGTCTCTACACTCACATCGCTGTTTGATATGCTGTGAAGCACCATCAGACCACTCTTTGGAATGGCCTCATTCTTACTCTTGAGACATTTAGTGATGACGGGCAGATGACCAAGCTGGGGCATCTGGTCCGCCATGACGGGCTGGGCAGTGAAGAAACACACTACACCGGTCGTCACCATCTCCAAAGTATCGCTCTAGGGGGTCAAAGGTCAAAATAATGACAAAGGTCAAGGTAATGACATTACATGAAGATATAATGCAGTGGCACATCTAAGGGAGGGGGGGGGGGGGGGGGTGATGACCAAGTTCAAGCAAATGGTCTGCCAGGACAGGCTGGGGTGAATGGATCATTCACAAAGCATATTTGTTTATTTCACCTCAAAGTGAATCAAGAAAAGTTACAATGTTATATCACCTTTAAAAAAAAAAATAAAAAAAAAAGTTTTGCTTACTTTGGGACTGGCCATGCCGACCAACTCAGTGAACTTCTCCAGGAGTTCCACCAGGAATTCCTTGGGTTTCCTCAGAACCCACGATGGTTGAGCTATGAAGAGACGAAGGAAGACACCACCGATGACAACCTCATCAGTGATCTGGCTTGAGATGGAGAAGTCCTCTGGTAGCTGCAAAATAATCCATGTCAAAAAAACGATTACATCAAATTAATTATGCTACAGTCAAATCTGCTTGCGTGACCACCTGTCTACAAACCACATTTTTTGTTTCCCTTAAGAAGGTTTCTTGTTGAAACATGTAATAAAGGAACCCGTCTTCAAAGACCACTTTTTGTGTTTCCCTTGAGCGACGCTATAGACAGGTTTAACTGTATTGGCATCTTACAAGACCTTCATGTCTAATGATTTCAAAATAAATCACTTGTCAAACCAAAAATAAGATTGATGGGTCCTCCTTTTCTTTGCCGTTTAAAACATTTATACAGTCTGCCTCCAATATCTCTAAATAGTGTGACTGATTCAAGCAAGTTTCCTGATGGTCAATACTATAATGACATGAAATTACTAAGCAAAAATCTATCGAAAGTAAACTCTTTGAAAAATACTACATACTTCCTTAATATCGAGCATGATTTTCAATTCATAACCTCCTTTTTATCAGAAAATTGTACCATCAACTATATGAATGATGCTTGTGAGAGCTTGTAAACCTACTGTGCATGTACAATGTAGCTGCACTATGGAGCCTAGACAAATAATAATTATCTCGATTTATAATTGTAGCGCTTAATACAAGGCCACAGGACACTAGTGCAGTGTCGGGGATCAAACCCCTGACCTTTGCATTTCAACTCCAGTTCTGGTCATGCGATTGCATTGTGAAAGAAACGATGTGGAATCGATCAGAAAAGGTTGATCATCTAGCATCAGGGGTGATAGTGAACACTAAAAAAAAAATAGTTTTTTTGTTTTCCCCTCAACCACGCCCCCCTTGAGTAAAAATAAAAAGAGGATTCGCGAGGAAAAAATGGCATCTAATAACATTCCCCCCTTTCGAGTAAGAAAATTGGGGGGGGGGGGGGAAATAGGGCAAAATAGGGAAGAATAGAGAAAATAAGGGGGAAATCAAGAAAATCAGGATAAAAAAGGGAAGAAAAAAAAATCTGGTAAAAAAAAAAAAAAAAAAAAAAAAAATCGGGAAACCGATTTAAATCAGGTTTTTATCAGGCCTGTAGCATATAAATATTGGTGTGTACTGCAAGGTTCTGGAATCATCAAAATGATAAGAAGTTTGGCCCAGTCTTGGTAAAGTTACAAGCACTGTACACAGAAAGATCTAAATGGGACTATGCAACACGTGCACGATATTTATCCGGTCCAGATAGATATGATAATCTACCAAATATATCAATTAGTTGGCAGTTTCCCGGCAAAATGTGTATCACCACGTATATAGTCAAAACATATTCTTTCACATGATTGGTAATATAGAGCTTCCATTTCATTTTTTGAGAGGGGGGGGGGGGGGGTGGGTGTTTCCAAAACTGGTCTATACCTTTAAACCACTCAGCTAAGCCGCCTATTATATTATTTCTTACCTTCCACGTGACATCTGGATTGTCCTTCTGCTCTTTGTAATGCCTAGAAGAAGAAGAAAAAAGAGAAAGAGTCAAAAATTGTTGGAGGCCTTGATCATGAATGGTGAAAGATTTTCAAGTTCAATGTGGGTAAATCATACCTGGAATTCTCTATACTTGTCCAGATTGACCTGTAAAAACTTGACCTCTGATCACAAAGTTGAAGAGAGCCTCCACATTTTAAAATATTACATATACAAGATGATCTTTCCTCTCCAATTATTTATATCAAGAATAACGTATGAGATGTATTCTTATGACATGTCATTTAAAATCACATCAGGGCCCTGTCTTACAAAGAGTTCAATCAATCGCAATTTATTTTATATCAATCGCGACTATGTTGAAAGGAGACTGCAAAGTTGCGATTGATTGGAGGACTTACGATTGATTTGGATCAATCGCAACTCTTTGTAAAACAGGGCCCTGGGTGCTCTTAACCATTTGAACACATCTTTTAATCATCGCAAGTACTATAAGAGGATTTTTTTCTTTACCTGTTTTTCATCTTGACAATCAGGTTTGAGATCTTCTCTCTTGATTCCTCATTCCAAATCAACTCTGGATTCTCTTGCACACCTAAAAGGACAATAAAATGTGAAACATAACTTCTGGTTTCATTCAATTACCCTTTCAATCATCTTCCCCTTGGTTCCATTCTCTCTTCTTATCGCATTTACTTATTAATTTTTATTTTTTTACTTTAAATCAAGTTGCTCAATTTTTCTTTTTTTAGCTAACCAAAGGCCGAAAACATGTACTTCTTCAGAAAGCCTAGGGCTTACAGTTGTATAGACCAAGTATGAGTTTATTCCATAAATTTAGTTTTGAAGGATGCACATAAAATTGGGTATTACAGAAAATAACCTCATCTAAAAAATCTAATAAGCACTAATCCATATCTAAGGAATGGCTTAAAATATTCATACAGAACAAGCTACGTATTCATGAAATTTGAACCCAGCCCTACTCACTCTCAAACATCTAAGGAATGACTTGAAACATTCATACTGAAACATTCATTCCGAATTACCTATTGAAACCAATAGTCCAATGGCTTCTATTGGTAAATCAATAATGATAAATCAAAAATTCATGAGATTTGAACCTCAGCCCTACTCACTCTCAAACATGACGACGCTAGCCTCCGCAGAGTCCCTCATGGCGTCCATGAAAGCCGTCGGGAGGAACTTGCAGCAGAGGATGCGGATGCGGGGACCGACCAGCTTGTCGGACTGCATCTTGGCCAGGAGCTCGGCCGTCTTCTCTCTAACGGTGGGGTTGATGGAGTTGCAGAAGAGGTCAAGGAGATAGATCAGACCCCCTGGGTTTGAAAGGATGGAAGTGTCGTAGTTGAGTGGTTTTAAGCACTTGATTTGAAATTCAAAGGTCGTGGTTCGATCCCCGATACGGCACCAATGTCCTTTGGCAAGGCATTAATCTTAATTGGCCACACTCGACCCAGGTGAGGTAAATGGGTACCTGGCAGGAATTAATTCCTTGAAATGCTGGAGCACTGTAATGGCAGCTAGGCTAAAGCCGGGGTAATAATTAATGCGCCTCGGAATAGAATTTCTAGATAGACGGCACTATAGAAATGCCTATAATTACTAATTATTATTAATTAAAGGATGGAAGGTAGAGGGGAAAAGGGGATTGGAGATGTTGGGTAAATCTTGTTAGGTCATCATCCCAGGAGTTACAATGGGAATACAGCCCATACAGGGATCAAATTTAAATGCTCTTTAACATGCATTCAGTAGGGTAAAATAAATTGTGCTTTTATTCAATCATAGTTTAATTTTTAAAAGGAATACTTCATTTGGAATCAAAGAAGTTTTTAACATACATTTCAGTTTTGTGAATTGAAAAGGACTGACATGACCTATATTAAATACATATTCTTCAGATATTTTGTCATGGCCAGCTTAAATTATTACAAATCACATCACTATTCATAAAACATATAAACATGTTTCAATTCAAATCACACCTTGCCAGTTTGGATTACTGCATTACTTTAAAATTCAATCAAATTATATTTCTACATGCCATACAAATACTTACCCTTGGACACAATTTCTTTCACAATCTTTGTATGAGAAACCAAGGCAAAGAGTGTCTCCAGTACTGACAAACAACCTGAGGACAAAGATGACATGAAAAATTAACGTTAGTTCAGATATCTTTCATTTAGACTTCATAAAAGAACCGGATTAGAGGCAAGTAAACATAAAAAACAAGCTAGAATATTGAATTTACCTTTCTTGCCAACTTCAAAATATCCCTCAAAACTTACCTTTTCCCCCAGTGATCTATGTGATCTATTTCCTGTGAAATATTTGTTGTCCTCTTTTCATATATTTGTATTTGTAAGCGCTATGGTACTTATTGTTTTTAGTGCTCCTAAATATTCAATAGTATTATCATTAAACTAAACCATATGAATTTTCCTGAAGTTGATTTCATAAAAGGTCTTTTTGACTGTTTTCATTTCATCCACATGTACATTGAATCGGAATAAAACTCCTCTTCCAGCCCCTGTCCCCTCTCCTAGTATTGATTTTCAAGGAGTAATGCAGTACAAGCAATGACTGATTCTCACCTGATGGTAATGAGTGAAGGGTGAGAAGGAGGTATCCAGCAACCCCAGAGTCTCCTATATTGGTCACACAATCCTGATTACCAGTCACATTACGGATCACCTGATTAGAAGAATTAAAAAGTGCATGTACATAGGGTTAAACATTAAACAGAATAATCAAGACAGTTCTAAGGGTTTTGTTTGATTGAGCCAGTCACGACCAACAGGTTGTGATCTAAATAATGTTGCACTGTCCACAATAGATAGGGTTAATGTTTGATTTATGATTTCATCTATAAGTCCTATCCTGTGTCTTCCTCTTCTTCCTTATTTCCTTTTTTGTATTGCATTATTACCCTTTCTAGCCAGTCTCGTTGTTTTACTAATATCATAAAAATGAGATGTAATCAAAGTGCAACTTTTTGTAGCCCGTAATGGAAATTGGGCTTGTAATTGCAATAAAAGAATTTATTTGTGCCTATCTTTTTATGTCATATTCTAAAGAGATATATTGCACTATGAACATATCTTCAGATATATGTACTCTCTCATATACAGTGTGAGTAATAAAAAAATTACACCTAGAAAATAGCTAATTATTTTATAAATCGTCTATGAACAGTAAATTATTATACATCTTTATGAAAGAGTGTTTTATCCCGAATCATTTAGTATCATTTTTGTGTGGGATGTGTTCACGCTTGGATGAACAGGAGGCATTGTTTGCGAGAGTGCAAAAATGAATGAATGAGAAGAGGGTAAATACCTCCAGAGCAAGAAGCTGAAGCTGCGTCGCACCGGTCAGCCTGAGCAGCGAGAAGAGCAGCTTGAAGTGACCGTTGCATTGAATCTCTGTACCTGTGTTGTTCAAGATGACCTTGGCCAGGGCATCCAGAGCCATCTCACAGTTCTTGAGACGCTCTGCCTGCTGGCTGGACTGACTGGTGTCCACCTCCTTGGACGTGAGGGCCATCAGGGAGTGCAGGTACTGGGCTTGGGAACCCAGGAAGTCCAACAGGCTGTTGGTGAACCCTATGGCATTCTGCAGGAGGAGATCGGAGGAGGATTTGCATGTGAGTTAAGGTTCTATTGCAAGTAGTTCAAAGCCTTTAGTCAGACAAATTTGTACTCATGTTTTCAATAATATTGCCATACGCTGAGAATACTTAGACTCTTTACAGAGGAGCAATTAGATGAATGTTTACATGTGTTTCACAAGGTAATTAAAAATAAAATTAAAAAGTCATTGATTCATAACTTTACACAGTACATATTACAGCAGATAATTTTTAAAACCATGGACATTTGAATGTGGAGATATTGTGAGAATCCTATGTTAATATAATTTTTGGATACTACAGCTCCCCTACCCTCGCCTTATGGCTATACAGAAAGCAAATCCATCGAGTGTATGCTGACAAAAAATCCCATTCAGTAGCAGTGCCCTTTGGTAAGGCATTGATCCTCATTACCAGGTCTCTCAGAAAGGACCTAAAGCGGTTTGGTCATCTGGTTGCTTACTAACAAGCAGGTAAAATAACCACCACTACACACTATACCATATAACTCCTGAGACAATATCTACAACCTGAATGCTGTATATTTTCACCTACCTGAAGAGGGAATGTTGGCATGTCATTGAAGATGCGGACGAAGATATCTCCAACGATGAGTTCTTTGGCATGAGCACTGAAGGTGAAGTCAGCTCCAAACAGAGGATCACAATCTCCCTGGAAAAAAATATATTTTGAACGAATATGAGTAACTTTAGATTTAAAGAGAAGGTTGAGTTCTGGGAAGAGGTGAAAAATAATTTGTGACCGTTATCATTCTTATTATGCAAGTGTGGAAGAACATCAGATAAGACACGTTCCCTGAAAAGCATGGCTCTTCAAATGCCTTCATATTCTAAATATGTCATGTAACATCGTAAAAATCTAGAAAGGATGTTTACGCCACGTGTTTGTGTAGTCCCATATAGATCTTTCTGTGTACAGTGTTTGCAACTTTACCAAGACTTGGCCAAATTTCTTATCATTGTGATGATTCCAGAACCTTGCAATACACACAAATTCTTATATGCTAGATGATCAACCTCTTCTGGTCGATTCCACACTGTTTCTTTCACAATACAATCGCATGACCAGAACTCAACTTCATCTTTAAAGATTACCGGTATATGAATTGAGTATAGGAATTCACACTACATGTATTGTATAATTTTATATTTCATATGCATGTCTATAGTTTTTGTAAAATGTGGAACAATAAAAACTGAAACTTAAAAGTGTACTGAATACTGAACTGAGGCATATACATTGTACATGCATGGGGAAGGAGATGAGAATGGATTTCAACATCCTACTTGGTTCCCATCTCTCTCCCGTACACAGAGCTGTAAGTGTAACTAGACTAAATTGAAGCTCTTAGACTACTACACGTGATGTAGTTCATTTGTTCACAACTTGACTGCATAATTTTGCTAATTTGAAGACAATACTTGTAAAAATGTAAGACCAAGTCATATATTGTGTGTGTATGAGAGTGTGTGGGTTTTGTGCTATATAACAAAGGGTGTTAATTTTTCCTCTAGTTGTAATAGAGGCATACTTCCTCCACTTCTTGAAATAAATTGGATTTGGCATCAACGACACCAAATACACGAAGAGCAAGTCACATTACAGTCCTGAAACTATTAATCCGGCAAGAACAGGAATCACTGGAGTGTTATACTATCATATTCAACACGTATTGGAGCTACAAAGAAAGGCCTTTGAAGAAGTTCTTACTATCTCATTCAAGGAGAGTTTCAATATTTAAGCAAACCACAGAAGATCTTGTGAAACAACCTAATACTCACGGTCCTGATCTTGCTCTGTTGTTGTTCCTTGACAAACTCTACCAGCTCCATCCTGGTGGAGTTATCCCACAGCAGGTAGGGGTTCTCTGTGTTACTGTTCAAGATTTTCAGCACCTGAGGGGGGGGGGGGGGGGAGGGAATGAGAAGGGTTAAACAGAAGAAGGGAGAATGAGAGAAGTTAAAGGGGGTGTAGCATGACGAGACTACATGTCTTTCCTGTGGCCTGACTCGGGGCCAATGGGGTATAATAGGACTATGGACGTCGCAACCTCAGTATTCATGTGCGTGCAACATACACGTAACTGAAACGTGAGGAGAACTTTGGTCTGTTTCGCTAACGCTAGCGCACGTTGACCATTAATCAAGTCCATTCGTTTACATGCAGTTATCCAACATTAATCAAGTCCATTCGTTTACATGCAGTTATCCAAAAGAAGTCGTAGATGGCGTTAACCAGTATTTACCATGCTACACCCCTTTTAAGAGATGTGTTGTGAGGAGAATTGGGCCAAAAGCCAATGTAATGGTCAAATAATGTGAGTAAGCGAACTGTATCTTATCCTGAAAACACTCACAAAAATGTGTAATTCTGTCTGTCACTATTAACTCAGAATGTATTAATAGCAACATGGCATCAGTCAAAAGAAAATCTATACTGTTTCACAGAACAACCTTGTCCTGGCTTACAACACTATTTCAACTTTTTAAGTACATGTACCAAGGGATACATGCTTCATTTAACTCATTTAACTTCACACCTAAATCATAACATGACATGAGAGGCTAAAGCAAAGAGTGTTGAATTCAAGAAACTGAACAGACATTGTCATTTTTTGAATTCCACAACCTTTAGTTTGATCATTTGTCAACAATGCCAGCTTTGCATAGTGTACTCTCATATGTACTTTCATATCACATTGAATTCACAGATCAGAGAGATACATGTAGATTACTATCAAGAGACATTGCTTGACAGAACTGCTGTTCTTTATTAATTTCTTTTTGTAAAGATTTATTCAATCATTCAATCACTCACTTATTAACCAATTAATTAATTCATTCATTTATTTATTATTTATTTTATCAATCTTTTTACAAATTCATTTATTTATATGTTTATGCAGTTTATGCAGTTCATGCAGTTTATGCAGTTTTTAAGATTATTTCTTCATTTATCTATGCAACTACCTATCTATCTATTTCTATCTTTGTTTCTCTCTTTGTCTCTCTCTACACCTTTCTAATTTATCTATCTATTACATCATCTTTTATGGGAAACAAATTAATCAAACTTATAATACAAGTCCAAACAATTACCTGGTTGGGGTTCTCTGTTCCGAGTTGGTTTGCAAGGTACGGTGTGAGTAAGGCGCTGAGTGATTTACGGATGGCTGGATTGAGTGGGGTAGCTTTGTCTCCTTCCTGGTAACCAGCTAGTCTGGCTAAAGCTGTGAAGCACAGACTGGCTAAGGTGTTGGACACTTGCTGTAAGATATAACACATGTACAATACAATTACCAGTATGACCTATCAAGAACTGGTGTATCTCATTCATGTTAATGCTAGCAGCTTTATTGTTATTTTTGTGTAGTGTCTTAACCACCATCAGTTTCACTACCAGCGTTACCATCATCATCCTCACTACCGTCACCATGTTCATCATCATCATCATCGTCATCGTTATCGTCGTCGTCGTCATCATCATCTTCTTCTTCATCATCACCATCATCATCATCTTCATCACCATTGCTACAGCATCACAACTACTGCAATCATCCACAATATGTGTACCTATAGTACAACAACCATTCCCATCAACACTAATATCAACACAATTACCTCCACATTTCCCCGCCCCCCTTCCCCCTCCCTACTATCATCCCAAACAACCACCAAAAACACCATAACACCATCATTCTCCTTCCTTACCTGAAGATTAGTGCCTTCACTCGTCTCCACCCCACTCTCAAAGAGGGTGAAGTCATACTGGAAGAGATAGACGAGGAGATGCCAGATGACCCCGGCCTGCTGAAGATGATCCTGTAGATACTTGTCCACGGAGAAGGCACTCACACACTCGGCCACCACGGAGCACAGGATGGGCAGGTTCTAAAAAACATAAACGATACAAAGGATGACAGAGGTAATTGGTATAACTAGTAATTTGTAATGTGTTCATTCGTATGCTGACCCAGGGATGGCATTTCAAAGTGCTCCGTATCCAGTGGAAAAAGTTACTATAGCGGTTCATTCAATTGACTTTCAGTAATAAGGTTGAGGGTCAAGTCACTGCCCAACACTGTTGTCCTTTGGTAGGCATTAGTCGACATTTGCTACTCTCTACTTAAGTGTAAATGGTCCCCAATATGTTAGAGCACTTTATATTGGTAGCTCAGCTATATTCAAGGTAACAAAGGTGCAGTACCAAAAGCATCATCGAAAAATTATCCTTAACATTTCTAATATCAAATTAAAGATTGGACCAAACTTTCATTCGTATGTAGTACTGTATACTCATTTCTGTGTGCAGTGCCATGTGATTTTCAGCAATATTGCATCAATTTCTTTTCATTTTGATCACTTCAGAGGAGCGTTTCACAAAGACTAAGATCGACTTTAAGTTGGACTTAAATATGGCAGGCCGTTCATGCCACTGTTTGCTCTCACCATTATGATCTTTAGATAGTATTTTTTCCTTTAATAATGAACTATCAAAAAGAGTAAATGCTGTAGATTTGTGACCATGATTAGTACTCCCCTGAGAGACCATTGCCTGTAAATGGTGACAGAAAAACAGTGGCATGAATGGCCTGCCATAGTTAAGTCCAACTTAAAGTCGATCTTAGTCTTCGTGAAACACTCCCCTGATCACCCACATCAGTTCTTATGTACTACATTATCAACCTCTCCCAAATGATTCCAGACACTTCTTTCACGATTTAATTGCATAACCAGTACTCATCTTTGTCTGAAATATCTTCATTCTCACCTTGTAGAAGAGAGCCCTGCATACATCCTTGATTATGGCTGGTATCTCGGTGATGCGATCTCGACATCCCTCAAACTGGGCAGCAACGGCGTAACACTTGATCACGTTTTGACACACCTAAACACAGGTAGGAGACAAAGTAAGGTTTAAATACAAACTCATGTTTCACATAAGATAACTATTCCACCAGCAAAATTACAACTCCCTTCATTTAGACTATAGCACGTTTGGATGTCACTGAAATTAGTAGTGACCTTACTTTATAGGTAACATTTCTTCAAGACGTTATTATTCAATAATACATGAACATTTAGGGGTAAGGGTTAGAGTTGCAATTTTTTTTTTAAGGAAAGGTTTATTGTGAAAGTTAGGCTTAACATGTAGGTACAGCATTTGATCTAGGTTTGAAAATAGGAATTTGGTTGCTGTAGGTAACTGACAACAGCACAATCTTCAGCAAAGCATATGTCATAGAACTACGTGTAAATTGCTCTCTCATCAGATTTTCTTTGTAGTAATTGAGACCGACGCTCACCTTCACAGCCATGTCATCTGCCTTACTGGACGCATTTAGGACAGCCGCACATCGGGTCAGAGCATCTTGTAATGTCTGTAAATAGAGAATTGATATAAAAGAATGAATACTATGAGTGCATTGAAGAGTGTCTTACATAAGCTTTGTAATGATCTCATTTTGATTTTTTATAAGGACAGGAACATTATTGCCTGCTTTAGATTTCATATCATCTTGCCCTCTTGTTTTCTCTCTCTCTCTCTGTCTGTCTCAATTGCCATCTTTCCCCTCTAGCACTCTCTCTTTCATCACTCCTCTCTCTCTCTCTCCCTCTCTCTCTTGGTTTCCCTTCCTCCCTCTCTCTTGCTCCCTCCCTTCCTCCCTCTCTCTCACTCTCTCCCTCTGTCTGTCTATACACATGTACAGCAATTGGCTACATCTTAAGGATTTCTGCTCCTTTCATCCTCGCCTCATGTTTGTCTGTCCCTTGCTCTCCTTTTATCTCTATGCTTCTTTCTATCTGCCCCTAATACCTAAATGCCTAGTTCTCTCTTTCTCTATCTATCTCTTCTCCCTGCTTCCCCACCCCCCCCCCCCCCCCCTCCCTCTCTCTCTCACTCTCTCCACCTTCAATAGACTCTTCTTTCTCTCATTCAATCAACCGCTAGGCCTCTGTCCCTCCCTTTCTCCCACCTCGATGCCTTGCTCCCTGCGGAGCTCCTCTGCATTCAGAGCCGAGCAGTTCACAGTATAGAAGGCCAGTTCACATGCTGCAACCAGGAGTGGAGCCGCCTTGGAGAAGAGACTATCGTCGTTGGTCTCCATCTGTATCGTCTTGATCAACATGGGGTAGCCGGCATACTTGTATGGCTCCAGCACTGGAGAAAGATACAAAACGATGTGCAATGGTTAGCATTGAGTGATCAAGAACATGCTGGGCTCTGTTGGCTCCTGGCTTTAGTTTGCAAAAGACCTAGGGTTGGGATTGGGATTAGGATTAGGTAACAACTCATCGCCCTCTGCCAGCCTGATCGATGTTTTTTAAGGTCGTTTTGGGGTTTTTCACATTCATGTTTAGGTTTGGGTTAGGATTACAAGTACTGTACATGTACATGTTTGTATAGTGTTTGGTAGGGAATGAAGATAGGAATTTGGTTAGTGTACGAAATTGACTGAAGCATTTCTCCGTTAGGGTTAAGGTTAGGGTTTTAGAGCATATGGTGTAGAACCAGCATGGGATAGCCTACAATACATGTATTTGACAGGCTAAGGCACTGACAACTCCCAAGCATAGGAATCTAGACTATGGCAAGGCTCAACACTTAACAGTCAATCAGAACACATGGGCATCCTTAAATCTAGGGTCAAATCCTCTCCCCCCCCCCCCCCCCCCGGCAAAAAATTGATAAATAACATAACATAAAATATGATTTTTAACAAGGGGCTCTAGAAATCTCAATAAATATCCATCCATCCATTAACTAATAAATATAACAAATAAATGAATAAATGAATAAATTTAAAAAAAAAATAAAAATATTTAAAAAATGTATTAATGAATTAATTAATGAATAAATAGAATAAAATAATTTTTTCACAAGGGGCTCTAGAAATTTCAATACAAATCCAGTCAATCCTGTCTTAATGGCCACCTCTCTACAAAGGCCACCTGTCTAAAAGAGGCCATGTATTTTGTCTCCCTCAAGAAAGAAAGATGTGTTGAAGAACCTGTCTAGATAGACCACCTGTCTACAGTGGCCCTTTTTTTGTTTTCATTGGGTGACCTTAATCGACGGGTTTAACTGTATTTCAAAACATTGATGATCATTCCTACGAAATGCTTATTGAGTAATGAAATTCCAGTGATTGCACTCTGTACCCACCTTGACTGTATCTCTCAAAGAGGATGCTCTGAGTGCGAAGGATGAGGACGATGTTGTCTGGGTTGGGTCCCTCCGTCAGACGGGATGACTTGCTGCACAGGAATTCATACGCCTTGTTCACTTGCTCAAACATGTCCTAGAGAGAGAGAGAGAGAGAGAGAGAGAGAGAGAATACAATAAAAATGAAACAATAGTTTTTCTCAGAATATCAACATTATTCATCTATGCTAATTAGGGTCTTGAGATATGTTTAAAAAAGCATCAATATTTATACTTTAGAAATATGTTATAATTTCAGCAAAGTGATATACTTTGTGATACTTTGGTTTGCTTTAAACGCCAGTAGAAAGTGAAGGGGACAGTTCTTTACGTGTAAGAACGATAATCATAATTGAGCAATATATTTATGGATACATTTTACAACTCACATCAAAGAGTGGTTAGGGAAAGAATGTTCTTTATACTTCTACGACGATACTCAGCAGGATCCATATGATCGCTTTACATGTAGAATAATTTTCTATTCCAAGAAGTAAAAATCTCATTTCCTACAAAGAAGAAATATCCCCAAAATTAAAAGTTAAAAGAAAAATGATATTAAAAACATCACAGAAAATATAAAATTTCTCTGACTTTTGAGTCAATGTAAACGTTGTAAAGTATCAAGAAAATGACAAGATATTTTCAACGAATCCACAAATCAACCAGGACTGATATCTAACATTCAGGTACACAATTCAAGAGCAGATGTACTATTTTTCTTAAATTGCAAATGTTTTCTTTTTCTTTTTTGTTTTCTCTCTCTCTCTCTCTCTCTCTCTCTCATTACTTACCCTCCCTTCAGGGTTCTTGTCAGGATGGTATTTCTGAGCTAATCTGAAGTAGGCTTTCCTGATATCACTCTCCTCATGTCTGTTTAAAAAAAACATAGAATTACAAGTTAACAAATTATGAATTGATATATCATTGCAGTATGAAATTGGTGAAACCCATTGACTACTGAATTCTCCCCATTTCCCGAGCCATAACATAGGAAAATTTATTATCGATATTGTAAGACTTCAGAAAAATTCTCACGGTTTTAACACTCGTTAAAATTAGGAAGTACTCTAGCAAATCCTATCTATTTCCTTTGCGAAGCAACCAAACCTACAATTTCAGCATTTATAATATTTTATATCCTCAAGTGCAATCCTAGGACTTGACTTTAAAAATCCCCTTAGAAAAATCTATTATGCACAGACTTTTTTTAAATTTGGTACAATCAAGAAAATTAAAGTTAAGGGCATGGCAAGCAATAAGCCTACAGACAAGCATGGCATAAAATCAAACTCTATGTGCCAAGGAATTAAAACCAGGACTGCCACAATGTGAGCTCATTTCTTACCCTCCAGTTCCTGTGGATAGTTTGAGTGTCTCATAGGCTTCATCCACTGACATCGAGGGTGGCTTCTTCTCAACCTCCTTCTTCCATTCCTCCAAGATGTCTTTCATTAACTTCACCTAAAATTAAAGGCATCGTTAAACAATGTTTAATCTGAGATGCATGACCCTACGTGTTATCAGTGTCTGTGATATGGTGGAATATTGAAGCCCTAAAAATTACGCTTCAAAATGATCATGAAGTGCCTCAAAAAAGTAAAAATCTTTGAGTAACCGGTTCTACCATACCGTAAATAACGTTGTATAAACCGCCCTCGTGTATTAACCGCACCCCTCTTTTTCGCCCTTAAATTTTTTTTTTTTTTTTTTTTTTTTTTTTTTTTTTGCCGAGATTTTTTTTTTTGTGTGTAAGATCATTACGGTACTGTAAATTAAAAAACAGTAGGGACCTAGGATAGAACCTTGTGGTACACCATGTAATAGAAAAAAAATTGGAGGAATTATTATTATAAACTACATATTGAGTTCTATCAGAAAGATTACTTTCAAACCAAGATGACAGACAAATTTGAGTGTTGTTCTAGTTTCCGAGTGGTGAGTCAACACACCGATTACCGAGCCGGGAGACATTGCCAGGCATAGCGCCAGGTGGAGGGGCATAAATTGAAACTTAAAAAAAAAAATTTTTTTTTTTTTTTTTGGTGTACCGTGTATAAACCGCACCCCCGACTTTGAAATTTTTTCGGCGGCAAAAAAGTGCGGTTTATACACCGTTATATACGGTAATCATTTTCCCCAATAGACTGCAGTGTTATAAAAACCGTTAGGAAAACTGTTTTTGATATTGATATTTCCAATCATAAATAACTTGGTAATCAGACAGGCGATTGGCTTTTATAAGTCATGGGTTCCTGACTGACCTTAATATTTATAATTTTCATTGCAGCATGAGCTAAATCCAGGAGTTTGTTTCAGAATCAGAGACAAAGATACCCATTCCCTTTAACAGGAGCAATATCAAATTTGTTAAACAAAGTAGGTGGTCTACCTCAATAACTTTTGGATGTCTTCAATGAAGAGTAAGTATTTCTATAGCATAAGTATAGTTCATGACAGTGTCTGCAAGAGCCACATATCGTTTAGAGAGAACCAGAAGGGTTTCAACTCAACTTTGAGGGGTATGAATCGAACGCCCTTATGCTTCTCATAAAACCTGTTCATAAATGAATGATGATCACATAGACTTCACAATTAACTAAAAGACAAATTCAAAAACCTACTGTGCTGCCAACAGAAATCATGTTGACATTATGTACCAGCAACATCACAAATTGTTTAAAAGTAACATACACAGCTATGGAGTTAGCCTAAGGCAAATATCTTTGCAATTGTGTTATAAATGTAAATGTAAATAGCTGAAAGGAAATGAAAGGGGAAAAAAAAAATTAAAGGAAAAATAGAATGGTGGTTATATATATATACAGTGCGTCCCAGAAAAAACGAAACCGAGAAGTATCGATGTTTTATTATAACTTAATCACAACCATAATTAATGAATGATACATATTTGGAAAGCTTAGAGTCTCCTCTTTCAGTTGATGCTACTCAGATGATGCATATTTTACGCATGAGTGATTCAAAGCAATTTGAAGGAAAGAAACCAAAAAGACATTTGGCGGGCGGTATCTGAATTTCGAAGAAAAATTTACATTTCTAGAAAGTTGAGTTTCTGCCCTTTCATATGACACCTCAATCAGGAAAATTAGCGAGGAATAACAAAGTTCTGTTTGTTTAAAGTAGCCCTTACATTTTCATAATTTTAACAAACGAATTCGTTTTCACTGGGTGCCTGCCGTAGCAAAAAGCAGATTCGACAAAAGACTTAACTCCGTTTCGTTGACAATCAGCCATGCATGAAGACTCTCATCTACGGCTGATTGTCAACGAAACGGAGTTAAGTCTTTTGTTAATTTCGTTTATTGATACGGCAGGCAGCCAGTGAAAACGAATTCGTTTAATAAAATTAATGAAATGCAAGCACTACTTCAAACAAACAGAACTTTGTCATTCCTCGCTCATTTTTCCTGATTGATGTGTCATATGAAAGGGCAGAAACTCAACTTTCTAGAAATGTGAATTTTTCTTCGAAATTCAGATACCGCCCGCCAAATGTCTTTTTGGTTTCCTTCCTTCAAATTGCTTTTAATCACTCATGCGTAAAATATGCATCATCTGAGTAGCATCAACCGAAAGAGGAGACTCTAAGCTTTCCAAATATGTATCATTCATTAATTATAGTTGTGATTAAGTTATGATAGAACATCGATACTTCTCGGTTTCGTTTTTTCTGGGACGCACTGTATAAGTCAATGGCAACCACTCTTTAAGAGAAACAAGAAATGTGGTGAATTTAGAAAAAAAAAGTATACTCTGGAGCAGCTTTGTACGTTATAATTTCCATGATGGGACAGTCTGCAACAAAATATTTCTCCCCTCTCCTCCCTCTTTCTCACATGGTGCAACCGTAAGCCTACCATATAAAATATTTCTTGTTGTGACTTACTGGTTCACTGATCGGCCAGTCAGGGAACTTGGTGGTGTCACAGAGATGTTTGAGATAGTAGATATTGACAAAGAGTTCCTTCTCGAGTTGTGGGTAGTTGACGACGGGGATGGGACAGTACTGGTAGAGGGAGCGATTGTTGCTGCGTAGCCTGGGGGAGAAGTCTGCTATATGAGCTGCAAGCTTCTCTATCATCATCCGCCTATAATGGATTGGATAAAATGTTTAGAAAGAATTAACATCAAGTTGAGCTTGAGAGAAAATACATGTTTCAGGTTGGATTTTAATAGAATTGTTATTTTTCCACCATCAGAAGCTACATGTACTTCTGGCCGACCATTAATTATACTTACTAAAATTTTAAAAGAAACACTTATTGATGTAAAGATCAAACACTTAGTTTGCACAATTAAAATGCATCTATTTCTCTGCATAAATAAAGGACTGGACTCTGTGAAACTCAAGTCTATAATACACAGAATGTTTTCAATCCCACCACTTCCAAATCTTCTCCTCGCAAACAGAATATCACTTTGCATTGAACCATAAATTTCCTTAGATTCTTTTAAGAAAGGTTACAATGTTCTAATGGAATAATATCTTCTTGTTTTTCAGAGCTGAAAAAAGCTGGTTTTGAGTATTCAAGAATCAGAACTCTCACCCACTCTGCATTTCTGTCTGATGTTCCATGTGACTGCTCATACCTCTAATCAAAACTCCAGATGGCCTCTGGTGTATCAAACTCTCCTAGGTATGTCTCAACACACTTCTCTAGAAATTGTACCGCTGCTTCAACTTTACCCATCCCCTCCCTCCCTCCCATCTGCCACACCCCTCTCTCCTCCATCCCTTTTCCCCAAGAATTGTCTTACCTCATCTCATTACTCCAGATGGCCTCTGGTGTATCAAACTCTCCTAGGTATGTCTCAGCAAACTTCTCAGCACTGTGGTTCTCTAGGAAGTGTGCCATCGCTTCAATCTTCCTCATCCCTTCTCCCCATCTCTCTCCACCCCCCCCCCCCCACCCTCTTTCCTGAGATTGTTCTTACCTCACCTCATTGCTCCAGATGGCCTCTGGTGTATCAAACTCTCCTAGGTATGTCTCAGCAAACTTCTCAGCGCTGTGGTTCTCTAGAAAGTGCGCCATCGTTCAACTTTCCTCATTCCCTTCCTCCCATCTGCCTCACCCCTCTCCCCTCTCTCCCTCTTTCCTGAGATTTGTCTTACCTCATCTCATTACTCCAGATGGCCTCTGGTGTATCAAACTCTCCTAGGTATGTCTCAGCAAACTTCTCAGCACTGTGGTTCTCTAGGAAGTGTACCATGGCTTCTGGGAGGATGTGTCCCAAGATACTACACTGGATGATATCTGAACCTTTGTTCTGAAAGATTAAAATATATATTCATTCTTTTAAAAGTCAAACATTTAATTCATAATACAAAATAGTCAACATGACAAAAAACACATATAAAAACATGGGTTTTAACCCATAGCAGATTGGTGTCTACGTTCAGTGATGTTATATTTTCATCTTATTTGAGTCTCTTTCTGTTGCAGTACATTGTGCTGTTCATGAATAAGAAGAATTGATCAAAAATAATCAGTGAAGTCTGTAACTTGGCAACATGCAGAGACATTTTTTATCACTATTTTCATTTTGTGGGGGTAATTTCTATTCACAGTGGTTCATTTAATATACATTTCTATTTTGTTTTAACTATGAAAGAGTAGAAAACACAAATTATTGGTACCAATCTGAGGAGGAAAAGCTGATTCATTTAAACCGTTAGACAACTCTGAACTGCTATAAAAAGTACAGGTACATTTGTTAATATCAAACATTATCCAAAATGATTTGAAATCTGCTGCTTTTTTTTTCTTACGTCTTCTGATCTGAAGGCTTGTCTCATGTGTGCGTACTTCAGGAACCTGAATAGAAGAAAAAAATATGAAAGAATGGCAGAAAGATGTCAAACCTTTTTGAATGTCTACAGTCATGCGGTTTCCGTTCTAATTCTTTCCCTTTTGTTAATTTCCCCCTGTACATTTTATTTCAAACAGTAGATGAACGAGATCATGTGTACTCATAGGACAAAAAGAATATTCCAATAAGTAGAGTAATCTCTAAATTGTTGCATGATAAGGAGGTATCCACTTCTCTTACATCCCAGTCAGACCAATGAGGTCAAACCATTGAGATCAAACCAATAAGGTCAAACCATTGAGGTCAAACTAATGAGGTCAAACCAATAAGGTCACACAGACAACAGAGCAGTGTGACTTGGTTATAACTGGTTCTAATACATGTACAAGACAATATATTGAGTATGAAAGAATGGACACTTTGAGGTCTGCTGTCTTGACTGAATTATGTATTGGAAGCCATTCCTCTTACCATGCGAGTGGAAGAACATTTGCTCCTGTGTACATCATGATGAAGAAGAAGACGCCACTCAGGTACAACCGAGGGAGTTGAGGGTTGTCTTGGATGATGTTGAAGAGCAGGACGGAGACCTTCTCCACCAGGATCGGGTCAAAGGTCAAGAGAAGCTAAGAGGGAAAGATGGATGGAGCAACACCAAAACTTTATTTTACACTGTAGTTATTGTCATCTATTATCAGTGAAGCATGTCTTATTAATACCCACTGAATCACCATTAAGGAGGAAGAAAACCTTATCCCGGCTTGCAATATTTAAAGGGATCGTTTAACTGAGATATAAACAACAAATCTGAGATATACGGCCCTACGTGTTATCAGCGTCTGTGATATGGTGTAATATTGAAGCACTAAAAAAATTGTGCTTCAAAATGATCAAGAAGTGCCTCAAAAAAGTAATAATCTTTGAGTGACCAGTTTTACCATACTCGTTTTCCCCAATAGACCTGTAGTGTTATGAAAACCGTCAGGCGAACGGTTTTTAAAATTTGTAATTCCAATCATAAATATCTTGATAATCAGACAGGCGATCGGCTTGTAAAAGTCATGGGGTTCCTGACTGACCTAAAGGTTTATAATTATCATTGCATCATGAGCTAAATCCAGAATTTTGTTTCAGAATCTGAGACAAAGTTACCGGATCCCTTTAAGCAAGAAAATGAAAACTCTAATGTGTTTGAAGTTCAACAATGAAAATAAAAATTCAGAAATGAGCTAATATTGATTTGTATTGACCTTAATATGAACTTACATGTATAATAATTAAGTGTCTCTTAGGTTCAATATAACACTACACTAGGCTTGAATTGTACATTACATTCCTCCTTTTGTTTCCTTCAAATTTTGGCCATGGGGTACATGTCACTCTTCAAATTTGTTGTATACCGGTATTTCTTCTATCCTGTAATTTACATGCTGGGAATTTTTACCCTCTTATCTGTGTAAATTCCATACCTGCTGTGCACATTTCATATCACCTTGTGTAATTTCACACCAAGCATGTCCTGTGTAATATACAACCTGTCAATCTAGTAAACCAGGGGGGTGTTTCACAAAGACTAAGATAGACTTTAAGTTGGACTTATGTAGGCAGGCCATTCATGCCACTGGTTGCTCTCACCAGTATGATCTTTAGATAATATTTTGTCCTTCAATAATAAATTATCAAAAATTATCTGTAGTTTTTTACCATGATTTGTACGTCCCTTGATAGACCAATGCCAGTAAATGGTGAGAGTAAAACAGTGGCATGAACGGCCTGCCATGGTTAAGCCCTACTTAAATTGGATCTTAGTCTTTGTGAAACACCCCCCCCCCCTGATGAACTCCCTTAGCTTAATTCTCTTACACTTCAACTTCAGTTCACCCATGTTTCTATATTCTCTAATTTAATGCAGAAACTTGAACACATGTAGGAAGAAATACAATAAATACGTATTTCAGAGAACAAAAACGTGTATGCAAGAGATAAAGAGACGACAGATATGTCTTACCTGAACGATGTGTGGCAAGTTAACTGCTTCTGATAGAAGTCTCTTTGGCTTTGGCAGAGGCCTGATAATTGCACCATCTACATCCCTGCAAGGTTTCAAATAAACCAACATGGATGAAACATACCCTAATTAATTAATGAACAAATAAGATTAAGGAAAAGGATTCTCTTCCCCAATCTATCCCTCCTTTCATTATGTATACTAATACCAATACAGACAGGAATACAAAATGGAACTATATTCAGATATTCTATAGAATTTTCAATGAGTAGTGAGTATATACAAGGGAAGGAAGTTTGAATTTACGTGTAATTGACAGACTTTTCTTTTTCTTTTCTCTCCTAAAAAAGAATATGACAACCTGGACCACTTCAAACTTGCACTCAAGACTCACATCTTCCTTCAGACATTTAAATGCTTACTTCAAGGATGCCAGTTAGAATTGATCAGAGGGCCTGAAAATCACCTATAATGAGCTATTTTGTACACAAAAAAGCCTAAACTATGGTCTGAAAATAACTTGCCAGGGCCTGAATTCAGGCTATTACCTGAAAACTGGCATCCTTGTAACGTTATTGGATGAGGTCGCGCCTTTGAATGTTTTTTTAAACAGATATATGGCGCCATATAAATGCTGTGAATCATTATCATCATCATCATCAATATGAAACACATGAACATTATAAAATCTTGCCAACCTGCTTGGGAAGTAGTCACAGATCTTTATGAGCATGTTGAGAATCAGCGTGGCCAGATCACTCTCGTTCATGACGGGGGTTCCCGTAGCCAGGAGGCACCACTTGAGTTGAGGGATGGTGTGGAGTGGTTTCCAGCCCTCCAGTCCCTGGGCCCAGCACCGCGTCTTGGCGTTCAGGGAGCCGTCATCCCACAAGTCCTTCATCTGGATGGCAAAAGGAGTAAAGGCATCGTTTAACAATGCTAAATCTGAGATGCACGGCCCTACATGTACGTGTTATCAGTGTCTTTGATATGGTGTAATATTGAAGCCCTAAAAAAATTGTGCTTAAAAATGATCAAGAAGTGCCTCAAAAAAATCAAAAATATTTGAGTGAACGGTTTTACCACACTCGTTTTCCCAAATAAACTGTAGTGTTATGAAAACCGTTAAGAAATCGCAACATTTGGTTACAATTTCCAATCATAAATATCTTGATAATCAGACAGGCGATTGGCTTGTAAAAGTCATTGAGTTCCTGACTGACCTAAAGGTTTATGATTATCATTGCAGCATGAGCTAAATCAAGGATTTTGTTTCAGAATCAGAGACAAAGTTACCGAATCCCTTTAAAGTGTTGGTGGTGGAAAATGGCTACAGCTCAAAATGACAACAGCCCACTAGAATAATTGCCTATGAGACAGATGGCCTGCTGGACTGACAGCCCACAAGACCAACATGTAAAGTCTCTCAGGATTTCTGGAAAAGTTATGTGACGGTTCAGGAGACTGATGTTGTCAGTCTCATGGGCTGTCAGTCTAATGTATATATCATTACTGGATGAAAAGTGGAGGCGTGATGGCATACTGGTCTCTTGACCTAGAGGTCCCAAATTGTTTACCAAGTTGGTGCACTAGTGCCCTAAGATTAAAGGTAAAGACCAGTTTTGGAAACGCCCCCCTCTCAAAAAATGAAATGGAAGCTCTTATTACCAATCATGTCAAAGAATATGTTTTGACTAATACATGATGATAACAATTTTGCCGGGAAACCGCCTACTACATGTAATTGATATATTTGGTAAATTAGTTTATCTATTGGGACCAAATAGATGTCGCGCAGGTGTACGTGGTCCCATATACATCTTTTTGTGTACAGTGCTTGTAACTTTATGAAGACTGGGCCAAATTTCTTATCATTTTGATGATTCCAGAACCTTGCAGTACACACCAATACTTATATGCTAGATGATCAACCTTTTCTGATTGATTCCACAACGTTTCTTTCACAATGCAATCGCATGACCAGAACTGGTCTTTATCTTTAAACAATGATCAACTAATACCAAGTCCCTCAGATTGGACTAAAAGACTTTGGTGAAGTATTGTATTTATCACTCAAAATCAATTCATCCTAGTTTAATCAATCTTCTCAATGATTAACTGGTCAGCTTGGATACATTCCCCACACCAATCACAATCAATTCATTCCTTCTCATTGAAATTATGTTAAATTATACAATCAAGATTTCTCCTCTACTTCCTCTTCTCCTCCCAATTTATTCCCTCCTCATCCTGATCATCCTCTCTGTTACAACACTAAAAAATATCTCACCTCGCTGAAGCTGTAGGGTCCTAACCTCTCCCTTGGGCCATTGCCATAGTACCACTCCTTCTCTTGCGCAACCATAGAATCCGGCGATGCCTCAATCACGTTGGTCTGTGTTGGTACGGTTGCCCTGGAGACATGCAAATGAGCCAAGGTCAAGAGGTCAACTAGAACCTTGATGCCTCCTGCATCGAGGAGAAGTCTGACGTTGCGAATGTTGTTCAAGAGACGGTTGAGGAAAAGAATGATGCGATCCCTCTCTTGCTTATCTGTACTCTGTAAGTAAGAAAAAGTAAGATATAAAAGTGACAATAAGACTGTCTTCAATAACAACAAGCAAATTTTCTGTGATGAAAACCTTTGTTTCTAAACTGAGTTCAGTTTGAGAAGTCTTCCAATCATCAGGACAATATCTTCACATGAACACTGATGAACTTCTATAACTAATATGGCTTTCATGTCCAACTGCCTCTAACATGCCGGATTAGGCCTGATTAAAGATATCAAAAACCAAAACAGCAGTATCAGGGATGCTGTATGGTTTTATCCACGATTCCCAAAGAGAGACCAATTACATTCAGAGCTCCAAATTATGTGTACAAATGAAAGCTCGAAACAAGATGTCAGGGCCTAAAATCAGATAACAGCCTGAAAACTTGCATCCCTATAGAAGGTATAAAGGAAGAGAGTCCACATATGTTATAATGGCAGCCACCTTAAACAAAATATCAAGGAATTATCTTTTTATTACATAAGTTCAATAGATAATACACACCCTATCCAGCATCTGCACAATATATTTGGTGTCGTTGAAAGCTCCGATGTCCTCATAACATTTGCCATAAACGATGGCCATGGCCTGTAAACACATGCACTTCATGGGGATCTTGGTTGTGAGAAGAAACCGGTGGTATAGGTCATTGAAGAACTCGTACCTGGGATGTTTTGGAAAGGAATGGCAAGTTTTGTTGTTGTTCGGGTTCCATATATATATTTTCATTATTTTGTCTTGTATTAATCCAGAAAATATTCATAAGATCTTGGTCATCATCAGGAATATATTTTTATATTGTCAAAATTTCATTTATCATCCTGGGTCAAATCATCATTGTTAGCATCATCATTATGAACTTTTCATATCATTTCCAGTGATATCATCATAATCATCATCACTGTTGTCATTGTCATCATCATCATCATCATCCCCACTTCCACCACCACTATCACCATTTGCACCACCATAAACACCACCACCACCAACACCAACAACAACTCCATCATCATCATCGCCTCACTATTACCATCACAATCACCATTTACACCACAACACCACCACCATCATCATCATCATCATCATCATCATCATCATCATCATCATCATCATCTTCATCACCTCACCATCATCATCATCATCATCATCATCATCATCACAATCACCATTACAATCACCGTCATCATGAACACCATCAAGATCAACATCACCAATGCCATCGCCATCAACTATCACCATCACAACAAAAATGATCATCACTATCATCATCATCGTCATCGTTATCATTATCACCTTCACAATCACCAACATCTTAATCACCACGACATTTGTCTTATGATTCATTGATTGCTGCGATATCCTCAAGTTCAACATTACCAATGCCATCAATTATCATCATCACAAAAAAAATGATGATGATGATGATCATCATCATCATCATCATCCCCATCATCATTATCATCATCACCTTCACAACCACCATCATCAAAATCACCACCATATTTGTCTTACGATTCCTTGATTGCTGTGATCTCCTCGTCGCTCTCATCCGCTTCCAGCAGGAGACGTAGGTAGTAGTCTCCTATCTTGATCTCCTCTGAGAGGCAGACGTAGTGCACCTCAAACTCATTGTGGTTCCAGGAGATCATGTGACTAGCCCCAAGCTCCTTGTCTACACTGAACGCTCGCATCTCGTTTTCAAGAGACTGTCTTAGCTCTTCCCTCGTCTGTAATCAAATCAAAAGAGTGAATCAATATCAATTATTGGCCTGGCCTCAGAAAAACATATTATACATCCACTTAAAGGCAATCTTAATCATTGGAAGAAAAATTAAGAAAAATGTGTTATTCACAATCGTGAGACGTGCACCACTAATATTTAAGAATAGGAAATCTCAAGTTAATCTTCCCTCTTAACTCAAATACTAAAATTTTCAATTTGTATGCCTTATCTCCTTTTGATATATTCAATATGATATCAGTTTTTTTTTCTTTCAACAACTACCGGTATTTCTTGCTCTGCTTAAGAGAATATACACTATTGTAAGAGCATTCATTCAAGTAAATTCACTCTTCAGGAAGCTTATTTGACAAAAATATGCATGTATTATAATGACAATCAGGAATTAAAATCAATGTTCACAAATGACGACCAACATGACACCACAGTTCACTGACAGATCAGTGTACACTTCAAAGACAATATAAACTCACCTTATAATTCCATATGAGATTGGGTTGAGCATGATCTCTGCCAAACCTGCAAAAATGAATACATATAAATAAAACAATAACATATCAATTAGTCAATAAAATAAATAATAATTGCATTACATACAGTTCTGTATGCTTTTATGGCATCAACAATCTTGATATTAAAGAGCAGGGGAAGTATATTTCATAAATAAATTGATTTATTGCACATTTATTGCACTCAGAGATTAAAAACATGTAAAGTAATTAATGGGTACGAAAAGAACCGATAGAAAGATGAAAAGACTCCATACAATGTAAACGTAGACAAAGACGGGCAGTGGAAGCTAGATTGAGATGGTAAGCGGTAGAGTTTAGGTAGAGTTTAGAAGAAATAAAGAGTACTACTGAAGTGCTTACTGGTAATAGAAGAGTTGCCAGTTTGCTTCACTCTTTATCCTCTGCCTCCTCTTCCTCAGTACGATGGGTTTCTGGTCGTAAAAATGTAAAAACAGCCCTCAATTAATGATCTGATTCATGTTAGCTTGCTTAGAGATACATGTACATCTAAACTAAAACTGAAAGGCACAATGAATTTGTTGTACATCCATCTGCACATGTATCTCTACATTATAGATGTAGTAGTAGATAATTTCACTCTGTCATACTTAAAGATACGGAAAAACCATTATACAACTAAAATGTCTACTAAGAAAAGGCAATGGGCCTTGACAGCTCTTAACATAAACATAAATATGTATTTTAATGTCTCTTGGGACAACCTTTGTTGGGCGGAGGCATAACAATTCTTGTTTTTTAAATTCAAGTACAAATCATTTTTTTTTGTATCATCATACATGTATGCTCGTTGACCTTTTTGTAACATCTAGGGTCCAGTTACACAAAACCGTCATACATCTTACGTTTTTTAAATCCATCCATGGTGAAATTACCATACACAAAAACAGAATGTACCTTGGCATACAGCTAAATAATATAATCTACTCATCACTTATAAGTAACTAAGGTAACTATAACAAGTAACTATACATTGAAAGAACATCAAAATATTTTGAATGTAAGCTAAAAAGAAGAATATTAAAGACTTGTTAATGAGACAGTGTTCAGTTTAAGCTACATGAGTGCATGCATAGAAGGAAAAAACAATTTTCTTACCATATTTGGCTGCTTGTATGAATGTCAGAAACAGTCAGAAGATTAGTAATTTTGGAGAAAAGATAAAGAAAATTGGAGAAAAGCAATGTTTTTTTATGATAGAAAATAGGAGAGCAGAATAAGTTCATAGCATTCTTTAATATGAATAATGAATATAGGGGAGCCCCCTCCCCCCAAATTTGCTTTTTGAATGTTACAGATTTTGTAGGTCATAAACATACATTTCTTGTTATTAATTTTTAAAGCAGATGATGCATGCATTAAAATGCTTTTTAAACTGCAAAATATAAAAAGCATAGTGGTTTTAGTTCTGTGAGCTTTATGGTTGCAAAATAAATGAATGAATAGGCATCATGGTTTCAGTAAAATGATTGCTGTAAGTGGGAACATTGGCTGATCCTTTTAATAATCAGTTCAATCTTAGCACATTTACTGAGGACATTCATTCTCCCATTCCATTACAATTGAATTCCTTTTGTTAATAAACATTTTGCATGCATCAGATGTTGCTATATCAGGCAACCACAATTCTTTTGTTGGCAAGAGAGCATGGATAAAGTAAAATCAACCTCTTCAAGTGGTTCTTTTTCTTTTGTGATCCCATTTCAACTTTAAACTTGTCATGATATTACATGCATTTTTACTTCAATGAATTAAATGTACAAACATGAAAACGAAAATTATAATATAGCATGAAATGGTGGTGGATGATAAGTAGCTTTGATTTTGAAGTCATGGAAAACAATAAAAAAAATGGTACATCTATGCTACCCCTGTTTGTAAAATGAATAAAGTAAAATCATGGACATGCCCAAAACACCTGAAGACAAGCAATTCTGTGAGTAATTATTAAAAAAATACATCCTAATAATATGATAATATATTCATTTGTAAAGCGCAATAACTACATCGATATATTATATTCTACTGCGCTGCAAGAGCTTGTGAATGCTGTGCTATACATACTACATGAACAAGTGAGTTTTTAGTCTTGATTTAAAGTTCTCTAGTGATGAGGCTTTCCTTATTTCTAGTGGTAATCTATTCCATAATCTAGGGGCAGCACAAAGAAAGGCCGGTCTCTGAGGGTTACTGTGGTCTTATATGGGGGTATTTGCAACATAAATGTGTCTTGTTTACTATGAAGGTTACGGCCATGAGTTTGAGACTTGATATTCAACAATTCAGTAACATAACTAGGAGCTTGACCATTTAGAGCTTTGTAAACTATCATTAAAATTTGAAATGTGATTCTCTGGCGAACTGGCAACCAGTGTAGTTCCTTTCATTTGAAGTGGGGTTATGTTGATGGGCTAATTCGAAAGCCTGACACCAGATCACAATATCCTCTATTGATTAGATCATAGTTACTATTAAATATCTTGTCAAGCTCCTACAGGTCAAAAGAGACCTAATCTAGTACACAAAATCTCTGAATTCCTTTCTTTTGTTAAATCAAACTTTACAAAATTTCCATCGTCAATCAGATGCCACTTGTCAGTGATTATCTAAATGCTAAACTATTAAAGATAAAGTTCAGTTCCGGTCATGCGATTGCATTGTGGAAGAAACTTTGTATAATCGATCAGAAAAGGTTGATCATCTAGCATATAAGTATCGGTGTGTACTGCAAGGTTCTGGAATCATCAAAATGATAAGAAATTTGGCCCAGCCTTGGTAAAGTTCCAAGCACTTTACACAGAAAGAATTGGACTACACGAACATGTGGCATAAAATTCTGTCCCGATTTTTATGATGTTACACGCAATATTTCGAATATTAAGGCATTTGAAGAGCCATGCTTTTCAGGGAACATTTTTTATCTGATGTTCTTCCATACTTGCATTATACAATGATAACGTTCACAAATCATTTTTCACCTCTTCCCAGAACTCAACCTTCTCTTTAAGGTGAAAGAGACACACTCAATTCCCGGATCACGCTGTTACAGAACACATCACGCTCTACTGGAATGCTCCCCAGGGAGTGGAGAATGTGCATACATTGTGTGCGGGTAAGCCTGAATCCGATGACTGGGGTAATAATATCTGTAAACCGCTATATAAGAACTAGCTATTATTATTATTATTACACAATCAGGGAAATGACAGCAGCATACTCACATCTTGCTTTGTTGTTTGCTTCTTGTTCTGCAGGCCAATGCGCTGCCTCCAGTGGAGCAGGACATTCTCAATCTGGTGCCACTGAAGGTTGGACTTGGACTGCCCTGACTGGTCCAGGGCCATCTTGAGGTTGTCCCTGATGTTGATCATGTCCCGTTCCTTCTCGGGGACCTTGTCTTCCGAGTCCAGGGCTAACAGGAGACCAGCAGGCTAGGATACAAGAAAATTATACAAACAGTTTAATAGGAAATGTTTGATAATGTTTGTCTGCTCCTGCTCCTCCATTTAAAGCTCTATATTCTGGAGCAGAAAGCAGGATGAGATAACATTTCACCTACACAATACAGCATTATCACAATATTTCATTATCATCACTGATTTTCATGTTAAACAAACAAACAATGAAAGTGAGGCGGTCATCCAGTTCTGTTGGTGAAACTTCAGTATCAAAGCTCTACACATGCATTCTGGATTCAATTTCACTATTTATATTGCTTTTAAGAATCTTTTTCTTCTAAAATGCTTCTCAGGTATCACTCAAGATTATGTGTTGAATTTGTTTAATCTCTAACAAAGAGCATACCCCTCAATGTTTTCAGAAAATGATAGGAATGTAGGGTGCATAACACTTGTTTTAATGCACAAAAACAGGAATTATTCCTCCTGAATAGGGATAGTTGGAAGCCATGGAAGAGGGTTGGCTTCTGAATGTGGTAAGAACCATCAGTCTTGAAACAGAAGATGAACAACAAACACCTTACAAGCTTGCAGAATGGGGTTAGTTTTTGCATTAAGCCTGACAAGTTTTCCAGACATGTCAAAGCCCTATACGTTTGATACACAATAAACATGTAAGCCTGAAAAGGATTTTTAAAAGCCCTGAAACAGAGTGACAGGGTCTCAAATCTGGTAAAAGAATAAAACCTGGCATTCCAGGTGACAGAACTGCCCTAAGGTGTGTCTTCATTGGACTATTCCCAGCTCCAAACAAAATCCAAACAATCCACTTACCATGATTCTCTTGAGTAGTGCCATAGCCGTGGGGTTGCCAGTGATCCAGAGACCTACCAGATGCCTGCTCAGCTGTCGGTTGGTCAGCATGCGGGTATCCGTGCTCCCCGTGAACATAGCGACGTGGAGATGCTTGGGTAGGGCTCCCTCTGCCAACGCAAGCTCCTGCATCTTGGCAGCGATCTCCGCATCCCCCTCCTACACAAAGCGATCAACCACATCCAACAATACATGATTTAGAAATGCAAATTTTCATTTCAGCCAAATTTGAGAAAAAAATTGACATCACACAAAATTGGTATAGATAATATATCACATATATATGGATTTATCCTGATTGCACACTTGATTCATTGCACTTTTCATCCAATGTGCAAATCTGGATAAAGAGCAAAAATTGTTGTTCATTTTCTTTGGATTCTGGTGATAATTATTAAAAGCAAGATACTAACACTTCAATGTGTTGTAGTGTGAAGTGATAGACAAATAAGAGGTGACAAACTATTTCGATCACCATTCATCATCAAAATGATGTATTGTTTACTTTTTCACTTGGGTGTATGTGTACAATGTGCATTTCAAGTGAGGAGTTTATCTGAGCTAATGATAACATGATGATTAAGAATTGTTTGCATTTCCCAATAAGGCTTATAGGGATTGCTGACATTACTCTCATGGACTTTGGAATAAAACTGACCTCAATGATGGCTTTCATCACAAGTCCTGCACCTTTTACCACTGTCATCGATGGATGCTGTCAAAATAAAAAATATGCGGAAGTCAATAAAACAAAATTAATCTCTCTATCGCATAAACCTATTACAAAGGCACTGATTTATACTAATGTATACGTGTAGTATATATATATATACATGTATGAAATGGCTTCATTTCTGATTATAATGGAAGTTACATGTGGTCATACTAAGAAAGACTAAAAATAATGCATGTTAAGTAATATTACTCAAAATTCAAGGTTGGTAGAAGCTTCAAAAACTATATTTTATTACTCAAAACGTTTAATTCAATAAATATTCACAAACATGGTGGTAGAGAATCAACTAACATACATAGGGTGTGGCTCTCCTATACACAGAACAATAATCAATTTTCAAATAATTCTTACCTGGAATAGTCTATAGAGGACACGGCCTTGCTTGGCAACCAGCTCTAAGAGCTGATCGAATAGCGTTCCATCTGTCGTCTCACTGTACGGCGCACACAAACCAAACGTCAAAAAGTCTAGAAGTGAGACTATCACCAGAGCCCCTGTGCCTCGGAGCTGATGAAGAAAACACCAGAGAAGAGAAGTGTCGGGTGAAACGAATTCATAGAGGAGAGGGAGATGGAAACGGGTACATGCCATTTTGTTGTCTTTAGAAGGTAAATGAAATCTAGTTTGTTAAGAAACTGCATTTATAAAAGGAATTGTCTGAAGTAAAATTCTGAATTGTTACCATGCTTTGAAAATCAAACATACAAATATATTTGCAACTAGTAATACTAATGCAAATACATCCACATCATATTCTATACTAAGGGAAAGATGTTATTAAAGTCACATTTTTACTATCTTTATTATTACTCACTGTTCCATTCATTCAAGTAATACTATCATAGTTCAACCCTTATATCTTTTCTGTCAAAATAACAGTGTGAGCGATATTGCTCAATCATAACATGTGCGATTGAAAGTTTTATCTGTGTCATCAGAAATGGACAATGGGATAATAGCTGGTAAGTGTAATTTTTAAACAAAATAGAATCATACATATAGACAGTTTTCTTACCACATGTTGGCCAAACAGGTCTAGGAGACTCTCAAGGAAAGACTTGGATGAAAGCAGAGAGGATTTGTTGAGCTGTTCTGTTCTTAGTTCATAGTCATCATGCATGGGCTGGAAAAAAAAGCAAATGCAAACAAAAATGAAAGTTACACTAGGTTCTGTTACACATTTGGTCAAACTTTGCAGTAACCTTAAAAGTTACATACCACATAAAAAGAATCTAGGTTGATTGATCAATTATGCCCCGCCTGATCCAATGTTACAGAATATTGCATGTTCCATCCTGTATATACCATTTACTAGCCATCTCAGAAGTCACTCAACATCCAGATAACGATAGTCATCTTCACTTTGTACAGGGAGTACCAACCCAGTTTAGCCACCTATGCCCAGACTGTACATATAAATATTGCATGTATCATTCGTTAAATGGCACATCTTGATTTCCGGTGAGAAAGGGCACAAAGGGCTAGTCTATTATTGTTCATTTAGGGTTTTGAACTAAAAGCCTGATGACAATTCAGTGAAATACCTGCATAAGAGCACAGAGCATGTCTATAGCTGCATGTGTTACACCATCGTCCTGCCGCTTCAAGGCCTTCACCACACGGATGCCAACTCTCTCACGGAACCTGGAGAAGAAATAAAAATGCAACACAACTTGTTAGGCAAGGGTTTGTGTCCCAATAGGCTTAATATAGGAACCACATAGTTCCTGTCGGAAATGGGGTTAAAGACGCATAGTAGTGGGCTCTTTTGGGGGGATTCGACTCCATTTGGGTGTTTACCAAATAACAGGCGTCGTCAATCACAGGATTAGCCTTCAGTTTTATGACCACCAGGCCTTATTTAATACTCTGCATTTTCCACCCATTCCCCCATATGGTAAAGTCACAATCTTACATTTCCCTCACCCAAAGACTCTCCAAGATATTAGAGGGTATTCATTGATGGGACTACAGGTTTGCTGTGTGACATTAATGGTTTTCCCACCAACTCTGGTGTCAGCGAATTATGAGCTTCTGCACATGGAAACTAACGACCCTCTTCCTATTAAACATCTAAGGGGGAACAGGATGACACTCTATTCCTTTTAGGGTGCGTTCAAGCGACACTTTTTTACCCTAGAAACGCGGTTTTCAAAGACGTTAATTTTAAAACACGATTGCGTTTAAGCAATTTGTTTGTTTGTTGGGGTCGTAAAAAATAAACGTGTTTCAAAACGCTGACAAATTATTATAGTGGCCTGCAAACAAATTCAGAAAGCGAGCGCCAAGGTGACCTATACTTCCTTTGTCAAACTGCGCAGTGTGATGCGCAGTGGCTTGGCTTGAAATGAGCGAGACTTAGCGTTGATGAAAAATCGCTTAAACGATCTCCGGTAATAACCATGTTTTGTAATTAAACAGTGTTTTGATTTGTGATTCATGTTTGTGATTCTAACTTTTTTTTTAAATTGCTTGAATGCACCCTAACTACTACGTGCATGACACATCAATTACTGTACTTGGGTTCTGTAGTTATACTTACTTTGGTAATTTGGTGAATGCCCCAAAGCCGGCCTTGGATGCAACCAGTCTCCTCAAAGCCTGAATGTGACTCTCAAGGATCTCTGCTTGCATTGTCATAGGGTCACCTAATAAAATAAAGATAATATGGAGCTGCCTGAGACCTCACTTAAATTTAAGTTTCATCCTTCATACTATGAGGTAGCATTCTACATGCAGATGTTGTCTGTAATAATTACATATATTTTTTTTTTGGTATTATTAGCAACATATCTTTATCTTCTGACTTTCATCCAAACTCTACAGTTTGGCGGATGAACAAGAAACCCATAATAAAGGGAGCAGTAGCTCAGAGATTACAGAATTTTTCAAGGAACCAACAGATCGTAAGTTTAAAAACAAGTTGGATGACACCATGGGGCTTTAAGTTGGACTTAACTATGGCAGGCTGTTCATGCCACTGTTTGCTCTCACCATTATGATCTTTAGATAATATTTTGTCCTTCAATAATGATTTGTCAACAAAATGTAAATTCTGTACATTTGTATGTCCCTTGAGAGACCAATGACAGTAAATAGTGAGAGCAAACAGTGGCATGAACATCCTGCCAAAGTTAGACTTTGTGAAACACCACCAGAGCCCTTAGGTTTGTCATTAATCAGATATCACTTGGTCCCCTGTTACGTATCATCTGTTGAGCGCCTGAAGGGCACCAACTCGTTAAGTAAAAGTATATAAGTTAACATTCTTTTGGCTCAAGATAGATAATAATAATAATACAGCATTTATTATGCACCATTGATCTAGTAAACTATTCTGAGGTGCAGAGGGATAGAATAAGAATGAGATACATAGAGAAATGAGAAGGGGGAAGAAAAGAAAAAAAAAAAAAAAGGGGAAAAAAAAGGGGGAAAATGCAACATGCGAACATATATATATGATGTGAGAGAAAATCACGCTCAATCTCTCAAACTTACCTTCATGGGCCAGAAGAGCCATCAAAGCACCATTGATGAGTTTTTCTTTGTTCTCAGCAAAGAATCCCTTTAGGCAAAAAATGAATAGACAAGCAAACAATGACCGCTGGTGTTGTAACTGTTATATGTCGTTAACAAATCTCTTTCTTTTCTTTCTTTCTTTCTCATCAGAAAATGCTGTTCAGCTTAAAATAATAATATACACCATTCAAATTTATTTATGAAAGTGACTATTAATCAACTTGACCTTGAGCACACTACTTAGAGATTTAGATTGCTATTTATGTTATTTCTTTAACAGATATGACAATTATATGTGTATTTCAATATTTTGTTACTTACGTCTTGAGTTACAGCATGTAAAAGACCGCTGTATGAGATGTTGTTGTTGAACCTCATAACTGCTTCATCAAAGTTGTTGTCTGAAAGTAAATATATTACACAACATCGTATTTAAATTCAGCTCTTGGTTAAACATAGTATGCACAATTTACAGAGCATTTTCATGCACATTGAAAGCATGAATAGGTGTTGCAGTTGATTTTCTCCTCACATTACAAAATTTCTTGAAATATCTGAGATTTTTTGCGCATTTTAAAAGAATAGAGTTTGGCACAATTCAGCAACACCAAAAATTCTACTGTTTCAATGGAAACATTTTGTAATGGTTGTGATTGAAAACCCGCAAATAAATTAAGATTTAAAGATTTTTTTTTTTTACTAATACTCCCTTTTTGCAAATATGAATGTTTATAATAACATGATTTCACCCTACATTCTGTGTTATCAACCCATAAATTTTAGAATCCAGAATCTATGAAAGTCACCATGTCTGTCTGTTAAAGCGGTTGCTTGAAAATGTAATGTTTTGCTTGCCTGGGTTATTGGGTGAATGTATTGAAATACAGCTTAAGATCTGCCTAATAACTTACTGTATGGCACTGCTAAGAAGCGTAAATGGTGGCTCTCGACGTCTTCGTCGACTGGCACGTACAAGGGCTGCTGCCTTTGACCTCTATCTGTGAAGGTCATCTTCACACATACATCCCTGTTGCCACTCGCTCTGACGCCATCTAGAACTCCAGCTATTAAATTATCTCTGATCACATGAAATGAAAAGAAAATCAAATAGGTAACTACTTGAAGTGGAAGAAATTTTAGAGTGGAAGAATGAAGATGGATAATAATTCTAAAATTCTAAATTGATATCTCTCAAAAAAGAAAAAAAAAAGAAAAAAGGGAGAAACAATACTCTGGTCCGGTACCAAAATATATTAAGTAGAAAGGAAATATACTGAAAACAAGAATAGAAAATGTTTACCTTTGAAGAATCGTACTATTTGATATTCTATTCCACCACTAATACAGTATAAACAGGGTGCTACAAGAATTTTTTTCACCACTTGCCCTGTCGGGCAAGTGGGTTTTCAATTGACTTGCCCAAACAATATTTCCACTTGCCCAAAACTTTAAAGCGAAAAAGGACTCGAGGTTAAAGCATTTATTATCTCGTAATGATAAGTTAGTGTTTTAGATAGCAAATTAATGCACATACATTATGACTCGCTCGGTCGGATCTTGAGACCGCAGTAATAAATTGAAAACGAGACAAAAACATTCATCTGATTTATATGAGCAGCGAGTTTTAAATAATATGTTCACAATCATTAACAGTCATTATGAATAAATATCAAACATTTGACTTTTTGTACTTACTAGAAAATCCCTGTTGTTTATTCCATTCCGATTCGCACGTGTTCATTTCCCTAGAATAATGACGTCATATTTGGCGTGATTCAACCAATCGGCAATCAGAGAATAGCAAAGGCCTGTCGGTGCGGCCTGCAGAGCTAGAGAGAGAGAGCGCGAATAAGCTCGCAGCTGGTACGATCGCGCTAGCTGTCTCTAGCTAGCTCACGGCCGGCCGTGCGTGGAGGCGGAGCGGCATTCATGGCTTGAAGTGTCACTGTTGCATGCGCGCTGAGCTAGCTGAGCTGGCTAGCTGTCTGTGAAGTTTTTTCGAAATCGGAACGATCGCTTTTTTGCTTCTGGATTTTGACGACGGGTAAGAAGTTGACGGGTGAATGGTAGAGTTCTTGGACACTAGGAAATTACTGTAAAAGTATCACTTGCCCGAATCGGGCAAGTGATAATTTGATTTACTTGCCCGACGGCTCAATTTGGTTGCCCCGGGACGTCGGGCAAGCGGGTTTGTCGCGCCCTGATAAACAAATGTATGCAAGGACCCTGCATTACCTAGATACCAAACCACTTTAATTAAGAATATGATTTATTTCTTGATGACAGACAACTATGAAAAAAATATTCCTATACATGATACATCTACAATTGTTTTAAAAGACAAAATATAAAAGTTGTTGAATGGACATTCAAACTTACCTATCTGTCGATGTGTATTTCCTAACTTGACCTTTGACATACTCTAGAAAGAACATCTGTGGGTTGTCTTGGCTACGGATTATTGCAAATATCTACAAAGTGAAAGAACACGAACAAACAATTAGCGAGGATAAGAAGATGTGTTTGTCATATTTTTCTTTTTCTGACAGACTGTGAACACATTACTGTTATCATCCTTAGGGCATTTGCTCTCGCGCATTATACTGCATGGATCTAGCGTATAATGTACTTTTCTTTGTCTCTTTGCTCTTAAATCTCTCTTCAGTAATCTCTCTGTCGTCTTCCTTTTCTCGCCTTTTTCCCTTCTTAATTATTCTTCCTCTCTCTATTATGGCTGGTAGTCTTGTCCTTTTTAAAATCTTTCTTCCATGATACTTTAAAATAATGTGCACTTGGTAGTAGGGCATCAAATGGTAGTCCCGTTCCAAAAAAATGAAATGATACAGCTGTCCCCAGCTCTATATCTTTTAGCCAAGCATGTAACAACATATTCTTTCGTTTTCCTTCTTTCTACTCTTTCCTCCACATCATAAAACCCCAAAGTTACTATCCAACAATACTAGGGGGTGTTTCACAAAGATCCTAACTTAACTCTAAGTTGTACTTAACAATTATGGAGAGCCATTTGTAGCCTTAAAATAAAATATACCGGTATTCAAAAGCAAAATATCAAGTATTTTAGATTTTTAGATCAATAACATGAAATTTCCTTGATAATAGAAAAATATGATTCAAAATTGTATGCCTTTTAAAATAACTTTTACAAATATTTTCAAAGATGCTAACTGCTTTCCATAATTTTTAAGTCCAACTTAGAGATAAGTTCAACTCAGGAGCTTGGTGAAACACCCCCTAGATCACATAACATTGACTTACATCACATAGAGGTTTGACTGTGATAACACTATAGCTACCAGGATCTCTCTCTACTATACACGTCTCTGTCAGGCATAGCACCCTCCTCTGCGGCTCGTTGTGTCTTGGTGTCCACTTCTGAACCCCAAACTCAGCTAGTGATGTCAGCGCCTCATCCCCACTACCAGAGAGAGAGAACCAAACCACAATCACAGTGAACGTACATCAAATAAAATAAATTAAATCATCCTAGTTTCAATTACATTGTAGAGCTACATGTAGGTATGCATCATTCCAGCAAAGCATAGTTGTCAATGCTAATGCGTATTGACCTCTAGCGCTGTATACGTGCTGAGAGGCATCAATTGCACACAACTGCACACTAATGCACACAATGGATACAAAGTGGCTGATTGGCAAGTTTGACAGTAGACTCACGATTTGAATTTTCAAAGATTTTTTTCTAACATCGGTAAGTTGAAAATATTGTATTTTACTGCTATTTAGGTGTCATCAATTGTTACTAAAGTACTGATTTTTAGTGAACTTTGTTGAGTTTTGTACAGTGATATTTGAAAGGTTGAGATTCAATAGAGGTCGTCTAAAGAGTCTTTAATACACAAGAAATATACTAATGCTGCTATGTGTGGTCTGCATAGGACCTCCACCACAATTACAGGTAAAATAAGTAAATTAGAAAAAATCTAATCATCTAGTTTCTATAATATTGTAGATGAAAGGTCTGCATAGGATTTGTACATCTCACTCTGTAAATGGCTATGTGCTGACTACAAATAGTTATCTGGTACACAGATTGCATTAGCCTGACAGATATGCTATATCTATCAGCACAATATCGCAAATGAAATATAAAAATATGAAAATAGATATCATTTTGGGCTTGGAGTAAAATAGGAGTTCAGTGCAATTTCACACTAATTATTTCATCTTTGGTACTTTTAGCGCAGTTTTGTACATGTAGTTGTATTATAACTGTTTGAAGAATCATTTTCCCAGACCCTTTCCACTTCTGTTAACATTTCTCTGAGGGTCCATGTCACACTTACTTGTATTTGCCAAGTCTGTTGTTCGTGAACTGCTCAAGTGAAATGGGCTCTTTACGTATTCTCAGGATGACTCCTGTGTAAGTGGCTGCAAATTCGGTAGACTGCTTGATCAGCTGGTCTTTCTGCTCAGTGGCAAAGAGATGCTGAAAAATAGAGCAACAAAAAGGAAGAATAAATACGGTTCAGTTAATACAGTCAAACCTGTCTATAGCGACCGTCGGCCCTCTGGTTGCTTACTAACAAGCATTTCTAGATAGATAGCGCCATAGAAATGCCTATTATTATTATTATTATTTATGCTTTCTTAGCAGTCAGGTAAAACACTGTGCAAAGTAAGAAACTCACCAATCTGCTGAAGCCCCCATGGGCAATGGCAAAGCCACCTGGATACCCCGTCACCTGCGTGAATCCTTCGATGTCCTTGTAGTAGTAGGAGCAGATGACTCTTCCCGACGTAGGATCCTTCTGGTCTATGGAACATGGAGTCACCTCAAGAACAACGGACCTTCTGGCGTCACTCCAGTGGTGCTTGTATGCATTGTACCTCTGCCAAGGAGCATAAAAAGAGTTTGTAAGTTTTTTTCAATATCATTGCATCATCACTCGTGAAAGAGAGTTCACAAATAAAACCCTAATCTGTGTACTCCTTTATATTACCGTAATTAATGGTGTATTAACCGCACCTTTTTGCCGCCGAAAAAAATTCAAAGTCGGGGGTGCGGTTTATACATGGTACAAGTTTCGATTTATGCCCCTCCACATGGCGCTATGCCTGGCAATGTCTCCCGGCTCAGTAATCGGTGTGTTGACTCACCACCCGGAAACTACAACAACACTCAAATTTGTCTGTCATCTTGGTTTGAAAGTAATCTTTCTGGTAGATTTCAATATGTAGTTGATAAAAATAATTCCTCCAATTTTTCTTCTATTACACGGCGTACCACAAGGTTCTATCCTAGGTCCTCTACTGTTTTTTAAGTCGGCAAAAAAAAATTGGGGGGCGAAAAAGAGGGGTGCGGTTAATACACGGGGGCGGTTTATACAACGTTAATTACGGTAGGCAGAAATAATAAATCATTATCAATACATACTTAGTACAATATTTATAATCTAGGACTTAATTTTCTACCTACATGTACTTGTATATTAACACAGTAAAGACATAATACTCATGACAATATTAAGAGTTTAAATTGAAGCATTTGGGTTAGTTGTGATCATCAGAACGGTTAACATTAAATATCCAATATTTGAATGATTTGCAAGTAATTCACAGCTAAAGGTACCTTTAAAAGATAGAATGTATAAATAACTAACCTATAACTTACAAACAACTAATTTGATATATGTACACTTACTTGTTCAACTCCTTTGTTGCCACCTCCAAACTGTGATCTGAATTTCTGGACATTTGAATCAAAGCAGAATGAGATATATTAAACCGCAATTTCTTTTGTTGATTTGTTTGTCTCACCATTATTTAGTCCCATGTAAATACTGATTGCAAATACTGATTGCACTGTTATAACATGACATTAGTCACATACTTTTTGAATGAAGGATTATTTTTCATCATACTGTATAATGTACATACTGTATATATAAATCTTTCTCTCATTTGACATTCTTTTCTCCTGTTTCACTAATTTTTAACTCTCTTATCTCAACCCGCCCCTTCTCCCTCTCTCTCTCTCTCTCGCTCTCTCTTTCCCTCTCTTTCTCTCCCTTTTTCTCTTATCTTCCTGTTCCTCTTTCTCTTTCTCTTTCTCTTTCTCTCTCACGTTCACTCTCTTGTAGACTTCTCATATTTCAATGTTCCTCCTCTTTGCAGCCAGTCATCTTCTTCTACATGTAAATTTTCTTATTTTGTTCAAAATATATCTTTCCTGTTCTGCTGAAGATCTGCAGGCTTCAAGAGATAAAGACCATAAAAAACATGATACATCTAACCCCACAACGTGAGTGAAATGGATCTTGAAAGAAGATGATGAAGATCCTTTTCTGCTCAATCATGCACCTGTAAAAATCTACTTCCTTCCCTACACCTTATATCATATGACTTAAACATAACAAAGATGTCTAGACTAGAAAGAATAATGAACCGCATAGATTAATGACTTGCTAAATGCATACCAGAGCTTCTGTGATGATGTCTGCCCTGTGCTCCGTAGAGAACCTCATTGTTTCTCCTTTCTTACCCCCTTTCTTGATGGTGATGTTGAATTCGTTGTTCAGTTGAGCTTTCGTGTTCGGCGCAATCCCATAGAAATCACTGTATGCCCACTGTAAAATTAAGCGTAGAATTGAGGGGGTGAGTGAGGTGAGAACATGTAATAACTGTCACAAAGGTTAATTACATGTAGAATGATGAAGATACATGCACATCCCAATGTTTCAGAAGTGGATGAGAATACTATTGGGAGTATCAAAATGAGTGGGACAACATAGAAAGCACTTTGGCACAAGCTCTAAAATACAATATGGAAGTCCATTGTGAATACAGTACAAGAAGAGGATAAAATAGTGTTCTAGGAGACTGGTAAACAATTTTGGTTAAAGTTACATGTACCGTACTTCTAAACAATGCACATTATTCAAACATCATAGACTTCAAATTTTAGATTAAATTGCCTTCTGAATTCCTTGTCCTTTGTCATCATTCTTATCAAGAATACCTTCAAGTTCCGTATTTAATTTCTCCATGCACTTGCTTCAACTTAACGAACATACCTCGACAGTTGTGTCTATCCAGCAATGTTAACAGTCTCTAGGATTAAGATGGAAAGGAAAAAGACAACAGGAAGGAAGAGAGTGAGAAATAGAAGTAGAAATGAGTGGAAGAGGAAATTTGAAGATAACATACCTGATTGGTGACCTCCATGGTGCTTGGATTGTATGTTGTGACCCCATGGGATCCAACTGAAAATACCCTCTTGTATCTGAAAACATGAAAATAGATATATATTTTTAAAATGCATCTTTCTCTAGATTAGTGACAACTGTGAAGAGAAGGCAGCTACAGTGGCTTGGGCATGTAACTTGATGGAAGAATAGCTTGGCAAACACCATACCGCTAGGAGGAACTGATGGGAGAAGAAAGAGGGGCGGACCAACTAGGACATGTCTGATAACATCAAGCAGTGGACGGCAATGTCATTCGAGCAGTTAACTAAAACAGCTGTAGACGGGAAGCACTTATGGAGAAACCCCGTTTCTCAAGGTTTATTTCAATGTCGCCCAAACGACCTCCAAGCTATGGGACATAGACAGATAGATAAATAGATAGATAGCTAAGTGAAAAATAAACCAACGAAATGAGTTTTAACACGGTCAACAACAAGACTATAAAAACTTAACCAAATTAGAATGAGTACAACACAGTGATGGAAATGATGCAAGTGTATCACAAACATAATTTGTGTTTTATAATCATCTTCCTTGTTTGATGTAAGGTGTTAGGCCATGGCAATATATCCAGGGGCAAGAGCATCGTGAAAGGACTGGAAAAAGAGTGAAGGTGAAAAATAACCTACAAGGGAGTGGTAATAAAATCAAAAAGAGCCGAGGCATCAATTTACTTACTTTCCTCTCCATGAGTGCTTTGTAGTGTAGTAGCTGGCCACATCTTTATTTTCCCTCATAGCCATCTTGATGGTTCAAATATAGCTTTGCTAAAAAACAGGGAAGTCCAAGCAAGAAAAGAAAAAATCAAGATTAAAATCATATCAACTATGACATCAGTGTACATTCTTAAAACTGCATGTACATACACATTACTACATGTGTGTAAATATGGTAAACAAATGATAATATAAGTGTCTTTTTCATATAGACCTAATGCATGTTTTTCTTGTGTTTTTTTGTTATTCAAAAATGTTTAAGCATCTGATTACCCAAATTGCATGCAATTGTTTAATAATAAATACTTCAATCTATGCAAAATCAGTATCTAAGAAATGTTAAAAATATTATCATTATATTATAGTTTCGTACGTATCTGTCAATCTAGTAGTAAACCTAGACTCTAGTAGTAGTAGCTAACAACAACAAAAAGGAAATAAAAGGACAATGTCGAAACTCAATCACAATATGTTTAATATGGCAAGATAAATAAGAAGAGATGAAGATATTAATTAAATCATCATTTCTTTTGAACGTCGTGGCCCAACTTGATCAGTATCAACATTACATACATGTATAAGCGTAGATTTAGAGATTCCAAGACAATTAATAGACCTAAAGTGAAGCCCAAGTCTCAAGACCAGCCCAGGAGCTTCACCTTCAATTCCAACAGAAAAAAGGCAAAATACAATTAGCCTACAGCTCAACATCAGTCAGGACTTATCAATATCACTCAGACCAAGTTCACATGTTCAATTCGAATGACAATATCAACTCTATGTTATGATTCAAAGCAACCATTCCATTGCAAAGTTTCACAGAATTATAGACACAGACGCACGCCGAGACGGAGTCACATAATTTAAACTGCACAAGATCATCGACTCATGACTGTAGTGTAACGAGTCGAGGGGAACGAACGAACCCAACTACGAGAAGGAAGAAACACGAAATTGAACTGGAAGCCCGACTACTGAGAACACAGCATTCTTCCAGAATCTTGGGTAAAAATAAAGGCATTAGCCATTACTTTAGCCTGATTAGGGCAGTCACAGCTCACACATGCACAGTGTACTGCACTAGTCTAGATCTATAGCCTACTCACTCTCCACAAGTCACTCCCGCTTCCGTACACAACACAACTCATAAGATTGCCAAAATAATAAATGGGATAGCGGACCGTAATTACTGCTTTTTATATAATCGATCAAAATAGTACAGTAGTGAACCATTAACCCTCAAACTTCGTACAAATACAATTTTACCTCATATAATATCAAACTTTAGATGACAGTAAAACACATTTTTAAGAGTGTATTTTCTGTGAAACTTTACCACTAACGATTTACTACGGACAGACGGCGATCCATTCCTGATATCGTCCTGATTGGTCCGTTAAGGATGGCCCTTGTACGTGGTGCGAGTGGAGCCCTATCTCAGTTCGCAACTGAGGGAATTCAACTAAATAAATTCACTGTAATCAGTGAATATTTAGCAAGAAAGAACAGGCTCTTTAAGAATAAGTACACTAGAAAAAAAGATTATACGATGTGAATGGTTTAAAGCGAAATTGCAAACCCAAAATCACAAATAAAGATCGTCAATTTGGTGAGACTTATAAATAGTTCGAATCGAATACGAACGTGTATCTGTACACTGTACACGTACACTGCACTGTGTATGTATGCAGCTATAGACGCACCAGCCAGTCGTTTTGTGTAAATTAGGATTTAAAAAAGTTTAAAGATACGATATACACAAGATAGCCAACACAGTGGGGTATGTGGTGGATAAATCCACCATCTATCAAGAAACTTTCTACTTCAATGCAACTACTATTGATAATGATAATCAATGGATAAACAGACCACATATGAAAATCAAAGACCACATATGAAAATCAAAGAGCACATCAAAATCATTCATTCAGCAAATATACATCTAGTATATCTTTATTGCACAACATGCCAGTTCATATGTCTATTATATACATTGTAAATGGCAACATGCCGGTCAATATGTCTTTATATAGAGTACATTGAAAATGGCAACATGCCGGTTGATATGTCTTTATACATAGTAAACTGAAAATGGCAACGTGCCGGTTGATATGTCGTTATACATAGTTAATTGAAAATGGCAACATGCCGGTTGATATTTCTTTATACAATGAAAAATGGCAACATGCAGGTTGATATTTCTTTATACATTGAAAATGGCAACATGCCAGTTCATATGTCTTTATACATTGAAAAATGGCAACATGCTGATTCATATGTCTTTATACATTGAAAATGGCAACGTGCCGGTTGATATGTCTTTATACATTGAAAATGGCAACGTGCCGGTTGATATGTCTTTATACATTGAAAATGGCAACGTGCCGGTTGATATTTCTTTATACATTGAAAATGGCAACGTGCCGGTTGATATTTCTTTATACATTGAAAATGGCAACGTGCCGGTTGATATGTCTTTATACATTGAAAATGGCAACATGCAGGTTGATATGTCTTTATACATTGAAAATGGCAACATGCAGGTTGATATTTCTTTATACATTGAAAATGGCAACATGCTGGTTCATATGTCTTTATACATTGAAAATGGCAACGTGCCGGTTGATATGTCTTTATACAATGAAAAATGGCAACATGCAGGTTGATATTTCTTTATACATTGAAAATGGCAACATGCCAGTTCATATGTCTTTATACATTGAAAAATGGCAACATGCTGATTCATATGTCTTTATACATTGAAAATGGCAACGTGCCGGTTGATATGTCTTTATACATTGAAAATGGCAACGTGCCGGTTGATATTTCTTTATACATTGAAAATGGCAACATGCCGGTTGATATGTCTTTATACAATGAAAAATGGCAACATGCAGGTTGATATTTCTTTATACATTGAAAATGGCAACATGCCAGTTCATATGTCTTTATACATTGAAAAATGGCAACATGCTGATTCATATGTCTTTATACATTGAAAAATGGCAACGTGCCGGTTGATATTTCTTTAAACATTGAAAATGGCAACGTGCCGGTTGATATGTCTTTATACATTGAAAATGGCAACGTGCCGGTTGATATGTCTTTATACATTGAAAATGGCAACATGCAGGTTGATATTTCTTTATACATTGAAAATGGCAACGTGCCGGTTGATATGTCTTTATACATTGAAAATGGCAACGTGCCGGTTGATATGTCTTTATACATTGAAAAATGGCAACATGCTGATTCATATGTCTTTATACATTGAAAAATGGCAACATGCCGGTTGATATGTCTTTATACATTGAAAAATGGCAACATGCCGGTTGATATGTCTTTATACATTGAAAATGGCAACGTGCCGGTTGATATGTCTTTATACATTGAAAATGGCAACATGCAGGTTGATATGTCTTTATACATTGAAAATGGCAACATGCAGGTTGATATTTCTTTATACATTGAAAATGGCAACATGCTGGTTCATATGTCTTTATACATTGAAAATGGCAACGTGCCGGTTGATATGTCTTTATACATTGAAAATGGCAACGTGCCGGTTGATATGTCTTTATACATTGAAAATGGCAACGTGCCGGTTGATATTTCTTTATACATTGAAAATGGCAACATGCCGGTTGATATGTCTTTATACAATGAAAAATGGCAACATGCAGGTTGATATTTCTTTATACATTGAAAATGGCAACATGCCAGTTCATATGTCTTTATACATTGAAAAATGGCAACATGCTGATTCATATGTCTTTATACATTGAAAAATGGCAACGTGCCGGTTGATATGTCTTTATACATTGAAAATGGCAACATGCCGGTTGATATGTCTTTATACATTGAAAATGGCAACATGCTGGTTCATATGTCTCTATACATTGAAAATGGCAACGTGCCAGTTGATATTTCTTTATACATTGAAAATGGCAACGTGCCGGTTGATATGTCTTTATACATTGAAAATGGCAACATGCAGGTTGATATGTCTTTATACATTGAAAATGGCAACATGCAGGTTGATATTTCTTTATACATTGAAAATGGCAACATGCTGGTTCATATGTCTTTATACATTGAAAATGGCAACGTGCCGGTTGATATGTCTTTATACATTGAAAATGGCAACGTGCTGGTTGATATGTCTTTATACATTGAAAATGGCAACGTGCCGGTTGATATTTCTTTATACATTGAAAATGGCAACGTGCCGGTTGATATGTCTTTATACATTGAAAATGGCAACGTGCCGGTTGATATGTCTTTATACATTGAAAATGGCAACGTGCCGGTTGATATTTCTTTATACATTGAAAATGGCAACATGCCGGTTGATATGTCTTTATACAATGAAAAATGGCAACATGCAGGTTGATATTTCTTTATACATTGAAAATGGCAACATGCCAGTTCATATGTCTTTATACATTGAAAAATGGCAACATGCTGATTCATATGTCTTTATACATTGAAAAATGGCAACGTGCCGGTTGATATGTCTTTATACATTGAAAATGGCAACATGCCGGTTGATATGTCTTTATACATTGAAAATGGCAACATGCTGGTTCATATGTCTCTATACATTGAAAATGGCAACGTGCCAGTTGATATTTCTTTATACATTGAAAATGGCAACGTGCCGGTTGATATGTCTTTATACATTGAAAATGGCAACAATTGAGTTAGGTCTTTTTGCAATATAGGCCTAGCTTACCTCGCCCCTTAATTTCTGGTTATTCCTCCTGACTAAACTAACAACAACATTCATCATAATTCATATCATAAATATACATCATGGGATGTATGCAATTACACTTACTTTACAGCGTAGTCGTAGGCTCTACATATCTACTCGATCGTACTCTAGTCTTACTAGAGTCTTACTCTGATCTTGTTGTTGTTAAATTTTTATTCTATCATCATTAGGTGTTGTTTTTATTTTATCATGAATAGGTGTTGTTGTTATTTTATCATGAATACATGTGTTGTTGTTATTTTATCATGAAAAGGTGTTGTTGTTATTTTATCATGAAAAGGTGTTGTTGTTATTTATCATGAATAGTCTAGGTGATATTTAATCATTATCGTGAACGTTGTTGTTAATTATTTATAATTTATAATAGTCTAGGTTAAGGTTGTTATTTGATTATAGATCTTTGTCATGAATAGATGTTGTTATTTCATCATGAATAGTGTTGTTGTTATTTGATCATGAATAGATGTTGTTATTTCATCATGAATAGATGTTGTTGTTATTTGATCATGAATAGCTCTTTATGATGAATAGATGTTGTTATTTTATCATGAATAGACTTTATCATGAATAGGTGTTGTTGTTTTACGCCGCTTTGAGCTTTGGTCTCCATTCAAGATGTAACGGGATTAGTGGTACAGAAAGTCAATAACTGGGGGCGGCAAAGGGGGCGTGTTTTGGCGCGCTTGACGGCCTTTGTTATGCGACTGACCGTCCGGACAAATTGCTTGTATATATAGTGTTGAGTCACTAAAAGAAGCCATATACAACGTTTGTGGAAGCTGTACTTCAACTGCTGCTCTGCTATCTACGACTTCGAAATACTCAACTCGGATATTGCGTGTTTTCTTTTGGTGTCTACTGTGTTAGGAACTGTGTTAATTGCCCGTTGGACTTGGACCCTAGCGACAAGAACAGATCGAGGTACCGTACCTCTACTACCGGCACTTAACCGGCCTCGGGATGGAGGCAGTGCCGGCGCCAGCAGCACGGTAAGTATCTAGAGATCGACTTCTCTACTTACATTATAGATCTACAGTACAGACAATTTAGTATCAGGCATAGCCAGGTATACATATTAGAAAGTAAATTTGCATGAATTAATTGGAAGAAGTGAACTTCTGAACTAGCTGAACAACTAGCACTGCACTAGCTAGATCTCTATAGGCCGACAGTAAATGTAAAGTAACTATCTTCGTTAGCTATGCGCACAGTACGCCACCGCAGCTTCGCCGTACTGCGACGCCACTGGGTCCGGGGAGGTAGTTGCAGATGGTCCGAAGGGCATGAAGGGAGAATCACATTTCTTATATGCTATCGTTTAATACTCTTTTCAAATTTCTAAAAAGGTCATGACATAGACATAGACATATCTATGTTTAGTATCATTTAAATTTTTTGTGTTGGATAGATCTAGGCAGTCAGTAGATCTAGACTATTCTCGACACTAGGGTCTTTTTATTATGCAGTTATGCAGTTACAGTGATAATTGTTTCAGTCATTACTTTTTGCTTGCTTCATTTTCTGTTGTATTTGACTGGATGAACGCTACGTTGTTGAATCATTAATTGTATTTAATCTGAATTGTGAAATTAATTTAAACCGAATTACGAATTGAATTGAACCACTTACCTATATACCGGTAGTCTGAATTATGAATCACATTTGTTGTTACCTATGTTCAAATCATATTCAAATTATAATCTGTAATCTTGTACTGACATCATTGGACAATAAATTTGAATATGAATATGAAAGCTCTTACTTAGCTTCATTTTCTGTTGTATTTGACTGGATGTGTGCTACATTGATGTTTCTGTTTCGGTTGCAGGGTTAACTGTACCAATGTATATTAATATACCTAGATTAAAATGTTTGTGATTAACCAGTAAGTTATACTATTCTTTTGCAGGGATGAATTCCAGTGCCCGGATTGTGTGCGTGTTTACCAGAATAGGTCGAGCTTCTTCAAGCACCGGCGAGATAAACATCCTCAGGCTCATCAGTCATCTGGAGGCCCTATCCACTGCTTGGAGGACGGCTGCAGCTTCACTTGCCATACCCGGAAGAACCTTCGTCTGCATCTGACATCAACCCATGGGGTCCACATGGAGGAGGTGGAGCTCTCCTTCCCTTCAAGAGATGGTGAGTATACAATTTTATCCATCATATTTAATGATTGTTTGCACTGCACTGATTATGGAAGTTCTTTGTCTTTGTTATTATGATCTTACATAACTTGTATCTTGTTACTTATTCTTGCTCTTATATTTATGATTACATGAATGCCATGCTAAGTTAATTGTGCAATGTTTTTTGTTGGTAATGTGAAAATAAATTATTGGCATTAAATTTGATTTGAATAAGTTATTCCTTTCCCCATTTTAGGATTTTTACAGTGGAAGCAGCAGTATGAGAATTTATCTTGTTACGATTTTCATTAAAAATTCTAACTCTAATAATTACATGAATGCCATGCTAGGCATTCAAAGTTATGATTCAGATAGTTTATGTGTAATTTTATTTTTTTTGGAAATGTGAAAACAAATTATTAGTTGGCATTAAATTTGATTTAAATAAGTTCTTCCTTTTCCCATTTTAGGATTTTTACAGTGGAAGCAGCAGTATGAGAATTTATCTTGTTACGATTTTCATTAAAAATTCTAACTCTAATAATTACACGAATGCCATGCTAGGCATTCAAAGTTATGATTCAGATAGTTTATGTGTAATTTTATTTTTTTGGGAAATGTGAAAACAATTTATTGGCATTAAATTTGATTTGTATAAGCACTTCCTTTTCCCATTTTAGAATTTTTACAGTGGAAGCAGCAGTATGAGGATTTATCTTGTTATGATTTTCATTAAAAATTCTAGCTCTTATAATTACACGAATGCCATGCTAGGCATTCAAAGTTATGATTCAGATAGTTAAATGTGTTTGTGTTTTTTTGGTAATGCTAAAAACAAATTATTGGCATTAAATTTGATTTTAATAAGTTTTCTTTCTTTTCCCATTTAGGTTTTTTACAATGGAAGCGACAGTATGAAAAAGAACATAAATGTTCTTTCGTCATCGCCAAGGGAGCTACCGCCACCGAGCAGGTAAGAATGCAAACTTATTACTGTAATCGTAGTGGTTTTTTTGCTTCCAGAGGGTCTGGAAAACGCGCACAAAAAGCTCAAGGCTCCTGCAAAATTGATGGACACTGTACTGCTGGTATCTGCGCGAAAACATGTATATTGACTGGTACTATTAGCATAGTTGTTATAAATACGCATTATGGTCATGAGATGGATTTGGCTCATCTCAAGTTGAGTCAGGACGAGCGCGTTGCTATTGGTCAAAAACTCTCGCAAGGTATTACAGCAGACAGAATCTTAGATGACATTCGTAATTCACTTTCTGATAGTTCGGAAAGGCATCATCTAGTTACAAAGAAGGATATCAGAAACATTGAGAATGCGCTAGGTCTACATGGAATAAATCGACATGCAAATGACGCGACTAGTGTAGGCATGTGGGTGCAGGAGGTAGCGGAGGTAGCGGAAGATAGCGATAGCAATCCTGTCCTCCTTTACAAGGAACAGGGCGCGCCTTGTCCAGATGATTTAGATAATCTTGCAAGGGATGATTTTGCGCTAGGCATAATGACGCCAGTACAGAGAGACATGCTGCGAGCGTTTGGTAATAATGTAGTTTGTATGGATGCTACTCATGGCACAAATGCTTATGACTTTGTATTAGTGACTGTTCTAGTAGTCGATGAGTTTGGAGAGGGCTTTCCTGTTGCATGGCTCATATCGAATCGCGAGGATCGGGCAGTACTAACTGCATTTTTGGAGAAGGTACGCGCTGTGGTAGGACCACTGGAAACAAAGTGGGTTATGACCGACGATGCGGAGCAGTATTACAATGCTTGGGTAGGCGCTTTCGCACATAGGCCGCATAAGCTTCTCTGTTCTTGGCACGTAGATAAGGCATGGAGGGGGGCGCTTCGTACGCATATTGCAGGGAATGTAGAGCTACAGTCTTCCGTTTATAAGACATTGCGATGCCTGCTAGACGAAACGGATGTGACCAAATTTGACATAATGTTAGAGCATGTAACACATGACCTGAATGTGGATGATGCTACTAGTCGGTTTGGGGTGTATTTCAGAGGCTATGCAGAGAGAAAGGAACAATGGGCAGCGTGCTTTAGAAAGGGTTCTCGAATCAACACAAATATGTATGTAGAGGCGTTTCACAAGGTACTCAAGTACATCTACATGAAAGGGTTCGCTAATCGTAGGGTGGACAAATGTTTGACTCTTCTCATGCAATATGTGAAGAACAAGACTTTTGATAGACTTGTGAAACTACAAAAAGGGAAAAAAAGTAAGCGCATCAATGACATTGATAGCAGGCATCGGTTAAGTAGAGCGCTCAGTTGCGATGATGTGAAAGAGCTGCGCGCAAATAGGTGGGAGGTTGTTTCTTCTGATAAGAACCGATCATATGTCGTGGACAAACATGAAGAGACATGTTCAGCTACATGTCCTCTATCATGCAAGGAATGTCAGGTATGTGTCCATGAGTTCTCATGCACATGTGTAGATGGGGTGGTTAGGGGAACACTTTGTAAGCATGTACATCTTGTGGTTAGGGTGTTAGGCAAAAGGCAGGATAGGGTTGTTGAGTCTGATAATGTAAATGTTGTGCGACCTCCTGCAGTAGAGGATATCATACAAGATTTGACTGCGCATAATAGGCATACTGCAACCAAGAAAACTAAGGCAAATGTAGAGTCAAAATTACAGGAACTCCGAGAACAGTTGAAGGAAGTTCAGGATGATGCTCATTTAGATTCTGTTTATACACATTTAGAGGCAGCTGTGCAGCTACTTAAAGTTTCTAAGCCTGTTCAAGCTCATTCCTTTCAAGATGAAACTGCCTCAAGAGCACCTCAAAGGGTGACTCCGCAAAGACCACCATTCAAGTCTACCAAAAAAGCTAGAAAAACGAGACAACCCCTTGAAAAACCGACTCAAGAAGAGAGGGACAGTATTGTTCGTAATTTAGGGGAGTTAGAATTTGTCGTAAATGAAGGAAACGATCACGATTATGCAATTTTACCGAACATATTGACAGCAAGTGAAGGTATTTCAATCTCACGAACTGATCAAAAACATCTCAAGTTATTTGTTAATGAAGAAGTGGTAGAGAATGCGAGGAAAGGAATTAAGATTAAGGAATCTGAGGTCGAAGTCTTGCCTGAAAATGTACCTGATACTGTAATTGATATTGAAGAATTAGAGAACCTACACATATATTTTGTTGATGATGCTTGGTTGATTATTCTCGATATACTTGCTAGCAAGCGTAGGGAGTGGAAGTGCAATTTATGTACTACAACCAAAACGTCTTTAAACATGATAGAGTGCGAAACTTGCAGTCGATGGTTCCACTGGAAATGTTGCAACATAAGGAGAAATCCTAAGAAAAGGTGGTACTGCAATTTTTGCACAAACAAATAATTCTCTTTCACACATCACAGCTGCATTGCGACCGCGTTTCTTTATTTATTTTGTGTTCAGTAGATTAGAATGTAGTTAGAAATAGTTTTAGAATAGATGCTTGGTTGGTAAAGTGAGGAAACTGTAAGCCTCCATCAGTCAATTACCCCGTCCCAATTCTCGAGGCAAGGTGTTGCGATTGCTAGCAGCCTCATTCCCTATGACTTGATTGGAGCAAGGAGTACCCTGACCACCAAAGCAGCCGGATTTGACATTACTTGACGAGGGAAATTGTAAGTCTCTATCGGTTCTCCTTTACGATTGGAGCCGAAAGTACCCACAACTGTAGAAGCTGAAGGGGACACTGGTTGGTGCGGGGAATCGAAAGCGTGTATAAGCCCTCCCTCCCTTTTATTGAAGCAAGGTGTTGCGATAGAATGCAGCTTCATTCCCTATTTGGGGCTTTATCGTAGACGAAAGTACCCCAACCAGATACCCCCAAACTTCTACACACCGTTTTAATTGATTTTTGACTTGTGTAATTGAAAACATTTGTTAATTTCAAATAACACTGATTTTTTATTGAGTTCGGGAAATCGTTAGTCTCCATGAGATGAGGCAAGGAGATGCCGTGGCTGGCAGCCTCATATATGGAAACTAGATTGGAGCTGATAGTACCTATAACTCTATTCTTTCTACTCTACATTCTTTGTGTTTCTATTTTTCAAATAACACTGATTTTTTTTTTCCAACTCTATCCAATGCAGGATAACACAAGGGACCTGGCATCAGGAAGGACCTCCTAGAATTCAAAGGATAGCAACATCACGTCAACAAGCGTTTGACAACTTTGTTTTTTTAGAGTCCAAATGATTGGCACTTTGCCATTTTTCAATTTATAAGACATATCAACCGGCACATTGCCATTTTTCAAGACATACCAACTATCACATTGCTATTTTCAATGTATACAATCATATGAATTGGCACGTTGCCATTTTCATTGTATGAATACATAACAACCGGCATGTTGCCATTTTTCAATATATTATCATTTTTCAATGTATAAAGACATATCAACTGGCGCGTTGTCTCTTTGTCTCTTTCTGCTGTATCTTTCTTTGTCTTAATTGGTTATAGATGTATTTATAAAATGTGCTGGCATGTCTGGTTGAAGCTATCTATTGAAGCTATATCCTGTTCCCATGCTGGGGTATAGCCTTTATGACCCTATTGCTATTCACAGTATAAATCCATCCTGTTTGATACAATACTGATTACTAGTGTACTAGAATTTAATGCCATTCATAAATCTGTAATAATAGAGATTAAGCTCTATGTGGTCATTCATGCATTGTGACTATTCCTTGAAACATGCTCTTTGAAGAACACCTCATAGGACTGTGTCTTTGGCCATGAGTGGTGACCTTGAACAAATAAGAGTAGAGTTTTAGATTAGACCCTGACCCTGGCACTGGCATGTTGCCATTTTCAATGTATAAATATATATCAACCGCCACGTTTTCAATTTATAAAGACCTATGAACCGGCATGTTGCCATTTTTCAATGTTTAAAAAAATATGAACTGGCATGTTGCCATTTTCAATGTATAAAGACATATCAACCGGCACGTTGCCATTTTTCAATGTTTAAAAAAATATGAACTGGCATGTTGCCATTTTCAATGTAAAGACATATCAACCGGCATGTTGCCATTTTCAATGTATAAAGAAATATCAACCGGCACGTTGCCATTTTTCAATGTATAAAGACATATCAACCGGCATGTTGCCATTTTCAATGTATAAAGACATATGAACCAGCATGTTGCCATTTTCAATGTATAAAGAAATATCAACCTGCATGTTGCCATTTTCAATGTATAAAGACATATCAACCGCCACGTTGCCATTTTCAATGTATAAAGAAATATCAACCGGCATGTTGCCATTTTTCAATGTATAAAGACATATGAACCGGCATGTTGCCATTTTTCAATGTTTAAAAAAATATGAACTGGCATGTTGCCATTTTCAATGTATCAATATATATCAACCGCCACGTTGCCATTTTTCAATGTTTAAAAAAATATGAACTGGCATGTTGCCATTTTCAATGTAAAGACATATCAACCGGCATGTTGCCATTTTCAATGTATAAAGAAATATCAACCGGCACGTTGCCATTTTTCAATGTATAAAGACATATCAACCGCCACGTTTTAAATATAAAAAGACATATGAACCGGCATGTTGCCATTTTCAATGTATAAAAAAATATCAACCGGCACGTTGCCATTTTTCAATGTATAAAGACGACATATGAACCGGCACGTTGCCATTTTCAATTTATAAAGACATATGAACCGGCATGTTGCCATTTTCAATGTATAAAGACATATGAACCAGCATGTTGCCATTTTCAATGTATAAAGAAATATCAACCTGCATGTTGCCATTTTCGACGTATAAAGACTTATCAACCGCCACGTTGCCATTTTCAATGTATAAAGAAATATCAACCGGCATGTTGCCATTTTTCAATGTATAAAGACATATGAACCGGCATGTTGCCATTTTTCAATGTTTAAAAAAATATGAACTGGCATGTTGCCATTTTCAATGTATAAATATATATCAACCGCCACGTTTTAAATATAAAAAGACATATGAACCGGCATGTTGCCATTTTCAATGTATAAAAAAATATCAACCGGCACGTTGCCATTTTTCAATGTATAAAGACGACATATGAACCGGCACGTTGCCATTTTCAATTTATAAAGACATATGAACCGGCATGTTGCCATTTTCAATGTATAAAGACATATGAACCAGCATGTTGCCATTTTCAATGTATAAAGAAATATCAACCTGCATGTTGCCATTTTCGATGTATAAAGACATATCAACCGCCACGTTGCCATTTTCAATGTATAAAGAAATATCAACCGGCATGTTGCCATTTTTCAATGTATAAAGACATATGAACCGGCATGTTGCCACTTTTCAATGTTTAAAAAAATATGAACTGGCATGTTGCCATTTTCAATGTATAAATATATATCAACCGCCACGTTTTAAATATAAAAAGACATATGAACCGGCATGTTGCCATTTTCAATGTATAAAAAAATATCAACCGGCACGTTGCCATTTTTCAATGTATAAAGACGACATATGAACCGGCACGTTGCCATTTTCAATTTATAAAGACATATGAACCGGCATGTTGCCATTTTCAATGTATAAAGACATATGAACCGGCACGTTGCCATTTTCAATGTCTTTATACATTGACCGGCATGTTGCCATTTACAATGTATATAGACATATGAACTGGCATGTTGTGCAATAAAGATATACTAGATGTATATTTGCTGAATGAATGATTTTGATGTGCTCTTTGTTTTTCATATGTGGTCTGTTTATCTATTGATTATCATTATCAATAGTAGTTGCATTGAAGTAGAAAGTTTCTTGATAGATGGTGGATATATCCACCACATATCCCACTGTGTTGGCTATCTTGTGTATATCGTATCTTTAAACTTTTTTAAATCCCAATTTACACAAAACGACTGGCTGGTGCGTCTATAGCTGCATACACACAGTGTACAGTGTAGATACAGATACACGTTCGTACTGCGATTCGAACTATTTATAAGTCTCACCAAATTGACGATCTCTATTTGTGATTTTGGGTTTGCAATTTCGCTTTTCGTATAACCTTTTTTTCTAGTGTACTTATTCTTAAAGTGCCTGTTCTTTCTTGCTAAATATCTACTGATTACAGTGAATTTATTTAGTTGAATTCCCTCAGTTGCGAACCGAGATAGGGCTCCACTCGCACCACACGTACAAGGGCCATCCTTAACGGACCAATCAGGACGATATTAGAAATGGATCGCCGTCTGTCCGTAGTAAATCGTTACCACTAGCGGGTCGCCATCTTGTCCCGTGCAGACAAAACTGCGCTTGCGCGGTGGGCGTGTATGCACTGATCATCATGATTACGTACTGTACGTATATACATATTACATGCACAACAGAAGCATAGAAGATAACAGCTGATAATTAGTGTGCGGAAGTGCATCATTCAGCTAAAAGAAATTTCTGTTTTCCAATTACTATATGTAAATCAATACATAAACCTGCCTCCCAAAACGACACTTGAGATTGATTGAAATCCTATATAATTGCATTTCATAGTCCGGACAGCGCCCCTGCCCCTTTCTCAGTCTCAAGGCCATAAACTGATAGGCAAGGCCACTATATTATATACTACATTTTCTTCTTATAATTAGTGGCGGAGCTATATGGGAATTGGGCGTGCCCCCAGGGGCGTCGCCATAGGGGGGGGGGGGGTGTGGGGGGGGGTGCGACACCCCTCCACCTCAATGTCAGGATATTGTCGGTAAAATTGCGCTGCCGTCGGTAAAAAAGAGAAAAGGGGGAGGGAAAAAAGAGAGGAAAAGGGAAAGAAAAGAAAAAAGAAAAGGAAAAAAAAAGAAAAAAGGAAAAGAAGAAAAGAAAAGAGAAGAAAGAAAGAGAAAAAAGATAAAGAGGGAGGAGAGGAAAGAAAGGAAAAAAAAAGAAAAGGGAAAAAAGAAAGAAAAAAAAAGAGTAAAAGGGAAACCCCAGGTCGAAATTCCAATAGGATCCTATAGCCTATTGGACCATCAGAAACCATTAGAGCTATTGGTGTCTATTGGTTTCAATAGGGAAAGTGAAATGATGGACCCACATAAACCAATAGAAAATATCTAATGGACCAACACAAACCCACAGAAAAAATGCTGATGGACCAACAGAAGGCTTCTATTGGACCAACATCCACCCACGCCTTCTATGGGTTTCTGTTGGTCCATTATATATTTTCTTCTATGATGGGTTTCTGTTGGTCCATTAGATATTTTATATGGGTTCCTGTTGGTCCATTAGAGATCTTTCTATGGGTTTCTAATGGTCCCATATTCTGAATTCCCTAATGAAACCAATAGTACAATGGCTTCTATTGGTAAATCAATAATGATAAATCAAAGATCGATTTTAACAACTGCCACCAAAAAGGTATATTCTAATCTCAATTGCATTAACTCCATCACAAAGATCACTTGAAGTGAGTTTAAGAATATCCTTTAATTAAATGAAGGATTGTACTATTATATATAATAAACATACATGAATTGTTTCTTGGTTAGTAATCATTATAATCAATATATCTATAGCTAAAACGTGAATGTAATTGTAACATGATCACACAAATAATCTATTGGTTATTAATTGCCTAAAAAAAATAAAAATCACAAAATTGATGTGCATTGTCAAAAGTTACTTAACAAATTATGATAAATGTATTGTTCTGTGAGAACGTGTAAAGTAATCATGAATATGCATGAGATAGATTTAGCTGTTGGTTTCTATTGGTTTCTATTGGTCTCATTGGTTTTCTATTGGTCCTATCGGTTCTATCGGTTTCTATTGGTCCTATTGGTTTCTATTGGTCCTATTGGTCCTATCAGTCCTATTGGTCCTATTAGTTTCTATTGGACCTATTGGTTTCTATTGGTCCTATCGGTCCAATTGGTCCTATTGGTTTCTATTGGTCTTATTGGTTTCTATTGGTTCTATTGGTTTCTATTGGTCCTATTGGTTTCTATTTCTATTGGTTTCTATGGGTGCTATTGGTTTCTATTGGTTTCTGATGGTTTGAATGGTCTCTATTGGATTCAATTCTATGGGTCCAACAGAAACCAATAGACTCCAACAGAAACCATTAGAGACCAATAGAATTTGTCTAATGGTCTCTATTGGTCTCTATGGGATTTTCGACCTGGGACAAAAGAAACGGGGGTGAGAGAGAGGAGAGAGTGAGGAGAGGTAAGAGCCCGAGAGAGAAGGAGTGGGAGTAAAAGAGAGAAGGGGATTGTTGGGTGGAGTCTTTTCGTCGAGGGAGCAAGAAAGACACGGGTAAATATGTTGCTATGTCGGGTCAGCTGTGTCGGTTTTCTTGCTCGATCCTCGTGTACTATATCAATGCAGAAGTTTGAAGTCGGTGAGATGTATATTGTCGGTCGGCCGACAAGTTTTTTTTTCACTACGAACTGTGACTTTTTATCCGCTGTGACGACTTCAAGAGTGACTACAACTACAATACTTGTAGGCCTATTTTCTCGAAGTTTCACTTTTCTATAATATCAGCTAAAGAAATCAGAGGTTTGACATTTTCGGGGAAACTAAATTCAAACAAGGTTTAAGAGTCAACAACGGTACGACGAATCGTCTTCCTTTCTCTATATTGTGATGAAACGCCCAAAAAAAAATCAGCGTTTCGCGGGGAAGGGGAAAACTAAATTCAGACAATTAGGGCTTTTTAAGAGTCGATAACGGTACAACGAATCATCTTTTTTCTCTAATAATTTAATGAAACGTCAAAGCTTCCGCGCTTTGCGCGAGAGGGGAAAACTGAATTCAGATGAATAGGGAGTTATAAGAGTCGAAAACAGTACGACGAATCGTCTCCCTTTCTCTATATTGTGATGAAACGTCGAAATTCCGCGCTTCGCGCGAAGGGAGTAAACTTCATTTAGACGAGTCGAGAACGGTACGACGAATCGTCTTCTTTCTCAAATAATTTAATGAAACGTCAAAATTTTCGCGGTTCGAGCGGAGGGGAAAGCTTCATTCAGACATGAATTAAGAGTCGAGCAAGGTTCAACGAATCGTCTACTTTCTCTAATAATTTAATGAAACGCCAAAACTTGGGAGAAACTGAATTCAGACAAGGATTAACAGTAGAGAACGGTACAGCAAATCGTCTTCTTTTCATAATAATTTAATGAAACGTCAAAGTTTTTGCGCTTCGCGCGGGAGGGGGGGGGGGGGGGGAACTTCATTTAGACAAGGATTAACAGTTGAGAAAGTTACAATAAATCGTCTTCTTTTCCTAATAATTTAGAGGCGTATCACCCACATCGCCTAATGAGCGCTCTTTAAGTGATGTGCTTGCTCACTACCGCCCTCCATAAAATAAGATCCTAGGTCCGCGCCTGCATTAAACTATATCAGCTATGATGCTGACTAAGTTGACGAAATAATTCGTCGTCGAGGAAAATGACCATTTGCGCATATACAAGTACTATAGATAGTCCATAGGAAAAACAATTTAGCCTTCGGCCCCGGGTTTATAGGGTTAAATTTGTAGATATTGGACATTTAATTTTGTCGGTAATTGGTCGCTAGTTTTGTCGGTAATCGTTGGCCTCTACACCCCCCCCCCCCACTGAAAAAGGTCTAGCGATGCCCCTGCGTGCCCCCCCCCCCCCTCCCATGGAATGGCAAAACAAAAAAACGAGGAGAGAGATGAAGGAAAAAGAACGATAGGGATATTGTTTGAACATGCTCTTCAAATATATCTTATTAAGATATATCAAAAAAGTTGAGGAAGCAGTAACGTGGGAACAACATGTCTTGGGCCTAAATTAAATCCACAATTATAAGTGGAACATTGAACGATTGCCGACAAATGTTTTGTGGTGATCCGATCTGCGTCGTTAAAGGTACTATGTTCCATTTGCAGGCCAACAAAAATTAAAAGGTTACTCCGACGGCATTTGAAAGATAATACTAATTTAGAACTTCCCTAAAAAAAAAAGGGGGGGGGTGCTTGAAAATGTCTTTAAGTTGGAAAATAACGACTCGTTATTTTCAAACTTAAAGACATTTTCAGCCCCCCCCCCTTTTTTTTGAGGGAAGTTCTAAATTAGTGTTATCGAATCGACTTAGGAGCTCTAGAATCAGTAAGTAATAGTCTGATTTTCAGACCATTGTACCGAATGGTCGTACGTTTTATGCTGCGCAAAGATTCAATCAGTTTAATTTTGGCCATTAGGTGAAGTGGGTTATTGATGTAGACAAATGCTCATGTACCCTTTACAGCTCATTTTATGTATGTTATTACCAAAGAAGAAACACAGCCAGTTAGTCACTCAATAGCGTCTGACAGTGAAGTCTAGCAAATAAACGGATTTCCCTGCATAATTTGAATATTAGGACACTGCTAACGTTTAAATTCCACAGATAGGACATACATGACATATTCATAATTCCTGCAAAGTTCTACATAATTTGATGTTGGCTGCAAAAGTGACATAGTATCTTTAATAATAGTGTACAGCAGAGAAAGAAAATGGAGCAGTGAAAGATAGAAGATAAGGGAAAAGAGATCGACAGAGAGAGAGAGATAGAGAGAGAGAGAGAGAGAGAGAGAGAAAATATATTATGTACATCCGTTTCACTTTAATTGCAAAAAGTCCCACTCTTAATGGGCAAGGGCTATGTCCCCTCTTGGCCTAGTCAGTCTGCCCCCTCAAATTTTGACCATCTTAGTACAGCGTTTTTCAATCAGAGAGTATTTTGATTAAATACAAAATATATTTTGGGAAAACAAGAATTTCATAAAGAAAAAGAAAAAATCAGAAACCGCAAGATGCCCATATAATAATAATAATAATAATGATAAAATGAGATTTATAAGGCACCGAATACACTTGAAATCAAATGTTGGCAGTGGCGGATCCAGGAATTTCTTACCGGGGGCCGGGGGCACAAAATCGCTTCGGGTAAAATATATGAAAAACGATGGTGCGAGGCGTCAACGGCGAGGGAGCGGTGCGACCAAGCGGAGGTGGGTCTGGGAGGGGGTTCTGCCCCCCTCCCAGCTGAGTAGGAGGCATTTTCAATTTTAGAACCGCATTTTCAGGCACTTCCTGGAGTAATATGACGGAAAATTGCTTTCTCCTACCCCGTCCAAGAGTAGGGATCTTTTGCAATTTGAGAACCACAATTGGCGCATTAAAGTCCACCTTTCTGAAAAAACGAGGCCTTCTGATTGGTTAGAAGTTAAAGAAAAGTGATCTGTCACGTCGCGAGACGTTGTATATGCTTAGTTGCTGCACAATGCACAAAGACGGTGGTCTGGTACTTGACTAGTAGTACTTGCAAACATTATCTCGAGTGTATAAACTGTGTTCCCGCCCCCCCCCCCCCCCACTCCGGGGTCGAAATGACCGCATGCGTGTTACCAAAATGTCCGGTAAAGGGGTACTTTTCACGCACCAAAGTCCGGCTCGTACATACACAAAATTGACTTTACACACCGGCGTCGCTAGACCTTTTTTCAGTGGGGGGGGGGGGGGGGGGGGGGGGGGGGGGAGATGGCTATAGAGGCCACCGATTACCGACAAAACTAGCCACCAATTACCGTCAAATATATTAATGCCAATCTCCCAATGTCTACAAATTTAACCCTACAAACCCGGGGCCAGGAACTAAGTTATTTTTCAGTTTCCCCCTCCCGCGCGGAGCGCAAAAGCTTTGACTCTTCATTAAATTATTAGAGAAAGAAGACGATTCGTTGTACCGTTCCTGACTCTTACTTCTTATTTCGCTCCTCCCGCGCGAAGCGCAGAAGCTATGACGTTTCATTTAATTATTACTCTCAATACTTGTCTGAATTCATTTTCGCCCATCCTGCGCGAAGCGCAGAAGCTTTCACGTTTCATTAAATTATTAGAGAAAGAAGACGATTCGTTGTACCAACTCTTGAGCATTGTCTGAATTTTTCAAAAAATGTTTCTTTGTCCGATAAAAAGTCACAGTTCGAAGAGAAAACAAATTTGCCGGCCGACCGACGTTATACATCTCACCGACTTCAAACTTCTGCATTGATATAGTACACGAGGATCAAGCAAGGATAACGACACAGAGGACCCCGACACAGCAACAAAATTATCTACGCGTATCTTTTTTGCCCCCTCGACGTGGTGACTCCACCTAACATCCCCCTCTCTCTTTTTCGTACTCCAACCCATCTTCTCTCAGGCTCTTACCCCCTCTTTCATCCCTCGTTTCTTTTGTTTCCTTTTTCTCTTCTTTTTTCCTTTTCTCCTATTCTTTCTTTTTTTTTCTTTTTTTTTCTTTTTTTTTCTGTCTTTTCTCTCCTTCCTCTTTTTTTTCTTCTCTTTCTTTCTTCTCTTCTCTTCCCTTTCCTGCCTTTCTTTTCCTTTTCTTTTTTCCTTCCTTTCCCTTTCCCTCTCCTCCTTTTCCCATTTTCACGACAGCAGCGCAATTTTGCCGCCAATATCCTGCCAGGTGGGGAGGTGTCACACCCACCCCCCTCCCTTAGCGACGCCCCTGGTTGTTATCCCATTATTCTTTTAAAAGAAATGCATTTCTTTCCTCGCACCTCTTTTCTATCGTTTTTTAATTCTCCCTCATTTTTGTTCCTTTCTCCTTTAACACCCAAAAGTTCTCTCTTTCCCCCCTTTTTTCCATCCCTTTTTTGTTCTTTTTGTTCTTTTTTTTTTTTTTTTTTTTTTTTTGGGGGGGGGGGGAGGGGGGCTACACGTCTGGCAAAAGGGACCCCATATTATGTACACTGCAAAATTGCGTACCCCCCCCCCTTTCCCGGTAAAAATAAAACCTTCTTATAATATCATCTCCCTTTCTATCTTTTCCCTTCTCATTATTCTCCTCTCCCCTTTTCTCTCCTCTCTCTTTTCTTCTTATTTCTCTCTTCCCTTTTCTTTCTTTTCCCCCTCCTTTTTCTTTCCCCCTCCTTTGTCTCCTTTTCTCCCTTTTTCTTTTTCCCCCTTCCCCCTTTCACCCCCTTTTCTCTCCTCCGTCTTTCCCCCTTTCTTCCTTCCCCCTCCTTTTTCTCCTCTCTCCTTTTCTCTCCTCCCTCTTTTCTTCTTCTTTCTCTCTTCCCTTTTCTTTCTTTTCCCCCTCCTTTTTCTTTCCCCCTCCTTTTTCTCATTTTCTCACTTTTCCCCCTTCCCCCTTTACCCCCTTTTTCTTTTTTTTTACCGGGGAGGGGGGGGGGGGTACGTGCCCCCTGTGCCCCCTGAATCCGCCACTGGTTGAAGGCGCACTTGTATGGAAAAAGGGAGATTACATGAAAGCATCTGGATTATAAACATAAAGGAACAAAATAATACGTTTTAAGATCATTTTAAACACTTCAACTGATCTGCTTTCACGAATTTCTCATTATCTTACTCTCTCTCTCTCTCTCTCTCTCTCTATCTCTCTCTCTCTCTATTTCTCTCTCTCTCTCTTTCTCTCTCTCTCCCTCTCTCTCTCTCTCTCTCTCTCTTTCTTTCTCTCCCTCGAGATAGAGAGTGAGAGCATTCCACAACGCACGAGCAAAGGTTTACGCTACTACCTATACTATATGATTTTATTTCCTTTTGTGATTACGCTTTATGTTCTCATATTGTCAAATCATACTTATATGATTTTCCTGTAATTTGTGTAACATTGATACAATATAGCTTTGATGTGCCTAGCTTGCCTTATTTCGATTTGTAAGTTTCAGAGTTTGAATAACGCATTATTACATCTTTGTCTTTTTTTTTAATACACTTCGAAAATTGTCAGAAAACGTAACAAAATGAATATGAGAAGTCATACCAAAGAAATTAAAACTATATGTACTCTTTACAATGGTAATAAAGCCTACTAAGTACATGACTTTGTATGTTATAATGATCTGAACAAAATAATGGAAACATGCATGTATTATTGGAGGAGTCACTCTAAAAGCAAGGCTTGTATTCTTAGCTAACTGGGTGAAAAAAGGTTTGGTTATAATATAATTAAATCGTATGGGAAGCGTGCTTACTTTACCCTCTTATTTCTTCCATCAAAGATTCAGCCCTGATATAACTCTCTCTCCCTCTCCATTTCATCCTCCTCCCTCCATCTCATTTCGCTCCACATCTCGGTGTTCACCTCCCCCTTTTTCCTCTCTATCTCTTTCGTCATCCTCTCTCTCTCTCTCTCTCTCCATCTCTCTCTCCATCTCCCTCTCTATCCCGCTCTCGAACTTCGTGTCCCTCTCTCAATCTCAACGAACCTAATTTTGTTTCGCTTCGCATGAAATCACTATACGACATATCACATTTAGAACATGGACAATATTAAACATTATTCCTTTATTACCCTAGTATATAATATACGTAAATAATTCAAAATCTACTTTAGAGCCGAATTATGTAAAAACGTTAATGCCTTTTCCTTCCGTTACTGAAATTGACCATGATGACCCTGTTTACTTAACATATTTTAATTTTTCAAAATAAAACTAAGATCATTTGTGAAAATGTTAAAAGATATATTATTGAATATATTATACATTCTTTGTAGATACATCACTTCAGAAAAGAGACTTTTCAGGGGATTTTGTAATGGGGGATGGGGCGTTTTGCTAAAAGCGAAGTCCACCCTGATATTGAGTTGCTCTTAATAGAAGTGAAACAAATAATAAAAGAGAGAAACAGGTCAGTGAGATTTTGAGCAAAATCCTATTAAAATCAGAAAGATATAACTATTCTAAGGTGCGATCAGTCAAACAAAAATTGGCAACGCTGTGACGTATCTGAGCTCCCCTCTGATTCACCCTGTGCTAAAAAGCGTGACATATATATATGTATATTCCCATAAGAAAATTTTCAATCATAATTTTATATCCACTCTAAATATATTCATTGCTTGGCTATAACCATGGTAATAAGTGTAAAGCGCCATGAGCGTCAGAGCCTGGCGGATACCGGCGCTATATCCATATTATTATTATAGGATTTTCCGGCCAAATTCGCGAGTTTGTCAGTTTAATTAATTTGTCTTGCGTTCAAATTCGACGGTTTTAAAATTAGTTTTCAAATCTATGCAGTTTTCGTTAGAATATATGAATGTTTCATTCAAATTAATGAATAATGTGCTTCTTTCGCGATTTGGTCATTCGATTTGGCGCAACACGATTTCTGACATCGCGAAGGTGTACTTTTTGCATTCGAATTCATTTGCAGCATTCAAATTAGAATGTGTGCACTTAAATTGATGGTCAATATATACATTTCTCGTTTATTTCATACTTTTTATAGCTCATTCTTTTTCTTTCAAGATTGATTTTTCCATGTGTATTTCATCATATTTTATTTTCTTGCATTTATACACTTTATATACTTTTAGATTTATCTGATATTCATCATCCTTTAAGTTTGATTGTTAGTGGGAAAAAACGACTTACATCTATGGACTGGATGGTCTCAATATTTTTGTAAATTTTCATGTATAAGGAAGTTGTTTGTCTTCTGTTTCATCATAAATTTATCACAATTTCATTATGGAGGAAGGGTGCAATATTGTAACTGAGGTAGGTATTTTTGTATCCCCACTTTTCCGGGGTATATGAACATGTCTGTGCAGAAATGCCATATCCTTTGATGTCGCCTCTTCTTTACCTAATTTCTGACTACACCCATATGCATTGTCCTCAAAATTAATAAATGGAATAACAGAAAAGACCCTAATGGCATATCATGCATTTAATTGCATTTTTTTAAACTGTAAACGTGTGTTGGATTTCTTCCCCCTAACATTCCTAACTTGAATAAACATAATTTGAATGATAAAAATGACGCCTCGACAAGTAACGATTAATTTGAATGCTAGTTGAACAGTTTCTTAATTAAATGACAGATCTATGAAACCCTTCGACCAAAATCCTAAATTAAATACCAAAACGGGAAAATTGAATGATAATTGGCATGGCAAAGCCGATCTGCGCTAACTTAAATGCAAAGTAAATGAATTCGAATGACAAACTCGCGAATTTCGCCGGGAAATCCTATATTATTATTATTTATATTTATTGCAAATATGTTTTATACAACCCCTGTATGAAACCAAAAAGATGTATTCCGTCATCAATAACTACAAACATTTAAGTTCATGAAATTTTCTGTACAGAGCAAATAGGAAAGGAGCTCACAATATACGTCTTAGTGTTTCCAATTCGTGTTTCACCAATAAAAACTCAAAAAATACACAACTTTCCTATTTTAAATTAGATATTGCTCAAACTTTCACTCATTTGTTTCCCGCACTTTTTCTGCTTCTATTAAAACCAACTTAATACCATGGATGACTTTCCCTTTCACTTTAAAAATTGTACACAGAATTTCACAGTTATATTTCAAATACATCGTACACTGTAAAAAAGAATTTGTTCATTGGTAATTTTTACGTATTTTTTCCATGTAGAATTTACTTGAAAACATTAGTTTTGCCACTTACGCACTAAATTTAAGTCTTGCTAACTCAAACTTTCAATTTAGTAGAACATACGTGGAATATTTAAGTAAAATCAAATACATAAGAACTTAAGTAATTTCAGCTTGTATTAATTTAGTAATTTTAACTCAAAATCAGAAATTATACGTATTACTCAAACAATTTATGTTGATTATTCTTATCTTTTTAAAGTAAGGACCGATGCAGTGCGTAATAGAGATATTTACATAATTGATGAATATTCATTAAGACCAAATTAAACTCTTTTTTAAATAAAACAATTCTTTTTTGTGGTTGAATGAAAATTTAAGGAATTTAAAACATTTACTAATTCATTTAACATGGCTAAGTAAAGACAAGACAATTTTTAATTGTTACCCAGTTCAAAACAAATAAAAACTTGATATTTCAGGAAATTGTCAACCAATTTTCCTTTTAAGATGCTACGATCAAGTATATATACAATTTGGAGCCTTTCAATAAGTGTCGAATTGAAGCGTATGTAATAGTTTGGGATGGTGGTAGATATATATACGGTTAAATCTTAAATAGAAGTAGTGAATGATTAGTGGATGTTACCTATTAGATGGGTACCAAATCGTGCAATATGTAATCGTATCATAGCTTTTTTTTAATTATCTAAAATGATTACAATACTTAAATTATTTACGTTAATGTAACTCGATTTAACTGAGTAAAAATGTATTCAGCAAAATAAGTAAATTCTACTTAAGATGCCGTAGGTAATATTTAGGTAATATTTACTTAATAAAAATAAGGCAATTCTTTTCCTCAATTTTATTGAGTTATTTCGACTATTTTTTTTTTACAGTGTATAAATAAACTAAATTTGACACAAAAGGCATTGGATAAAGCAAATTATAAGTTTTATAACCTTACATAAACCACATTTCACATTGGATGTTCACGAAAAATAATCCTACTTTTTATTACGACTCAAACGTTAAAAAAAATATAACATTCATTGAATGATTTTACTATTTTAGCATCAAACACATATTTTTCTAACAATATGTCAAACATTAACTTTTAAAAACTCATAGATCTATTTCAAATATTTCAAATATAAAGTTTTACAAAATTGCAGCAGTTAGTTCTGACTAATTCTAAAAAGAACATCCCCATACCTCTTCCCCGTCCATTCTTGCATTAAAAAAAAGAAAAATGGAAACGCTTCCCATACTCTCTAACACATTATTACGTCTTCTTCCTCTCCATACATACCCCATATAAAGCCACTCACAACATCCGCATTGAAATCGCTATTTTAGGTTTTAAGTTGGTAATTTGCAGCAAAAATGTGGGTTTGTATAATGAGCTGGTGCAGTGGCATTAAGAGAGATTCTTGTATGATGAATTATCTTTATTTATCTGCAAAACCTTTTCACATAATCTTGAAAGCAAACAATGAGGGCAACATTGTATTATCAAATGAAAAAGGGCCGTCCACGTTTTTTCATTTATTTAAAAAAGGGACATCCAAATGTTTTCATCACTGCATCTAATCAATGTAGACATTATTTCTCTTCTGTATGTTTATTGCCACCAAAATTGAAGGAAAATGTGTGTTTGAAATGAGAATTTTCAGTCGAATGCTCAAGAGTGCTTCATGCATTCATGCATGGGTCCAGACATTGAGAGGCACCGACATCATGGGGGGGGGGGACGGTCTTACTCGGCCGATGACGTTCAAGTTAATAAAGTAGGCATATATTTAGAAGAGGATTTCTTTTTCCCATCTTTTTGTGTTTCCTTCTTTCTTTTCACCTCTTTTCTCATTTGATGGTCGGCATATGCCGCCTGTCCCCCCCCCCCCTCCACCTACAGCTACACCACAAACCTTCTGCATGGCAACAGAGACTTACTATCATGGCTTTTGAAAGGAAAAATTAATTTTCAATCCATCATGATTCTGATTGAAACATACAAGCTCTTCTGTGGTCTTTTCCTCTCAAAGTACGAAAGTCGCACGAGAGGGTGGGGGGGGGGGGGGTAAAAACCCTTATCTGGCACATTTTAAGTACTTAGTACACATAAATGAAATGTGTCCCGCAATAAATTTATACAGAAATAGGGTTTTTGTTAATGCACGTGAAACCTTCTTATCTCTCCCATCACTCTCTCTCTCTCTCTCTCTCTCTCTCTCTATCTCTCTCTATCTCTCTCTCTGTATTTCTCTCTGCTTCCCTCTTATCTTGAGTGTTTGTCGAAAAAATATTTTCAGGCTAGATCGAGCCCGAACCAGGAGTTCTGAATCCACATATGGAAAAATATGTGTAAAGAAACAAAATACATGAATAATGAATAATGTGTCTATTTGCAAAAGCCTTAGACAGAATCGATGCAGTCAACAAACGTCTTTATGTTAAGAGCCTTATGTATGACACATACATGTATTTATGTTAAATCATTACTGGCTAGCCTAAGATTGCAGTTGTGTAATTTGATTTTGTCTAAAAACATTTGGGTATTACGAATGAAAGTAGTTTCATCTTGATGCGTGTAAACTGAGTAAACTGAAACTGAAACAGATTTGAAACCGAAACACTGTTTTCTTTATATACACTGTGAACAGAATGAGATATCACCACCTTGTGAAGGATCTTATTTCCTTAATCTGTAATTCATCCCTTGATTCATGCAAAAGCTCTTTTCATAGTTTTACTTTGTAGAACGTTGTGACCGGCTTGTAACAATCACTCACTTAACTATCTTATCACGTTTTAGATCCAAGCTATCTAATCTTCGAAGGGTAGGGTTGACAATTTGGGGTTTCTTTTACAGGCCGGTAAATCACGAATACTCACATTTTTTGCGAGTACACAACATGACTCTTTTCGTTCTTAACAAACCCCAGACTTTACCACTTAAAAAAGTACAAGTGCTTGTTATTGAAATTATTCGTATATTTTATATATATACTCTTTTTATATTAGTTTACATGTACTCTTGGTTATCGTCCGATAGTGTGTTCTACGAAAGTACTCAGAACGTGATAACGTGTGTTACACAAGACCTTTTGAAGGACCCTTCCCCTTAATCTATATTTCACCCCTTGATTTATGCAAAAGCTCCGTTCATTTTTTATATCATTGGGACCTACTGTGTCCTACATAATCGAAAGGATTGCCTCACCCGTGCAATCAGAATCAATTACGTAATTTATTCAGGAGCTCGAATTTTGCACTATATAAAAAGTCATTATTATTTCATTATGTGACAAAATGATAGTGCTTCTGTATCCGAATGACAATTGAATATAAACATCTTCCTCGGTAGAACATGGACGCTGTTATATTGATTAAACGTGACCTTGTCTATGCACTATACGTGTATTAATTTCTCATTAGGCCGAAGTAAAATCAAGGACTGACATGTAAATTACAAATCAATAAAACATCAACGTTCTCGATAAAATATACATTGATATGTATTCTGATTATAGTGCAAAAGCCCTTGAATTGGCTATTATACGTTCACTCTAAAAACACAATTATTCTTGACAAACCAAGCAAAATCTGGGGGATATAAATAAAACTGTAGGCTTATAATTACAATATAAGGCTGACGAATTTCTAGGGGCTTTTTTTTATAATACTGATTATACTTTCAACTGAAGGATAATTGTGAATTCTTTTGTAAATGCACTTTTATCTAAATCAGTTTTTTTTCATTTCTATCTCTTTTTCCTCCTTCACTTTTGGGTTTTGCGCTCCATTACTTTTTTTTTTAAACAGGTTCAGGTCTCTATTATTGTAAATGAAATATGATTGTAAGTAGTACGATATATTGTAAAGTGATGTTTGAGGAAAACAAGAGCAACATTTTAATCTTCTCTCTTAATTTGTATGTTTCCACTATGGGGTGACGACATAAAAAGAGCTAGTCACATCGGAGACTGCATTCTCTGTTGGCTTAATTCTTTCCATCGGGTCTTCGCGTCTTTAGGTTATATGAACTTCAAACCTTTTATTTCTGTACACAATGGACAAGAAAAAATGTCCCTTGATGCGTGAAAAACAGAAATTGATGAATGTCAAATAACTTACCAACTGTTAGATATACGATGAATTTCCTCCCAGTCAATCGAATTCAAGGATTCCATTAATTACATCAATTATCAATAATAAGTTGTATGAACAATACTTTTTATGAAATAGGGTTCAGTACAAGGAGAATAGAATCTGCTAGGATTTATATGATTTTTTCAAGCTCTTTCATTTTTGTCTCCTTTTATTCAAGAGCTATTTTTTTTTTTTTTTTTTTTTTTTGGCTGCGCGCGCTGGTGGCTGCCCGCCCACACTGCACTGCTCTCTGATTTTTCACTGATTTTGTTGTTTTCATGTGTCATCTCTATTTCTATTTTTGATATTTCATTGTACTTATATCCTGGATGTTACTAGTCAAATTTGGAAGCATTTAGGTCAGTATTTTTGATGTACTTATTTTGTGAAGTTTTCGAGATTGCTTGAGGTTGTACTCGCACATACAGTACACAGTAGAAGACATGCTATACACATGTCATAGTGTAGTTGGTTTGTTCACTCAAGCCTAAAGTCTGTGCTGACTTTCTTTCTTTGTTTGCTTTGAATAGGCCTGTACTATCACAATGAATCTCACCACTTCAGTAGCTTTTGTGTGCTGTGTGGTCATGTTGTACTGTAGGTGTCATGTAATGCAACAATGGTGTCATCCCGGTGTCATGCTTCTGATCTGGTTTCTGATCCACATGTACAAAATGTTCCCTACATGTATTTAGAAGCTAGACCTGATGCATATCCGTTGAAGTTGAAATTGAAAGGAAAACATTTTTGTGCTCCAGTACAGTTATACGCTAACAGTGTATCCACTTTTCAGATTTTGATTTTGTTATCTGGCGATGTGAATCCGAACCCAGGCCCTGTCACACATAACTCGGCCTCCTCGGATAACGATAACAGTACGAGGTATTCTATATCATACAAGTATGATAGTAAAACACTTCACTCCTTTAATTCGCGTTCATATTCACTACTGTGGCGTGAACAGAATGAGGAATTATGTAATATTATTATGTCTTTAGGTATTAACAGACATGACATAGGGCGGAAGACACATCGAGGTATGAAGGGGGGCCGTGATCGTTTTAATAACAACCTCAAACTTGGTATGTTGAATTGCCGTTCTGTTCGTAATAAATCTACCTTATTAGAGGAATTTATTATTGACCATAGTTTAGATTTTACATGTGTTTGTGAAACTTGGCTAACTGCATCTGACGATGCAGTGATTGCTGATCTTTGCCCTCGTGGTTATCTGTTCAAGCACCATCCCAGAGCTGCTAAACGTGGCGGCGGGGTCGGCTTTCTCTACAGGGACAGTATCCACGTCGATATTAATCCAACAGGCAAATTCGAAACCTTTGAATCAATGTCTGGAACTGTATCTGGCGGCTCTACACAGCTCGACATTATAGTCATATACAGACCACCAGGGTACCAGTCTTTCACTCAGTTTCTTATCGACTTCTCTGCGCTTCTTGATGAGAGGTTGTGCAAACCATACCCACTTTTGATCACCGGAGATCTAAACATCCATCTAGATAACTCTTCATCCCAGCATACACTCAGGTTTGTGGACCTTATTAACAGTCATGGCCTATCTCAGTTGGTTACATCGCCGACTCACGACAAAGGTCACATTCTGGACGTCGTCCTGGTGCGCAATTCAGACAATTTGTCAATTTCGAAGCCGAGTATCGTTCAAGGTTTATCAGATCATGCTGCTATCACTTGTGTACTTCGCTTCACTAAGCCTGCACGCACCGACAGAACATTTGCTTCCCGTAATATTAAAGACATAAACAGGATAGCCTTCGCGAAGGATGTTGCTGAGAGCGACATTATGCCCTTAACGTCAGAGAGTGTCAACACAGCTACTAGTCGCTACAACACCATTCTTTCTTCGCTCCTTGATATTCACGCTCCTGCCAAGATCCGCAAGGTTAGAGACCGTCAGGACAATCCCTGGTACAACGGCGAGATTACTGCTGAGAAACGTAAACGTAGGCAGCTTGAGCGGAGATGGCGATCTAACGGCAAGCTTCACATCGACAAAGAGATGTTCCGTGCGCAACGAGATTTCACGAACTCTCTCATCGAACGAGCCAAACGTTCGTACTTTGTCGGGCTAATCGATAAATGTGGACATGACTCTAAGAAACTCTTCTCTACGGCCAATCGTCTCTTAAATCGGAAACAGAACTCTCCACTCCCAAGACATGCTGATAGTAAAGAACTGGCTCAAAGATTTATTCAGTTCTTCCGCTCCAAGGTTCAGAATATTCAGGACAGTCTCACTCCTGACTTAACTCCACCTGATCCTGTCACGTCAGCATCCCTCGAGACGATTCAACCTACCACCTCCGATGAGATACAATCACTGCTTCATAGATTGCCAGCTAAGTCGTGTAAACTAGACCCTGTCTATACTGTTCTCATTAAGGATTGTTCCTCTTCATTTGCCTCTGTTATTTCACAGATTGTCAACTTTAGTATCGTTCAGGCATGTGTACCTTCTGTCCTTAAAACGGCACACATTCTTCCTTTACTGAAGAAACCCAATCTTGATTCTGAATTACTAAGTAATTACCGTCCAGTTTCTAATCTCCCGTTTTTGTTTAAAATACTTGAGAGGGTGGTGTTCTCTAGATTAAATGATTACTGTCTCGATAATGACCTCCTTGACCCATTTCAATCTGCATACCGTCCCCACCACAGTGTAGAAACCCTCCTTGTTAATGTATCCAACTTTATACTCCAGGAGATGGATGGCGGAAAAGTAACTGCTATGGTACTCCTTGATTTGTCTTCCGCCTTTGACACTGTTAACCACACTGTTTTGGTGAATACCCTCATGTCACTCGGTATTAAAGGTCAAGCCCTGGAATGGTTTAAATCATACCTGTCATGCCATTCTCAAGCTGTCTTGATAAACGGCTGCCTTTCAGATTTTGTACCACTTACATGCGGAGTTCCGCAAGGCTCTGTGGGCGGGCCCACGCTGTTTTCGTTATATTTAACGGGTTTGAAGAATATTTTTCATCACCATTCTCTCTCTTATCATGTTTATGCTGATGATATTCAAATATATACTTCTTTCAAACCCAATCAGAGCAATGCAGCCAGCGCTATCCATAACATTGAGACTTGTGTACAAGATGTTCATAATTGGTTAAACTCACATTCTCTTAAATTAAATCTCGCCAAATGCGAATTTATAATGTATGGTTCTAAGACTCAGTTAGAGAAGATTTCTATCACTTCAATTACTCTTGCTGGACATGAAACTACCCTATCTAGTGTATGTCGCAACCTTGGTGTGTTTCTCGACTCAAACATGACAATGTCTACACAAATTCAATATGTCTCAAAATCAGTACGTTATCAGTTACGCAATTTGGGTTTTATTCGTAAATATCTTAACCGTAGTGCCACTGAGAAAATTACTCATGCTTTAATTTCTTCTCGCTTGGATTTTGGTAATGGCCTTTTGTTTAGTTCGCCTCACAACCTACTCGCAAAATTACAAAGATTACAGAATGCTGCTGCCCGTGTCGTGACCCTGTCCAACAAGTACAGTCACATCACACCAGTCCTCAAATCACTCCATTGGTTGCCCGTAGAAAAACGTGTTGTTTTCAAGATTATTTTGCTATTATTTCACTGTATACATGGCTCTGCTCCGCAGTATAACATCGGCTTGATTAAGCATTACTTTCCTTCTAGACAGCTACGTTCTCAAAACTCTGGCTTACTTGTTACTCCTAGGGTTAAAACAAAGTGGGGGGAGCGAACCTTCGCTCATGCTGGGCCTTCTTTATGGAATACTCTCCCTCAATGGATTAAGAATAGCAGTTCTGCTGAAGTTTTAAAAAACAATCTTAAGAAATATCTGTTTAATTTAGCTTATAATTGATTACCATAACCTTTTATATCTGTACCTTTCCTATCGCACTTTGTATATATGTATCATGTATGTATTTCATCTTTTGCACAAGCTGCGCCTTGAGCATTTGACTGTCAAGTGGATTTGGCGCCTTATAAATCATATGTATTATTATTATTATGTTCACAAGAGAAAGCTTTTTTACAGGCAGATGCATTATCTGCAAAACATCAAATAAATTATTTAATGCAGAATGGGAAATGATTACTATTTGAATAATTAATGCCATGAACGTTTGAACATTTCAGATAAGGTTTTAATATAAACATTGAAATTATGAGCAAATGGCGCTTAAAAGGTCTACACATGTAAACTTACATTATAGAAAGTGCAAGAATATTATACAAATGTTAAACGAGCATTAAAAAAAGGGTCGAGGAGAAACAGCACTTTCAAAATGATAAATAAACACTTTGCACAATATTAGATTCAACCTTTAAATTGCTGGATCTAGCATTTTTAAGGGGTTCATCTATACATTTTGAAAGAATGGTCACACCCCGGCCCATTTAAAACTTCGATTTTTGTTGTTGTTGGTTGTTGTAATGATGTACTGGCTTATGGTCAGACATTAGGCACGACAAGACACAAATAGAAATGCCTTAAATGGGTAATGAAGTGGTCCCTTGGGTGTTGCTGACAGGCGCAACGGTATTAGACGTGACGAGGGGACCCGAAACTCGTCCCGTGAAGATATTTCTGATGGCGGCCCTGAAATGCGGATGCTTGGTGCCGTAGATTATCGGGTTCATGCATACGTTGAACAGGAGGAAAGCTTGACCTAAAGGTGTACCGTCAGGCCCGATGTCGTGGTTGAGAACGTTGACGCCGTATGGGACAATACACACGATGAACCCAATGACAACGTAGAATGTGTTCTTGGTGATGCGGGTCTCCAGATCGCTGCCTTTCTTGGTTGGTGGCTTTTTGGTGGCAGCGGTGGGATTCTGTTGAGAAAGCGTACGAGCAAATAAAAGAAGAGAAAGAAAGTTGAACCATTTATTGAAGCGGGTGACAAGGAAGTCGTAACGAAAAAATGGGAATCGCACTAGCTCCGGATTCAAATGAATAATTGGCTCTTGCCTTATAGTACTACAAGAAATGTCGTACAGTGGGATGTCAGTTCAAGAAGGGTGTTAATTGTGTGTTAATGTGTATGGATTAATAATGCCCTTATGAATCCAAACAGACATCTCCGTCAGCGTTACGAAATTCTTTCAAACAAAGCGCCCTGATGGGTGTAATTTTTCCTTTAGACATTCAACAAGGAATAGGACAGGTTCGGATATGTAGAATATAAGAATGAATACCCCCTAAAAATGAACAATACATACCTGTGTTTTCTTTTCATTTGCTGAGTTGCCTTGGCCTTCAGTACCATCTGCGTTGCTCCCATCACCACCTTCCTTGTTGTTACCGCTTTCCTTGTCGCCTGATCCCGCGCCTTGCACGGTCGAACTAACGGTGGCTACCGCAGTATTCTTCTGCTGTTGCTGCTGCTCAGAGGACCACGCATTTTGCTTCCTCACGTGCAGTCTAATATGTATGTAGATGCGTAGGTATACGCATAATACGATGAATAATGGTACAGCAGTTAAGAAAGTGCCAGCCAAATAGGTGTGGATGAGGTTCTCCGTGCCGTCTGGCCTATCCTCCAGATCACTGCAGAGATGGGGTCCATTATCATAGCCCAGATCCGTGGCGCCGATAGCATAAGGCAAGACGATGACGGAGAAAGGGATCAGCCAGGTGAAGAAGAGAATGATACCTGTGTTAACACGGCTGTATATCTAAGGAGGAAACAAGAAAATATATAGGCTCATTATAAAAGTACTACCAATTATTTATTTTCGAGCGTAAATAAGCAAGTATTAACACTTAAATCATTATTCCAATAAATTTTAAACGAAATCACCCAGTTAATATTTGACCAATGTGAAAATGAGTTTAAATGTTACAACAGAGGGTGCAAGTATTTTTTGTTCCAACCCCAATCACCCTGGTTACAGTAATTGTGTTCTTTAATATCCTTAGGGGATAGGAAGGAAACGAAAAGAAAAAGGAAAAAACACGCAGCAGCTAGGATTTGATTAATGATACCTTTGTATACGTTGCATTTGAAGTGGTGATGAGAAACATGCGGTTGAAACCAATAGCAACAAGATGCCACACGCTGCTACCGCTGCAGGTGAACCGCAGTACAGCTACCAAGATACAGGTCTCATTCGGTAGCGGCCAACCCCGGGGTGATACCAACCCAACGATGATCCAGGGTATGGTTAAACTCAAGAGGATATCACTACATGCAAGGCTGGTGATGTATACATTGGTGATCGTACGCAGCTTCGGGTACAGGATGACAGAGAGGATGACGAGGGAGTTACCGCAGAAACCCAAGACAGCAATGGAGCCCAACCATCCCGCCAGGCCTTTCCGAGCACCCAGGTTCTCCACATCGAGCTCCATGTCCTCCTCCTCTTGCGGCATGGAGGAAGTGTTTAAATAATCAAACATGGTGGGCACGTCTCAGACTAATAATCTGTAAAGGATAACAAGGTAAGGAGAAACGCTTTTAAAGAATCATTTTTCATCATTCCGAAAAAAGAAAGCTGAAAGGATAACAAGGTAAAAAGATACGCTTTTAAAGAATAATTTTCATCGTTCAATAAAATAAAAAAAGCTAAAGAGCATTCTTTGTAATATATTTCTACTTATAGACGTGAGTTTAAAAATTCTAATACGGTGGAGGAAGATTGAGATTTATGCAACTTATATAAGTATTCTGTGTCAGACATGTTTACATCGAAATATATTTCATTTTCATGTTCATTTTCATCATTATCATAATCATCATCGCTGACATGTAACTTGATTTGTATGTTGCAGAAGAAAAATAATTTCAATGTAATTAAATATCCCATGGTATATCTTGGAAGGAGTGCGTGGAGAATCATAAAAGAAGTATATTTCAAAGCTGAATTTTGCTTAAGATTTTCACATGTCTTTTGAGCGTCACGACGTTTTGTTAAGTGTGAGGAAAACTTGAACTAATGGATGCATTCGTTGATTTTTAATGTAAAATGCAATTTTGTAGTTCCTGTACAAACATACATGGTACACAGAAAAACATCACAATTTTGTAAAGCGCTAGAGAACGTCTGAAGGAAATTGTGATGGGGGGAATGATGGAAAGAGAAAGGGTTAGAGTGAGAGAGAGAGAGAGAGAGAGAGAGGGAGAGGGGGAAAGACGAGGAGAGATAGAAGGAAGATAGAGGGAGGGAAAGACAGGAAGATGCGATCGAGGAAGTCTCTGTGTCTCCGTGAAATCGAAGGAAGACTGCATCATTGTTTGTTCGGTCGTAATTCCTGCATTGTATTATGTTGACTACTTGAACCAATTAGTATATTTTGTCGAGTGTCAACATAAAACACTCTTTTCGTAACGTACCCTGCCCGGTTTCCGCTCGATAGGCAGTTTTTCTTAGATTACTTCTCTGAAAATAAATTATACAGGCGCTAATGCATATTGATTTGCAGCGAAAATTGTACTAAGTTCAATCATGCCATTTTTACGCCTGAAATCGAACGCGATCGTCCGTAGTACGCAGGCTGCGTGAGGCATTTGCCTTGCCTATTTCCGCTATGACCTGTCCTAATTCCGCTCGCGCGCAGTTATCACAAAAATAGACCTTCAAAGCCAGCGCTCGCAACTTAGGAAAGATCTTGATCGACTGTCGTCAAGGTCAAACTACACCAGGGGCGGCGATTTCTTTTCATGACCGGGGGGGACGAAACGCGAGGAACGAGGGGGGAGTGACGTCATGAGCAAAACGTTTTTTTTTTTTTTTTTTTTTTTTTGGGGGGGGGGGGGGAGAAGAAAAAAAGTCCGAATCATCACCGCTCTTACATGTTATAGCAGGCCCCGCGGAACGTTTTTCGAAGTGGGAGGGCGGGGTGGGGGAGCTAAAGTATTTACGATCAGATAGGGCAAAGCAAGTGGAGCGTAAATCGGCGTGGGGTCCTGGCGCAAAGTCAGGGCCCTGGGAACGATTAAAAAAAAAATTAAAAAAAAGCGTCATTAGTGTGGGTGTCGGCTGTGTGACAATTTCGTACACAAAGCATAATGATATACATTAAATATATCAGACAAATTTTTTTTTGCAGGGGGTGCGCTGCAGCACCCCCAGCACCCCCGCTTCCCAGGGCCATGGGCAAAGCCCCGGCGGGGGTCAGGTCTTTAGGCATTTAATAAGGGTCAGATGAGCATATTTTGATACCTTATTTGTGACACTTGTATGCAGGTCACAAATCGGAGTGGGGACCAGGGGGGCGAAGCCCCCCAGAAGCTCAGCGCTTTCAGGCATCAAATTACGATCAGATGATCATCCAGGGGCCGCCTTAGGGCCCTTAGTGGGGTGTAGGAGGCGGAGTCCCCGGAAGCTCAAGGTTTTAGGCCTTTGAACATGGTTAGATGAGCTTCCAGTGGCCCGCTTAGGGCCCTGGTGGGGTCCAGGGGGCGGAGCCCACGGAAGCTCAGGTGTTTTAGGCATTTAATTATGGTCCGCTGAGCAACAAGGGGGCCTTAGGGCCCTTGGTGGGGCTAAGAGGGCAAAGCCCCCGGAAGCTCAGAGAAAATCATGCCATTTCAGCAACATTTGTAAATTAGTCACTGGTATCGAATTAGAAATAAACCACGTTTGAATTTTATCGGGGGGGGGGGGGGGTACTGCCCCAAGCCCGAGTGAGTGAGCATAGTGAACGAGAGGGGTGAAGGTGACGAAATTGACTACTCCCTCACAGGTTTTGTTGTATTACAAAATTATATTCCTTAGAAAAACTTTAGTATGAAAAGAAAGAATATACTTTTTTCACACTTTACTTTCTACAATATTTACTTGAACATTTTAAAGGATATTATGCGAGGGAGCATAGCTCCCGAGCCAGAAGATTTTTACATTTTTATGTCTAAACGCTTAATTTTTAAGTCTAAACACTGCACTCTTGGACCCTCCAAAGCCTAATAGTGTGTTGCAGTCTTTAGTCAGTATTTGCTGTACATTATTTGTTTGCACTTTTTCAAATTTTCCGGGGGGGACGATCCCCTCCTACAAAAATCGAGGGGGGGACGTGTCCCCCCCGTCCCCCCCGGGATCGCCGCCCCTGAACTACACTGTCTGATCTGGGAAAACAACTCTGTTACTGCCTTTGGAATATCCTGCAACTTGTCTTTAAATGTTTTGATTAAAAAGGTAATCAGTCAAAACTTAGTGTTCTATCGCTAATCGGGAGAGGGAAAGAAAATCAAAATAACAATATTTGTAAATTAACCACTATTAGGCATCTGGGTGAAAGAATCCGAAAAACACTAAATGCTTACAGCAACCCCGGACAGCAACTAAGTGAACACTTTTGAAAAGAAAGTAATGGCACTTCGTTTTTGTGTTTTTGTTTCTTTTATTGCAAACTGGTCTCGACATCTCTCAAATTCTGATCAAAAAATATATCAGCGTAGGCCTAATAGTTTAATTGGTGAAGTAGTCTAGCATTATCGACATTATATCGTCATCGCCGACATCGTCTTAATCATCATCATTGCAATTTTTAGTGTAGGCCTACATGAGATGCAAATGTGGTTTCCTGTTTGATTTTTTGTTTAAGTTGTTGTGTTTTATGTATTCTATATAGTTGTTCCAAAATATGCAGTATTTGATAATGCATTCAATAATATAGTCCAACTTGAAAGACAAAACCTTCCGAAATGAACTTGAAAACGAAGTCGTCGCTTCACTTTCCATAGCAAGTCAATTTCTGCAAAAGAAGGTGGTAATTATGCAAAAGCGAGATGGTGGGGGGGGGGGGGGGGGAGGCGTCGCCTTCATGTTTATGCCAGTGTACCTCAACAACAAAAGAGGTTGAAAGCTAGTCTCTAATTATTTTGTTGACATTACAGAGAACAACTATATTCCTGCAATTTCTGCATCTTAGTGGCATGTAAAGAAAAGAAGTTTTCTGGATGTGGATTGAAAATGTTCCTTCTGGCACCCTTATACTCCCCCACATCTTCTATATAATGCTACATGTTACATTCATCCATTCATCTATTTATTTATTAATTCAATATTCATTCATTCATTCATTTTATTGCCGAGAGAGATTAATGTTATGGATAGAGATGAAAATGTTTACCTTTTATTCGCCTTAAAACTTAAAAAGCAAAACTCACAACGTATACAAAAATCACCCTAGCAATTTCAAAGGCCTGACAGGCGTATAGGCCAGGTCCTTGTGAAATATAATATTTATACTACTTTTCGATAACGTTTCATATAATTTCCCCGGCCCCCCCCCCCCCCCCACACAATGTTATTTAGGGTACGCATATGCTCGTTCCCTCTTTTTTAAAGCACCCCCTATCTGAGGACTGCCAATATTTCCGAACCCCCCTTTCGCGGGCATTTCGCAGGCTTTTCCTGCCTTGGAGACCCCCCTAAATCAGGAAAAATGCTCAATGTACCCCCCTTAATTCGGAATAATTTCTCAGAAGTCCAAAGAGATGAGAGAAAAAAAGAAAAAAACACCCCCTTTTTAAAGAAATCTCCGGGTGAAGAGTCAAATACACCCCTTTTTTTACAATTCTCGGGCCGGACTTTGTCGCACGAAAAGTACCCCTTTACCGGAGATTTTGGCAACACGCATGCGGTCATTTCGACCTCTGAGTGGGGGGGGGGGGGGGGATAATTTCACATAAAACAACAGGCTGGGATTTTAGTTTCTACCCTTATATTTATATTGATCACAGTCAACTGAGGGCAATTTATGGCAGATAAAATGACATGGTTCAAGTTTATTTACAGATTGCTCATTGAAAAGTGAAATGAGATCCCGCCCCCCCCCAAATCAGTGTTATTTAGGGTACGCGTATGATTGTTCCCTCTTTTTGAAAGCACCCCTATCTGAGGACTGCCAACATTTCCGAACCCCCCTTTCGCGGGCTTTTCGCGGGCTTTTCCTGCCTTGGTTCGGAATAATTTCTCAGAAGTCCAAAGAGATGACAGAAAAAAAGAAAAAACGCCCCCCTTTTTTTACAATTCTCGGGCCGGACTTTGTCGCACGAAAAGTACCCCTTTACCGGACATTTTGGTAACCCGCATGGGGTCCGTCCGTTCTCGGAGTGGGGGGGGGGGGGGGAGAATGAGATAATGTGACCTATAGATTAATTGAAGTTAATTCGTCCGGCAGATTTCGACAACCGCATTTCTGTAATGCCAGTAAAGAATGTTATGCCTGGTGACAGGCGCGGATCCAGGATTTCTTAGGGGGGGGGGGGGGTGCCCAAATTTCAAATTATGCGAACCAAATATTGGTATGTAATAGTGAACAACAGTGACGTAATGCGGGAGGGGGGGGGGGGGTCGGTGCAAACGCGAAACGCGGAAGCTTTGACGTTTTATTAAATTAGACGACTCGTTGTACCGTTCTCGACTCTTAATCTTCGTCTGAATTTAGTTTTTTCCCTCCCGCGCAAAGCGCGAATTTTTTTACGATTTATTAAATTATTAGAGAAAGAAGACGATTCGTTGTAGAGTTCTTGACTCTTAATCCTCGTCTAAATTCAGCCCCCCTCCCCCTCCTGCGCGAAGCGCGGAAACTTTGACGTTTCATTAAACTATTAAAGAAAGAAGACGATTCGTTGTACCGTTCTCGACTATTAATCTTCGTCTGAATTTAGTTTTTCCCCTCCCGCGCGAAGCGCGGAAAATGTTATGATTTATTAAATTATTGGAGAAAGAAGACGATTTGTTGTAGAGTTCTCGACTCTTAATCCCTGTCTAAATTCAGCCCCCCCCCCCTCCCCCTCCTGCGAGAAGCACGGGAGCTTTGACGTTTCATTAAACTATTGAAGAAAGAAGACGATTCGTTGTACCGTTCTCGACTCTTAATCCTCGTATGAATTTAGTTTTTCCCCTCCCGCGCGAAGCGCGAAAAATTTTACGATTTATTAAATTATTAGAGAAAGAAGACGATTCGTTGTAAAGTTCTCGACTCTTAATCCTCGTCTAAATTCAGTCACCCCCTCTCCCTCCTGCGCGAAGCGCGGAAGCTTTGACGTTTCATTAAACTATTACAGAAAGAAGACGATTAGTTGTAGAGTTCTCGACTCTTAATCCTTGTCTAAATTCAGGTCCCCCCCCTCTCCTCCCGTGCGAAGCGCGGAAGCTTCTAAGTTTCATAAGATTGTGAGAGAAAGAAGACGATTGGCTGTACAGTTCTCGACTCTTAATCCTCGTCTGAATTCAGGCCCCCCCCTTCCCACACGAAGCGCGGAAGCTTTTAAGTTTCATAAGATTATGAGAGAAAGAAGACGATTGGCTGTACAGTTCTCGACTCTTAATCCTCGTCTAAATTAAGGTCTCCCCTCCCGCGCGAAGCGCGGAAGCTTTTAATTTTCATTAAATCATTAGAAAAAGAAGACGATTCGTTGTACTGTTCTCGAAAATAATCCTCGTCGGAATTTAGTTTCCCCCCATCCCACGCAAAGCGCGGAAGCTTTTACGTTTCATTAAATCATTAAAGATTCGTATAACCGTTATCGCCTCTGAATCCTCGTCTGAATTAAGGTTCCCCCTCCCGCGCAAAGCGCGGAAGCTTTGACGTTTCATAAGATTATGAGAGAAAGAAGACGATTCGCTGTACCGTTCTCTATACTCTTAATCCTTGTCTGAATTTCAAAGATGTTCTTTGTCTGCTACTTTTTCTTCCTACGTCCTCTTCCGATTTGGGGGGACCGCGGTCAGATAAGCATTCAGGGGCCCGCCTTAGGGCCCCTGGTGGGGTCGAGGCGGCGGAGCCGGCCCCGGAAACTCAGGGGTTTTAGGCGTTTAATTAAGGTCAGATGAGCATTTTTTGTAAATACCTATTATTTTGTGACACTGGAAGGTCACTATTTGGCGTAGGTTCCAGGGGGCGGAGCCCTCCAAAAGAGGAGTTTTAGGCATTAAATTACCGTCAGATGAGCATCTAAGGGCCCGCCGTAGGGCCCTAGGTGGAATACAGGGGGCAGAGCCCCCGAAAGCTTTGGGGTTTTAGGCATTTAATCACGGTCAGATGAGCAATCAGTATCAGTACGCCAGTATCTCCTCTTTTCCATTTTTCTTTCCCTTTCCTTCCTTCTCTCTTATTTTTTTGATTGGGGGGGGGGGGGGGGTCAACAGCTTTGGAGGCAAGGCCCTTTCGGCCCCCCGATCTCCTTCTTCCCCCTTTTCTTTTCATCTTCCTCTTCTTTCTTTCCCTTTCTCTCCCCTTTCCCTTTCCCTTCTTTTCCTTTTTTCTCTTTTTTTTTTTTGCGGGGGGGGGGGGGGGGGGGGGGGCAAGGCCCGCTCGGCCCCCCCCCCTGGATCCGCGCCTGCCTGGTGACCATGTTATCTCATTTATGATCTTATTTTTATCGGCAAAATGTAGGTCAACGATTTGATGGAATAAACTAAACCGAGTGTGTGAACATGGAATAAAGAAATTGAAGTGTGCACTTTCAAAAAAACCAACCGCAGACCAATAAATTTTATTTAAAAAAAAAACAGAAATCCACTGGCAGATAACTTTTTCTCTTTTAGAGCATTAACGACGCACGACACAAACACGGGAGTAGAGTGTGTGTTTGAGCGAGCGGAAATAGGACAGGGGCATCACAGGGCGACATGGCCAAGTTCAAGCTTCGATAACTTTTTTATAAATAATAATTTCCGCAAGAAATTTGTAACTTTCATATCTCTGTCAATAAAAGTATTTTTTTCACCACATTTTTCTTTCTGACCGTTCTTAAAAGGAACTTTATGTTTTTTTAAAAAGGTTGATTCACGCCTGAATAAGCGAACAGTGACGTCATTCGCGTATCATCGTTAAATGCGCGATCGACAGTGTCCCATATTTCGTGTCCTTGCGATATATGCTGCCATAGCGAGTTAGTTGCACGTTTTCATTGCGCACCGGAGAAACTCGGGCGATGAAAGTCGGCCGTTGTGTCTAGGTTAGGTTATGGTGCTTTCTCTGGCATCACTATTTTTGTGAAGCGTAAAATCTAAATCAAATTTACGATATTTATACAAAAATATGTTTATTATGATAAGTTCCCCGAACATGAAAACATTCTGTCTCTTTAAATCGAATACCTTTTCTATGGAACTAGGTCCCTCCTCCCTCTGACGTATTCAATTGAATTTCATCATGTGTTTGATAGAAAATCATAAATGTTCGAAAGGTACAGAAAGCCTTGTGCGTGGTTAATTACATTAAATCAATTAAATAAAGTCAAAAGTTTCACCGAACCAATTCATGTGTTGTTTTTTAAAACTTTCCAATATCTCACATGATATGGCAATTTACGTTTTCGATCATTATATAGAATGATACCTTGCATTTTAGAGAGAACCTTCAGATGTGTCCACATTATACGTGTGTAGACGTTGTTGCTTTTTTCTGGAATATATACTTATTACGATAATTTCGACATGTACTAAGGTATTCTTGATTTTAATGATATTACTTAAAGGCCAAACACTTATAAGTGTCAGTCTGGTCAGCGTGATGTTAACGTAAGTTCTAACCAAGTTGTTTTTAAAGATTATTTATATTTTTGTTAAATCCTTATTTGTGACTTGAATGAAGACGTTACATTTTTCTTAACATAAACGTTATTCCATACAAGTAATCGTTAAGCTCAAACTCTAATTAAAAAAGGAACAGGCGTTCTTCAGAATACCTATGTTATTAGTTTATAGAGAAGCGATCTAGAATTAAATCAGTAGACTTCTTTAATAAAGGCACGAATTGAAAATTTAAATTCAACAAGCAATATTTGAATGTATGTTTGTTATATTAATATTGACATATTAATAATACATTATATCACATAGGTCACCTGTATTTGCTAACGACATCGGCCCGAATTCACAAAGGAGCTTTGTCGACAAACCTTGGTTTGTGCGCGTCAGTTTTATGACGCGTTTTGACGCGTTTCAGACCAAGGTTTGTCTGAACCTTGATCTGAAACGTATCGAAACGCGTCTTATGACGCACATAAACCTAGGATTGTCGACAAACCTCCTTTGTGAATTCGGGCCATTGAGTCTGATTGGAAACTCGATTTAACCATGGCGAACTCGGTATAGTTGATGAGAAAGGAGTGAAAAATTACACAGCACACCGACGCTAAGGATTCATGAGGCTACATGTTTCCCAGAAATGTTAAATATGAAATATTTAAGCCACATCCAGACAATCTGAAATTCAGTTATTGCGAATGAAACACACACACACCCTCACACACACAAACACGCACGCCTACATACACACGCTCATTTGGTACTGTTGACGAGGATACACGCTCATATACACACAAACACAAACACAAACACACACACGCACACGCACTCGCACGCACACTCTTAATCTTACTGATTTGATTCATGGATCTACATGGGATGGGGCGTGTTCCGATCTCTACCCTTCGATGTATGCGCCACTGATTTAATTGTAACCGGGGATACCAGTATGAGCGGATCAATATCCATTATCTACGATATCTCCTGCCATATTGACTCACGGACATTCATAATTATCATTGATATAGCTTTCACCCAACGACTTCACTCATCCACTCACATATGGAGGAAAGCGATATGAAGGGATTAGGTGGTCAGCACAATCGCCTGAAATTGTTTTCCCTACACCATCAAACGAAAATCTGTCAATTAGAGCAGCTTGAAAATATTAACAATTGAATATAGGGACCTATTCTTCACATAAATAATATGACGCATAGTTTAACTCAGCTGTTAGGGGCAAGGGAATATTAACAGTTATTCAAGGAAATCAAGCTGATGTTCCCGAAAAGAATAGTCCCATTTTTATTTGTTGCACTTCTGTGCAGACTTAGTGATTTCCTTCAGCTTGCTCATAATAATTGCTTGAAGAAGAAAACAGAAAAAGGAGGAGGAAGGGATAAAACAAAAATGAATGATGTAAATAATATGTCCATTAAACCAGTCTCCATTGTGCTGTTACTATGACAATAACTTTATCATGTAATACCGTCCGTGGTTCTTCGTATTGGATTATGAATGATTCGCTCCCCACAAAATTATGATTATATAAAGATGGCATTAAAGACGTCATTCGTCGTACTAAAAATTAATTTAGATCAAAACTTGATCCTCATATACAGTATGCATGGGACCTATGTAAGTTGAGGATTAAAAATTATGCTCTTTTGCTAAGAAGCTCAGAAAATCAGACAAGGTAGAGTTTAATTCCTTAGAAAAAGGACTGAAATAATTACATGAACGACTATGTGCAGGCAATGAGCTAGAAGAGCAATTGACAAATGTTCAGAGAAAGATTAATATGCATGTAGTACAAAAAGGAACGTGATGGTGCAAAGGTTAGGTCCTGACTAATTCATTTTGAAGAAAGTGAAAACAATTCTTCATATTTTTTTAATTTATAACATAGAAATGGTGCGAGAAAGTATATATTTTATTTATCCTTATACACAACGAAAAACCCGGATCCGACTGTAATCGAAAGATGTAAATACTATTCATTTAGCTGGTAGTAAAGCTGACGTATGTGAGTGATGGATTTCAATTAAAGATGCAACAGAGGCAGTATATAATGGGGATGAGTTTCAAAAGCTCCTGGTATAAATAGCCTATAACTGTGGATTTGTTGAGGGAATTATGAGTGGAAATACAAGACCTTGCTTTAGACAGTTTAAATGAAAGCTATACAAAGGGTAAGCTTAGCTACTTGCAAAGGAAAGGAGTCATTACTTGCTATTCAATAGTGGTGATGCGATGTAATTAGGAAATTGAAGGCTCATTACATTACTTATAAAATACTTGCAACGGTATTGGCAAACAGGCTCCAAAAGGTTTTAACCCACTTAATTAGTGAAGACCAAGTATGGTCTTTTAAAGGCAGGAGTGGTATTCATAAAGCCAGATTAGTTCAAGATATGGCTGCATTTAATGAGAATGCTGGTGAATCATATTTGCTGATTTTAAAAAGGTTTTGATACTCTAGAATGGACATTTGTTGAAGAGCTATGGTTATAAAGATAACTTAAGGAAATGGGTTTCAGTGATGTTTTGTTCTCCTCATCTTAATATCTTAATGAACGGATGGTTAAAAAATGATGTAAAAGCATTTAGAGTTATAAGACAGGGCTTTCCCCTATCTGCATTATTATTTATCCTTAGCATTGAAGCTGTTGCAAATGAGATTAGGCAAAACAAAAATTGTATATACTGCAGTTAGCATATGACATGACATTATTTGTTCGTTCAGTTACGCCAGGTAACACAGCTATAAAGATTATTAACAATTTTGAAAAGTTTTCTGGAATTCAATCAAATGCTCACAAGACAAAAGCCCTCCGGCTGGGGACCAACAATCCAACAAATACTACTGTAAATGTGTTATGGGTAGATGTTTATATTAAGTCGCTTGGTATCTTTTTTGTGAAAATAAAGATATAAGCCTAGCAATGAATTGGTCTGAAGAGAGAATATTACAAATGAATCAGCTGTTAAATCTATGAAAATAGAGAAATCTCAAGCTTAAAGGGAAAATTACGATATTAAACTCATTGATGATGTCGAAATTCATTTATACATCACAAATTTTGTCTTGGTCTAACAAGATAGTTAGAGAGCTAGCTAAGGTGTTTTTTCTCTCCTATAGAAAGGGGGACCTGCAAATGTTAAAAGGTCAAATATATTAACCCTAAAAAGACTGGGGTTGATTTAGCCACCCCCCCCCCTCTATTTTCGCGATTACTTTGTAATGCTTAAATATTTTACGGTGCCACATTTTGACTTTTTTCCGTAGAGTCTTGCACATCTTTTGATACCACATTTGCTCACTAGGTCAATGATCGTGTGTCACTGATTTTTTTTCATAATTCTTCCCATATATAAAATACAGAGTTTTGAAACGCACCTTTTATGGTGCAGTTTTATACCCATCTTTTCACATGTACTGCTAGTATTTTTATATTTTTTAATATTTTTTACATGTACTGTTAGTATTCCCATTTGACATGGTGAATAAGACTTATTGAAAAATAAAAACAAAGAAAAAACATAAAAAACATAAAAAACGGTAAAACTAAATCAATGCTCATGAGTCATGATTAAGACACATAAACCAGCACTCCAACATAAGGCAGTGAAAATGTCTTTCATGACTACACTTGAAATCATCACCAAAACTTGAACACTTGTTCATAATTATGACATCATGATTATTGAAAAGTTGGATATTAGATTGTGTAAATATAATCTTAGCATGTATTTTGTACCATGAACACAGTTTTGTTTCATAAGAATCATAAAGTTTCATAAAGAAAAATACAAAATATACAATGTTTGCATAATTAATTAGCTCTTATTAGCATTTCTAATTAAACAAAATATTTTACCCATGCAATATTGTAGATCTCCTGAACATCACCATGCTAAATTTGGAGTCGATCAGAGTTTCGGTTGCCGAATGCCGAAAATGTTAGGGTTAAATGGTATTCAAGAAGGTGGTTTAGATATGTTAGATGTTCAAACAAAGGTTGCATCATTCCATATAAATTGGTTTTGTAAATATTAAGCGATGAGTTAAATGCAGGTTGCAAATGTATGTTTGAATATTGGTTTTTAAAACTTGGTGGTATAAAGGTTCTAATTATTGTAAATATGATATTAAAACACGTAAGTTTTTTGAAATATAAGATGCCCCATTTCAACTATAATTTAATTATTACCTTTTTTCTCTGCTGCTACTCAAAAAGGTTCGATCAGGTATTTTTGATAGCTATATAGTAGAGAAATGATTTGGCTGCATAAAAATGAAACGAATAAAGGAAAAACGCTTTTTTATAGGAATTTGATGAATTCGAAAATTTTGTTTGTGGGAGATTTAATTTATGGTAAACTTTTTCTACCAGTTGATGAGTTAGGGGCGAAAATATTTGTTAAGGGTGGAAGGTGGTATAGTCAATATGCACGTATTCGGAGAGCGATTTAATCACTTGGAAATATGTTAGTTTGATCAAGCGCATTTTGGGGCCCATTTTAACCGGCCCCAGGGGCCACATGCAGCAGAAGCAGAAGGGCCCTGACAGACGTCCATATTGTGATAAACTAGTTTCTTTTCCGAAAGTTCTGATACTCAGATATTGGTACCTCGTACGTTTGATCAAAGTGCACTGGGCTGCCGGGCTGGAGTTCAATTTCTATTTTTCTGCAGCGTGTCAAGATTAATACGTCAAATCGTTAGCCTATGACATTTCATTCATCATGTTCATCATATTTGTTGTTGCAACAACTATGACATCGAAAATATCTTTGCTTTGCGTTGCAGTGGCGTACATACCTTACATACCGTATACGCCCCTGTGTGAAGGCCTACACTTCAAAAATGATAATACTTGCAACGCATGTCAACGCCATACTGGACTGTCCAAATATAGTCTGACTACCCCTATATATCCTTGTTTTCTATTCATTTCGAAATAAACTACTTTGAAACACACATTTGCTCAAGTGTTATGATGTTAGGGGGAAATGCATGGGATTTGTGAAACCAAAACTATGATCATATATTTTGTAAGACAATACGATCAAATTGAATCTAACATAATGTATCATTTACTGACGACTTCCTTCATACATGATTCGTATACTGACTGCCTACATGTTAAGTATATGTTACTCAACATCGTAAACGGATGTCTTCTGCTATATAAATCGTTGTGCGGTCATTTTTTTTTTCTTTTCATCAATACATTTATTTACGAAGTATTGTGTAATATTGAACATATAACATCCAAAGGCTTGGAGAATAGCAGTGAATAGAAAAGCATGAAGCTTTCCATTTATTTGATATCAGAGTTGAGCTGTATATCTTTATTCACGCTTTTTCTTCGATTTTGCAATATCAATCATGAAAAAGAGCAATGAAACGTTTGACAAAAATAATCATTGCAAAAAGCTGTCTTTTGGGTCATTTTTATACTGCTGGAGAAAATAACGTTTAAATTGTATTCCTATATACAACATAAATTAACGTGATATTTGTTCTCATTAAGTTACAGGAGTGATATCAAATAAATACAATCCTCATATATATCTAATGTTTTGATGTAATCGGTAACCATGGAAAATGACTAGAGATACAGTGGCCCGTATTCTGAAGTCGTGTCTAACTTAGCCACGTCTAAAGTTAAACAACTGTTTAGTTAGACACGACTTAGACAGGACTTAGACAACTGTTTAGTTAAACAGGAGTTAGACACGACTTCAGAATACGGGCCATTATATTTATCTTATAAGCCACTTTTCAGAAAAACACACACAAGCACCCACACGCACACATGGCTGCCTTATTACAGCAGTAATACAATTATTTGACACACAATGTGTACCCAAAATAAATGTTTTAAAGCTGAAATGTAAAATAGCTTCGGGTTAAACGAGGTTTATATTTCATCATTCATCTTATAATGCTTATATTCATGTTCAAGATTCGGCATGAAATTTAATCAACTAGGGATTTTCTAAAGATGGGGTTAAACGAAGTAGAAATAATTAAATTTCACCAGCTATTCAAAAATATTCCATTGACATGGAAAGGTCTTTTGAAGGAAAATGATTCGTGTAGGAATGTTTTCTAAATTTAGAATTAGCAGAACTAAAAATAAACCCCCACTCCTCAAGAAATTAAACAAAGAATGCTGGAAAATGAGCGAGAGGAAAGAAAATTAGCTGAATAGCGAGGTACATTAATTTACTTACCTTACCACCTTCCGAAATGAGGAAACTTTCAGACGGCGAGGCGAATACATTTATTTTCGGTTGGAACAAAATAAAAGAATGCGGGAACGGCTGCAATGCTCTTTGCATACATCATTCGGTACATGTGACTCTGTTGTCAGTAGTTCAGTGTGGATGTATTTGTGTGTGTGTTTGTATGTATATGTGTGAGCTCGGGTGTGTGGATGAGGATGTTGGGAGTATGTTTAATGGGGGGGGGGGCAGACACAAACATTCTCTCAAGTATACTGTTCTTTGATCATATATATGAACATTTATTTTAACAGTTTATGAAAATGTACTTTTGTTTCCTTTTATTATTGCAATTTATTTTAAAATCAAATTATCAATGTACAGTGCATCCAGTTTTGTTTTGAATAATATGTACTATTTAATTCGAATATGAATGATTTGTAAAATATGTATTTGATATGATAACAAATCTAATAAAAAATATCTTTAAAAAAAATAAAGCTTTTCTTTGGCACCCAGCAGAATAAAGCAAAAAATTAATCGAAAAATACACTGGCATAACTGGAATACCTTCACAAGCAAAATAAAGGTTCATCTTTTAAATGTTTAAATCGAACAGGTATACATGTGAGAAGTGAAATTTCATTTTCCCCACCCCATTTCTGTTCACGTTTATTTATTTCCACATAATAAAACATAATCAAATGAATATGCACTATATACAAATTCAATAACATAATATCAAACGAAAGATACGACAAATAATTATACAATTATACAAATAAATCATTGAAGATCGGCACAGTGGTAAATACATAGTGGAAGAGTCTATTCAAAAAGCATGGCTCGTATTTTATAGACCCATTGAGAATAAAAAAAAAGTTACAAGTGCTCTGTAACATAAATAATATAGATATTATAAAGTAATAGAAAACATACAAACATGCTTAGGTAATCCTACACCCACCCCCCCCCCCCCCACGCTACAAAACAAAAAAGGTTGTCTTTAACATTGGTGTCTACACAGATTCTTTTTACAGATATCGGAAATAATAACAAATGATGACCTTTCTAGCAGAGAAGAGAGAGAGACAGAGAGAAAGGTAATACGGTCACGTGGCTTGATGACACACTTGACGTCATTGCGGGCATTTCCGATTTGTCCTACAACAGTACTATTGGATCTCATTGTAATTCATAAATGAAACGTACTCGGATTATCAAGTGCATATTATTTTTCGGATAAATGTCTTTTTTTCCCTCCTTTTCACCGGAGAGGCTCCTGTAGTGACGTCATAAACAGTTGCGCAATACAGCTCCGAAACTGGGCTTTTTCTGAGCGTTCTGAGTCGTCATTTTTAAAGCTAGATTCCAAAGTTATTGATGATTTCGAAGAAAAATCATTGTCATGTTCGGAATCTCGGTCAAAAATTATTCTACATGTCTTTTTTTCATTTTTTTTAGCCCGTTTTGGTTAGAGTGGCCCTTTAATAGAGTAGGATTTCCATTTCTTTAAAAAAAATGATAAATCGAGGCTTAGGTAATTAAAATTATCGGTATCTTGTATGTCATGTATTTCAGCAATATAATTATGTGCAATATTAACTGTCATGATGATTGGCATAGCGGGTTCTTCCATTCATTCGTATTTTTATATTGCATGTGCTTTTATCCTTCCTCTCACTCTCTCATCCCTTTTCTCTATTCGAACTTGCTACTTTTCAAATTTCCTTTTCTCTTCTTCAGTAACTGTTCTGGTCTTTCCTCTCTATTTTTATTTCACTCCCATTCCCTCTCTTTCAGCTCTATGTCTGTCTCTCTATCTCTCTCTATCTCTCTCTCTCTCTCTCTTTGCTCTCTCTGCCTCTTCCTCTCTTCTTCCTCCTCTTTGTTTCTCTCTTTCTCACTTTCTGTCTCTCCACCTCTTTCTCTTCTGATGATGTTTTACAGTACAACATTCTATAATCATGTTACTCTTACTGTGACCAATAACACCTAAGGAATTCGATTTCTTTTAAATAATGATTAATTGAGGCTTAGGTAATTATAATTATCTGTATCTTGTATGTCATGTATTTCAGCAATATAATTATGTGCAATATTAACTGTCATGATGATTGGCATAGCGGGTTCTTCCATTCATTCGTATTTTGATATTGCATGTACTTTTATCCTTCCTCTCACTCTCTCATCCCTTTTCTCTATTCGAACTTGCTACTTTTCAAATTTTCTTTTCTCTTCTTCAGTTCTGGTCTTTCCTCTCTATTTTTATTTCACTCCCATTCCCTCTCTCTCAGCTCTATGTCTGTCTGTCTCTCTCTCTCTCTCTCTCTCTCTTGCTCTCTCTGCCTCTTCATCTCTTCTTCCTCCTCTCTGTTTCTCTCTTTCTCACTTTCTGTCTCTCCCTCCTCCTCTCCACCTCTTTCTCTTCTGATGATGTTTTACAGTACAACATTCTATAATCATGTTACTCTTACTGTGACCAATAACACCTAGGGAATTCCATTTCTTTTAAATAATGATAAATTGAGGCTTAGGTAATTATAATTATCAGTATCTTGTATGTCATGTATTTCAGCAATATAATTATGTGCAATATTAACTGTCATGATGATTAGCATAGCGGGTTCTTCCATTCATTCGTATTTTGATATTGCATGTACTTTTATCCTTCCTCTCACTCTCTCATCCCTTTTCTCTATTCGAACTTGCTACTTTTCAAATTTTCTTTTCTCTTCTTCAGTTCTGGTCTTTCCTCTCTATTTTTATTTCACTCCCGTTCCATCTCTCTCAGCTCTATGTCTGTCTCTCCCCCTCTCTTTGCTCTCCCTGCCTCTTCCTCTCTTCTCCCTCCTCTCTGTTTCTCTCTTTCTCACTTTCTGTCTCTCCCCCCTCCTCTCCACCTCTTTCTCCTCTGATGATGTTTTACAGTACAACATTCTTTAATTATCTGCTATTCTTACTGTGACAAATTATACCTAAGGAATTCCATTGTTTTCATGTGCAATATGTTTATACATTATACTGTACTCATATCACACTTAGCACACTGCCAAGACTCCAATTTTAATACTTTTTAATACTCACTATACCTTCTGAATGGAATTTGTATTGCATTTTATCACAATTTTCCAATGTTACAGTTAATTGAACTCACGTATCTGTATACATTTTATTTGTTTTGATGTAAACATTTATTCATTTTTGCTAGCAATATTTCATATCTTGTATTTCTTTTTCTTTTTTTAATTTTTTTGGGGGGGTTTTGTTACTACTTTAATGTTTTGATTTAAACATTTATTCATTGTTATATATTTGTTCTCATTTGCTATGTTATCTTTTTATATATGTACATATGTTTTTGAATGCTTTTTATATGATTTTATGTTTGATGTTAACTTGCATTTTTAGTCTTTGGAATTTTTGACTAGTCATGAATAAAACCTTATTTGAATCTTGAAAAAAAGGCCATACGAGTATTCCAAATTTCAAAATGGATCAGACAAGATTACAGTATAATATATGGAGGGTGGGATGTGGAAAGAAATGTTTAATTGTATTAATGGCACCAGTGTTACGTGATACATTCTTACATAATTGAGTAACATAGGATCTCCATGTCATACGGTCACCAATTATGATACCAAAGCATTTGGTCTTAGTAATGCTATGGTCACATTAGCCAAAAGTTGCCTGCTCGGCGGCCGAGCGGCGAGTTTTTAACCAATTCTGCCCGGCGGCTGCCCGGCCACCGAGCGGCGGCCGCCCAGGCACCGCTCGTTTTTAGGGCATCGCCCGGTCGCCGCTGAAGTTTTAGCGCGGAGTTGAAATTTGGGCGGCGCCTGCTCACTTTTCACTCGCCGCCCAAAATACGCCCGGTGCCTGGGCAGTCGCCGCCCGGGCACCGACCTAATCGCTGGGCGATGCCTAATTCCAGCAGCGACCGAGCAGGCTACTGATCGGTCGGTCGCTGCTCTGATTTGTGACCATAGCTTTACATGGGTGAGTGCATGTGTGTTGAGAATAGTACGTTCAGGAAGTGTATTAATACCATTGCTAAATATCATAAAATGGGTTTTACTAAGATTTAGCAAAAGTTTAGTGAATTTGGTGAATTGTCAAAGAGAAATGTCATTACTATTTCAGTCTGTATAAAAATCGGATATTATTCGGATGGATACCAATCCACTTAATTAATTTCCCTCCTTAATATCATCATAGTAAGACAATTATACTATCGAGGTGATTTACAGTAAGATGACTGAAATAAATTATGGATCAATACCGCACATTTGGCTGAGTGTTAGAGTTACAATAAGTCATAACTGCATTTCATTTTCTGGCCACACAATTCACTTGTCACAAACGTGTCGCAATCTCGGTGTTATGTTTGACTCACATATGACAATGTCTGACCAAGTTTCTAATATTTGTAGATCAGTAAGGTACCAATTGCGTAATATCGGTTATATTCGTAAATATTTGTCCAAGTCTGCCACCGAAAAATTAGTTCATGCTCTGATTTCCTCCCGTCTTGATTTTGGCAATGCCCTCTAATCGATCTACCCCAGAATCTTCTGTCCAAACTCCAGAAGCTTCAAAACGCTGCAGCTCGTATTGTTTCTCTGACCACCAAGCGTACCCACATTTCCCCAGTTTTGCAGTCGCTACACTGGCTCCCAGTAAAAGATCGCATTGTTTTCAAAATGTTGTTGCTTACCTTTCATTGCGTTCACGGCTCTGCTCCTCAATACCTTAATCCAAAACTACACTCCTGCAAGACCTCTACGCTCATCCACTTCCAATTTTCTTGTGACCCCCAAAATTACCAAAACGTGGGGGGAAAGATCATTTCCAAACTCTAGTCCTAAATTATGGGATGGCCTTCCTGAAGACATCAACAAATGTTTATCTTCTGATTCTTTCAAAACTCATCTCAAAACATTCCTTTTCAAGTCTTGATCGTTTTTCCTGTTTACACGCGCCTTGAGCACTCCACAGAGTGGATTTGGCGCGATATAAGTCACATTATTATTATTATTATTATAACTGTGATTGAGTAAAACTTAATATTTACATGTTAACACAGTTATCCTGGTCTTTAGATAGAGAACTTTGGAAAGAAATAAAAACTCTTCCTATTTGAAATCGTATTGTTGGCCAAATGTTGACGTCCAACTCAAAAGATCGTGAAATGTATTAGGTCCCTCCTGCACGGCACATCCCAAAGAAGTAAGAATGCCACACTAGACCGAATAAGCCACCCCTCGTTTTCGATTTTAAGTCTATCATTATCACTATTTAATTGCAAGTAATAAGCAAATTTAATTTGTACACATATCAGCCACTGGACATGCACTGTATGTACTAAAGATACGGGGAAATTCTTTCACCTTCAGTGCCCCCCCCCCAAGAAAAGGTAAATATGCATAATCTTAATCGACGATAATCTATGCAACTCGACACTAAAACAAATATATTCAATGCAAACAAAAATATATATGGATAAAACCAAACCATACACAAACTTAACTTGAAGCCAAAGAAAAACAACAAGATTGATAAAATAATACAATATTATTTTCATGTGCTTTAATAGTATACTGCATTCCGACTCTTAAATAATATTCCGTTTAATTGTGCTTTTGTTTTTTTAATGATGAATAATTCATTCCTTAGGGAATACACATCGCAAAAATCAAATGCATGTGCAGGAATTTCATGATTATTCTACAACATAAGTATAACACTATTGAAGTATACTTACCCTTTCGAAAGTTTAGGTGATTATCAAGAAATCCTCACATATATAGATGCGATGAAATCTGAAACTCCGCCAGCACTATCTGATCTCGACTGCATCGCTTGAGCACAAACTCGATAAATGACAAACATCTAGCAGAAGGAAACAACAATGCCACATTAGATCGAATAAGCCACCCCTCGTTTTCGATTTGAAGTCTATCATTTTGCTGAGGAATTTGTCGGATTCAACACACAATTCCAGAGCCACAAGTTGAGATTTCATTGTTTTCATTTACAATTTTGGAATTATACAATCTACACCGGAATCAACGCATGCGCGTTTTGTCACTTTCTCGCCTTCAGTCGTGAAATAGCGGATAGCTGAATCAATTTTAACGCCGTTTCAACGGCCTTGTGGGGGAAATAAGTATTATTGTCATGGAAATGAGCATGCGCAGTGATGGTCACTTCGTATTTGGTCTTGCGTATGTTATTATGGGTTCATTAAAAAACTTATCTGGGGGATTTACATAAATTTAGTATTCTGATGAAAACAATTTGCTGCACGTAGGCCTATCAGAGACAGAGTAAAGCCTTCGCGTATTTCACACTGACTGTCTCTTATTGAAAGCAAAATAAGGTATTGTAATTTCTGACAGCAGGATAATAAAAAAAATCACTCATGATGTACTGTGTACTGTTATTTGACCTTTGCAATTATGAATATTTTTTTGCTACCGTACAAGGCTTTATTTTCCATTAATAGCATTGTGTCGTCTTTGATTTATAAGCCTAGATGGCTAAATGGGCTGATTGTGGAATAGGCCTAGATTTCTTGCTCATAGTGGAAGTTAAGGCTTTTGATCATGGTATCAAGGATGAAATATTTGTATGAATTATTACTGGAGTGTACGAGGGAAATGAATGAAACTACAAGTCAGTCATGTACTGATATATCGATCATGTCCTTGCAAACAAAGTATGGTATACCTTCAAATCTGCATTAATAAGCAAAATGCGGGGCTAATTCTAAATAATCCAAACGCCTCTCACTATGAACTTTCATTAATAATTGTAAAGTAGCATAAAATGATTCCAGATAATGATTGTGTGCCATTGAAATGGAAGAAGTTATGCAACTGATCGATATTCCATACCAGTGATTCCTGTTCTCACTAGTTTGCTTCTCTGTACCCTTCAATTCATTTTCGTCTTTAAATGTTGCCCCAGTTCCCCTTAAACTCCTGGAAAGGCTTGCAGTCATCTTCTCTTTGAGACAGCCCATCGAAGCATATGTGAATTATCACCATAAATCAGTGAATTGAAAAGCTCCGATTTTGACTCAGAAAAAACCAAACATTTTCCAAGGGCTGACATTTTCCTTTTCATGCTAATGAACTTCCTGTGCACTTAATCGCGTTAGTACGCATTAGAAAATGCGTCAAAGCGATATGCTTGCCATAGTTTCAACGAGCTTATAAACATCGCTCATTTAGGCGATGCAATCGAAAGAATATACCCATGTCTGATTACACGATTATATATACAATAGCATAAAAAGTACATAATTATGATTGGACAAAAAACCCAAGGACTTCTTCAGTGCTCCAATTTTTCATCAAAATGATAGAAAACAAATTCGTACGTTCAAAATGAATGAACCAACCTCAATTCCTAAACAGTAACTTTAGATAAAGTTATTGTTTCGGAAACAAAATTTGTTAATGAAATTTACAGATATCTATTTAAATGACCATCGATAAGTATTTGCAAACTTTACAAGACACACCAGGGGCTCTTGTGACGCAGTTTTTTTTTTATTTGCAGAGTATCCGCGCTTTGTATCAAGATCTATTTTTTGTATAATTATGTAGTAAACAAAATGTATTAACAGCATCATTTGAGATATGTTGAAGATTAATCAATTCATAGAATAATGAGAAGGGACTTTTGAAAATAGTTTCGTTTACAAATTCATGTACTGCAGAGAATTCGGTTCATATAGAAAATAATAACTTAGGTTTACAGTGCAAGACAACCTGTGTGAAACTGTATTTATGTCCTTCGCAAAGATAAAACATCATTGAGATTGATATCGACGACAAGGCATGACAAGAAGTGTAATTGCATTATAATGCACACAGCATAATTATACTTTCTTCTCCGTTTAACCTTTTGTGCGAGTGTAAAATACCATGTAAAAGAAGAGGTGGAAAAAAGGCACATATTTGTTCAGTGTTAAACGGGGGACAACAGACCTTTGCCCCCCCCCCCCTTTGAAACCCAAAGGACGTACCTTCAGTATACAAGAGCGAAAGTGTGCCCCATATATATATTTTTTTTTTGGAAATTGATTTACTAAAAAGGACTAGAAAAGTCCTTATGACATTTTTGGTTGCTTATCAGGTAATTTTACGACACCCTCTCCCCTCTTTTATAAAATCCTGCATCCGCCCCTATGTTTATACATTAAAATTAAGCACGGGAAATTGCTCGCTCACAAATCAATATGAAGACCTATATACACAACTGCAAAGTAAATTGCTGAAGCTGTATCTTTGTATCTTGGACCACGAAAAGAGAAAATCTTGAAGATCGATCATTGTATTTTTTCACCTTGAGGTTGCCCTGTTATTTGTATAGGCGCCCTCTTTTCTTCTCCAGAAAGCTGTTATGAGATGAAATGTCGATATTATATAATTTTATGAGAATCCTGACCGTGGATATAGTTTAATTTCTACTTAAATAAGCAGGCAATTTAATAGTACATAGAGTCCTGCTCTTTAATTCAAATAGCTTCTCCCTTTCTCGACCCTCTTCCCTTTTATATCGCTTTCTCTATCTTTCCTCTTTATTTTCCTCCCAGGGCTTTCTTGCCTATCGGAAGTCTGTCACTTCTCTTTCCTTCTCTCTCTCTCTCATGTCTCTCTCTGTCTCTCTCTCTGTCTCTCTCTCTGTCTCTCTCTCTTACTAGCTCTAGTCTTCCGCCCTCGGCCGTCAATATGCTCCACATGACTTACCACATCATAACTCATGATACTGGGTAAACATTCTATATTTGGTAGTTGTTTCCAGTAGCGTACGCAGGATTTTTTTCGAGAGGGGGGGGGGGGGGGGGGGGGGGGGAGGAGGGGACTGGGGGGGGGGGTCTGGGTTTTTTTGTTTTGTTTACCCTTTAGCACACACAATTTTTTTTTTTTTTTTTTGTTTTTTTTATTTGACAAAAATGGTGAAGTTCTTTAGGTTTATCGAAAGGCGGCCTCAATATTTTCATTATTTTGTTTAACAGATCTGTTTCTGACAATAATGCCGAAGTTAAGTACGCTATCGCTCTAGCAATGATTAGCTTATTGTTTGAATCACTAGGTCCCATTTACAACATTAGCACTTAATGACATACTATATTAAATTATTTAAAATTAAGTGCTTTTTAGATGGAACTTGGAAATTATGGAGAAAAAAAAATATTGGGAAGGATGCTCTTTATTGTAAAAAAAATGTAATATTAATTTCCACGCTTCTGTTGAATTTGAAATATGTTTGGTTTTCTTGAGATGATACATCCATTTTGGTTCGTATCAGGACAATTACCCCCTGGAAATCACTCTCGAAAAATTAACCCCGTTAAAACAACCCCCTAGAACAATTACCCCCGGAAAATTACCCTCCGAGGAAAACCACCTCCCGAGGACAATTACCCCCCCCCCCGGGAAAATTACCTCCCCCCCAGCCCTCAGGACAACGAAGGGCAACCATCCCCGAGGATAATCCCCCCCCCTCCGAAATCCCCCGGGGTAATTGTCCCGCTGGTAATTGGCCGGGGATGATTGCCCAGGGGGTAATTATTGGCCTAGAACCGTTTTGTTACATCGGGACGATGAATGTAAATGTAATGTCTTCAGAAATGAATTTAGAATTATTAAATGAAATGCAGGATGTAATCATCTTTCTTGGCTACTGAACATGAACCCGTATGCCTGTAAGCCGTTGGGAGTAGACACACCAGCAAGAGCCGCCCTTTGCTGGATACCCCACTGAAAAGATGTCCATGAAAGTAGAAGTTTTAATACTAATTAATTGAAGATGCATTAGATGGTTAGAATGTCACTGTATGTTGGTATTCACTTCGTCATGAAATACACCTGGTCAGCAGGAAAAGTATGAAATAGGCTGGAATCATCGGCAATCATCCGAAAATTGAAATAATCATTAACAGCTGTTGGCAAATCACTTATATAGATCAAAACAGAATTGGCGCTAATACTGATCCTTGTGGAACACCACATGTTATCTTTTTCCTTTGTGATAACGTTTGACAACACTGAACAACTTGAAATCGGTTTCAGAGATAGTCCTTAAACCATTTAAAGGCATTATGCCAAATCTGAGATGCATGGCCCTACGTGTTATCAGCGTCTGTGATATGTTGTAATATTGAAGCCCTAAAAAAAGTGCGCTTCAAAATGATCATGAAGTGCCTCAAAAAAGTAAAACCTGTTTTGTGTACGGGAGTAACCTTTGTAATCTTTAATTCATCTGGAGCCTTGTCAGTTTCTAATGACAATTAAGTTAGATACACAGCATGCCAGCTAGTGGATGTGAAATATATGGAGCACCAGGGATATGTGAGTTTAATTACAAGCCCTGGGAGCACTATCTTTAATTAATTGCACTGGAACGTGACCACAAGCCTTTTTGGTATTAAGTAGCAAAGCTTGACTTCTAACTTCAACTGCAGTTATTGGTTTCCAAAATAGAGATTCTCTATATTCTGCTATCACCCCCCCCCCCCCAAAAAAAAAAAAAAAAAAAAAAATGAAAAAAATGAAAAAAAAATGATAATAATATTCACCATAGGGTAGAGTGCCCAGTATTCGGTCACTTAAGGGGAAATCACTAATATTTAGAATTCTTACCTCTTTTATTTTGCAATCTACCCATCAAAAGAACAGAAAAATATTCCTCTAACAGGATTTAATAGTCACTTAAAATAAAGAATGATGATAAGAAAAATATTTTCGAAAGAAGACGGAGCATTTTTCTGCCCAGAATTCGGTCGCGCCGACTAGAATTCGGTCACGCGATTTGTGCGTGGAATCTCCGTTGCAAAGGAGCGAAGCGTATTTGCGCGCTATTTTTACACAATTGCGCGATAAAGCACTGATTGTCAATGCGTTGACCGAATACTGGACAAGCGATACCGCATGGCAAGGGTATCGTATAAATACCTCTTGCACATCGGCAAGTGCGTCATTTGCAAATTCGCTGCGATGGAGCGAACACGGAAGAGCTCCTCTTCACACACATACTAAATTCATTGCGATAGCACACGAAGTTGTTTCGCAATAGACTTCTACATATGGCTATGCATGTTAGCGCATGTGCTAACAGAACGCGGAAGTGCAGAAAGTGGTGCGACACTGACCAATTTCGAACTAAGTTGGAGATCTTTCCGGGGCCCTAAATCTGATTTAATTTTGAGAGTTAAGAAAAGTTGTTCAGCTGCCTGATTTGTGCAAGTTTCGCGGCTCATTAATTATTTTTTAAATTGTTACAGCTGTTGAAACGGCTGTCTGACCGAATACTGGGAATTGACCGAATACCGGGCACGCTACCCTATGCTATATTTTTATTTGGCAATAAATTTGTTAAATTCGGTTCAATGTTGACTTAAAAAGTCTTAAAATAGATTCACAAGATCAGATTGAGATGTAAGTTGCATATTTTCTCCACGAACCTTCATCTTCATCTACTTCTTCTTTTTCTTTCGACAGAGCTGAAACAGACAAAGTTTACCAATAAAAATTGGAATGGGATGTAGGAGAGGTCATTTGTGTTTGCTGCTCCATCGGATCCTATAATGCATTTGTCGCGAGAGGGAGCGCGTACAAAAACAACAGCACGGCTTTACCTATTCAATCTCAACATATGGTTGCATACCAAGATTGCCTACGCCTTTTTGTCGAGAATTTCTACTCCAAATCTTAATATTTCATGTTGACAGACTTCATGCAGGCCAAGGAAATAGTGCCACATCAATTGACATTATATTGGATAAGGTCTTTTCTCCAGATTGCTTTTAAACTCGAGTGGAGATCAACTTTTATCGTAGCAGCTGCTCTAGACTAGACAAGAGACTGAAGAGTCATTGTCCTATCGGGGCGGATCCCCGGGCCGCAGGAGCTGGAGTGCGTTGCAGACTAATTTCACCGGGCCGGGTTCATACTCATAGACAGAAAGATCAGGAGCGCCAGGCCAGATTTGTTTACAAAGTCTTTCATATGCCTGCTCGATCGATTAACATGCTACAAATCATACCGGAGGTTGAGATCAGTTTTACCACTGCTGGAGGTAACAATTTTCTTTCTCCCCATTTACTTACAAAATTTGACCAATCATTGTTTATCAAGATTCAACAAAAGTAACAAAGTAAGACTAGATCTAATTACTTCTAGTAAGAGTCTAGAGTAAGACAGAATAGGACAAGAGGTGTAACATTTATTAGAGAGAAATTAATATCTAATTGGTGAAGGAATCCAATGTATACATTAACAAGTTAAACAAACCAAATTAAAACAAACAAACAAGTAACAACAACAAACACAGCAGGCATTTCATTATTTAAAAAATGTTGACAAAGAAAGTGCAGAATGTTTTTTAATCTATTTCATGTAGAAACAGTCAATATCATTGTTAAAATTGTATGGTAAAGTCTACCAATTTAAAGGGCGTATAAACTGACGAGCCTACATGTTTTTCCTTTGGCCTAACTGGGGGCTAATCGGGTATGATACGACTACAGACGCGACCGCAGCAATCACATGCATGCAACACACAGGTATGCAAAACCAAAGCGTGAGGAGAACTTAGGTCTGTTTCGCGAACGCTGATGATGTAGAGATTAAGTCGCTGACTACCGTTAATCAAGTCCATTCGTTTATCGGTACTTGCAGTTGTCCTATTGGAGACGAAGATGGCGTTCCCCTGTATACATCAGTTTACACCCCCTTTATATGAAAAAGAAAAGTGAATTTTGTTTAATAAGGTTTTTATTTTAGTGAACTTGGTTAAAGCTGATCTGTGTTACAGTTATGCATATTAATGAACATTAGTTTACTGTTTAAAATAATTATGTTAAAAAGTGTGGTATTCTGAAAACTAGGTTAGCTTTGAAAGTTATATGTTAGTGAAAGTATGTTAATAATTCACTTTAAATAATTGGTGTAAAACATCTAAATGTGGACAAGTCATTGGCTATTGTCTGCTCAAAAGTGGCTTTGTATAATTACGTACAATTTTACATGTAGATAAAGAGACACAAGCATTCTAGCGACAGTAATAAGTTTATTCTGGGCGATTTTCATTTGATATTGATATGTCTTTACTCTTTACAAGCATACAGTGTATTTCCACTGGATAATAATTAAAATTTAATTCAGAATACGCCCCCACAGATGCATCTACTGTACCAAGTATCATACATGTATAAAAGAGGTTCTACATTGTATATATTTGTGTAAATTTATATCTATATCTCTAAAACTTCCCTGTCAGCACAACAACAACAAATGATATTAGTATTCATGAGATTAATAATGATGCTATTGATGATAATAATAATCCCAGTCCTCCACCTAACCCTAATACATTTACGCCTACATGTACATGGACATTGTAACTCTGACCTTTATCCTAGATGATAATACCAATAATAATAATGATAATAATAATAATTCTAATGATGATGATGATGGTACAGTATATAGTAATAATGATAGTGACGATTGTAATGATAATAATAATAGTATATTAATGATAATAACAATATTAATGATAATAATAATTATTTAATGATGATGATGATGATGATGATGTTAAAGGTAAAGACCAGTAATGGTCATGCGATTGCATTGTGAAAGAAACGTTGTGGAATCGATCAGACAAGGTTGATCATCTAGCATCTAGCATCTGCAAGGTTCTGGAATCATCAAAATGATAAGAAATTTGGCCCATTCTTCGTAAAGTTACAAGCACTATACACAGAAAGATGTATATGGGACTACCCTATCTCTCTCACCAGACCATGAGAGAAATAAATTTACCAAATATATGAATTAGTAGGCGGTTTCCCGGCAAATTTGTTATCATCATGTATTAGTCAAAACATATTCTTTCACATGATTGGTAATGAGAGCTTCCATTTCATTTTTTGAAATTGGGGCGTTGCCAATACTGGTCTTTACCTTTAATAGTAATAACGATAGTGACAATTGTAATGATAATAATAATAGTATATTAATGATAATAACAATATTAATGATAATAATAATTATAATGATGACGATGATGATGATGATGATGTTAATAGTAATAACGATAGTGACAATTGTATCGATAATAATAATAGTATATCCAGGGACTTGTTAGTTTTATATCAATGATAATAATAATAATATATACCGGTAAATGATGATAATAATAATAATATATTAAAAATAATGATAATAACATTGATGAAATCGATGATAATAGAATCACGTACGTACATGTACAGCAATGTTACAATACCCCCATCACAAAACTTGACCAAATTTCTGTGGAAGACCAAGGTTCCATCAATGAAGGTAATTGCAAGAACTAAAGTTTCTTATAGAATCTTTGCTACATGTATCCTGTTTTCTGCCCCGTTACTTAAACCTAATATACACCTGGCTGAAACTAACCCTCACCCTATGGTTTGGTCGTTAATGGATGTACTGATGCAACATTGCACATAAACTCTACTGGTCGTGTACCCTCAAGATTAGCATTTACCAAGAGACCATGATTGTAAATAGCGCTATGGCCATTCGCTACTAAAATTTGAACTTAATTTAAACACCACCAAGTCTTGGTCTATACTTAATTCTATAAAGCTGAGTTTAAAAAAGGAAGTTAGACTGATGCACCTTATGCAATAATATAAATGCTAAGTTGGTGTTCATCCAATTGATTAACAGAATATAATCCAAACACTGTTAGCCCACCTAGTGTAATTACAGTAATTTCATAATGTTATATCTAATGTTCAAGGACATCCAGAAGATATCGCCATTACTTTATTGTTTAAAGGACCTCACTTTTGTCTTTTTTCTATTCTTGTGAAAGAGATTTTTTTCTAATATACCGCAACTTTAGAAGAAGTGTAATTGCTGAAATTTTCAGAGCAAAAAAATAACAACCCATTCCCCCTCCAGAAAATGTACATGTAGCTAAAGTACACTAGTACAGTAATGTCGTAGTTACATGTAGGCCCTACTATATTTTACTGTATTCAATTGTTAAAAAAATAGAGTGAGCAATTGTTTATCCTTTTTAAATTATTGAATATTCTAAGGATTCAGAATAATACTGCTCAGACCTTATATGTTTTCTGTGTTTGACTGTAACAATCTCAATTCCCATTCTAGCAAATCTGTAACTTCTGAACTGCCAATCTAGACATTGAAAAAAACCTTATGAACACAACCTGACATACTGTAGCAAGTTGAGAAGTCAGCTCATGCAATTAAATCCCGCTTATCATCCCAATCTCCCAAGGGAATTTAGATGGCCAGTTATCTACTTGTACATTTTCAGTGAATACATTATTACCTGGAGCAGCGAGTCAGGATTAATATCATAGCTAGCGAAGTGTGACAGGTATTGCTAGAGAAGGAAAAACAGTCCAGAACGAGTCGACCCAGGAATATTCATAACATGGAAGGGGGATTCAGGGAGAAGAAAAAAACAGATAGCGACTAAAATGCCTGCAGTGTGTTATGGAATAACATTGCTTGCTGCTCTTTGTGGCCTGTTCAGATGAGAGGAAATTTACCAGAACTCGTATGAAGAAACAGTGTATCCTTGCGTAGTGAAATGGGTGTACACACAGCAACATTTTTATAAAGAAAGGTATAAAGAAACTAATTTTGAAGTGGTCATCCAGTCCATGTTTGGTTTTTGTATGATACAGCATTTAGACGAGAACAGGACCCTTATGATTCTTTATCAAGTTTTCATTTGAAACGACGCTCAAACATATCTGCTTTACAATGATTTGTTTGATGAATTTTCATCATATATGACATTCAGACAAAAAATAATAACTTTAAAAATTACATAAAATCGAGGTAGTCTGAACGGGGGGGGGGGGGGGGGGCTACCAAATTCAGACTGTGTATTCAGAGTGTAGTCCACTGCCTGGACTGTTCTCACTAGCTCTATTAACGCACACATACACACCCTTTGTGGGGTGAGCGAGGCACTTACATTACAGCTAAAATATGTGACTTTGGAGTGAAAGCAGTTTAGCCAAAATTGCATTTTTCTCATTAATAGAAAATTTACAAAAAGACAAGTGTACCTTTTCAAACTACATTGTATATTCTACCCAGGAAGAGAAGCATGTAATTTAGATATGAATTATAATTTTTTATGCCTCCGTTACGAAGTAGCCGGAGGCATTATGTTTTCGGGCTGTCCGTCCGTCCGTCCGTACGTCTGTACGTATGTACGTCCCGTTCTTGTGATCGCGTTATCTGAAGAACCGATTGATGAATTCCTGCCAAACTTTGGTCATGTATGTATCTTGCAGAGCCGATGAACTGATTAGATTTTGGGGTCACGAGGACAAAGGTCAAAGGTCACAGGGCTCATTAGGTATGCAAAAACAGCTCGTGATCGCGTTATCTGAAGAACCGATCGATGGATTCCTGCCAAACTTTGGTCATGTATGTATCTTGCAAAGCCAATGAACTGATTAGATTTTGGGGTCACGAGGTCAAAGGTCAAAGGTCACAGGGCTCATTACGTATGCAAAAACAGCTTGTGATCGCGTTATCTAAAGAACCGGTCTATGGATTCCTGCCAAACTTTGGTCATGTATGTATCTTGCAAAGCCAATAAACTGATTAGATTTTAGGGTCAAGAGGTTAAAGGTCAAAGGTCACAGGGCTCATTAGGTATGCAAAAACAGCTCGTGATCGCGTTATCTGAAGAACCGATCGATGGATTCCTGCCAAACTTTGGTCATGTATGTATCTTGCAAAGCCAATGAACTGATTAGATTTTGGGGTCACGAGGTCAAAGGTCAAAGGTCACAGGGCTCATTACGTATGCAAAAACAGCTTGTGATCGCGTTATCTAAAGAACCGGTCTATGGATTCCTGCCAAACTTTGGTCATTTATGTATCTTGCAAAGCCAATAAACTGATTAGATTTTGGGGTCAAGAGGTTAAAGGTCAAAGGCCACAGCGCACATTATGTATGCAAAAACAGCTCGTGATCGCGTTATCTCAAGAACCGATTGATGGATTCCTGCCAAAATTAGGTCATGTATGTTACTTGCAGAGCCAATGAACTGAGTAGATTCTTGGTTCATAAGGTCAAAGGTCAAGGTCATGGGCTCATTATGTATGCAAAAATAGCTTTTGAACGCATGCTCATTAGAACTGACAGATGGATTACTATTTAACTCAGGACATCTTGCAGAGCCAATGAACTTGAGTAGATTTTAGGGTCATGAGGTCAAAGATCAAAGGGTATATGAGAAATTGCTTGTAATCACGATATGCCGAGAACCTGTCAATGGATTACAATTGAACTTGAATTCGAAAAATTTCTTCTGTTTTGGTTTGTAAAATTGCTCTATGAATTCCATCTAGTTAATTATGAATTTAGACATAAGTTATGATAACTTCTGATTTTGCCATATGTTCATATGCCACACCAATAGTGCCATATGGATACCAGCCATTCCGTGATTCAGAGTGTAGTCCACTGCCTGGACTGTTCTCACTAGCTCTATTAACGCACACATACACACCCTTTGTGGGGTGAGCGCAGGCACTTACATTACAGCTAAAATATGTGACTTTGGAGTGAAAGCAGTTTAGCCAAAATTGCATTTTTCTCATAAAGGCCCGGTCACACAGCCCTCCACGGGCGTATCACGGCCGAATCACGGCCAAAAATTTCTGCCCGTGAAGCAGACGCCGTTGGACGCTTTGAGGTCGCGATACAGCCGTACTTTACCCGTCGTTACACGCGGTAAGAAATTCACACGCGGTTGGCCGCGCGAAAAAGTTTTGGGCTGCCCAAAAATTTAGACTGCGGGTAATCGCGGGCGGTACACGTGGTACACACGCGGTAAAGACGCGGTACAGCCGCGGAACGAACGTGCTAGGACGTGCTACGGCCGCGGTTAAGACGTGGTTACACGCGGTAGGACGCGAAATTTTAGCGGGTAATCGCGGGTGGAGCACAGTCATAGCACGTTTGTTCCGCGTCTGTACCGCGTCTGTACCGCTAATATGCATTAGCGTGTGTACCGCGTGTAAGCACGGAGCGGTTATGATTTCTACAGCCCGGTTCGGCTGCTTTATTATACCCGTGGTAGGCCGCGGTACCGCCGCGCTTCATCCGCGATAAGGACGCGGAACAGTCGCCGGCGTCTGTTCCGCGGGCATACCACGGGTAAACCGCGGGTAAGCCAATTTTTGCACATTTTCCACCACGGGCAACTGCGGGCAAAAAAAAATCGCGAAATTTTACCCGCGATACAGACGCGAAAGGCTGTGTGACCGGGCCTTTAATAGAAAATTTACAAAAAGACAAGTGTACCTTTTCAAACTACATTGTATATTCTACCCAGGAAGAGAAGCATGTAATTTACATACCCTGTATGAATTATAATTTTTTAATTATGAATTTAGACATAAGTTTATGATAACTTCTAATTTTGTCATACTGTATGTTCATATGCCACACCAATAGTGCCATATGGATACCAGCCATTCCGTGATTCTCATAAATCAGTGATTACCTCTAATTCAGTCATTCTCTACTTTGATATTTCAAGCTTGAGGGTTGAAAATACAATCAAAAGTAAGTCAAAGGATGGTTCATTACATAGGATTGAAAATACTGCATGTTCTTGCACTTTAAAAGAGAACACGTTGTATTTATAAAGCATTTAAATCAGTGATGCCAGCGTTCAGGCTCGTGCTTTAATTCAGGCCTGAGTAACAACAAAACATTGCCACATGTCAGGCTTTTTGTGTACATACAGTATATTTGAAATTATGAATTTTAAAAAGAAAGACTTTAAGGCCCACTCATGAATTCTAACTAGTAACCATTTGTTAAGGTGAATAAAATGTATTCATATTGTACATGTTCTCAAAATTCTTTCTTTTTCTTGTGATGTAGGCTTTATATCTTTTATAAATTAACTTAAATACCTGTAAAATAAATACATATATTGCTTGGGTGACGGGAACATATACATGTATATGTATCTTTTTCTTTTAAATATATAAAAAATAATAACTACATGTACATGTATTCCATGTATAGCTTGGTGGTTGGATTGCTACATGTAAACTGTAACATGGATTGTGGTGGGTAATACTGTAATGTGTTTTCTATAAATTTGCTCTAACATTTAAACTACAAATGACAGTGCACTAATCCTGCCCTCTCTTCTATTATCTCTTTGTAATATTTTATTTCAGGTCCACTTCTGCACCTAACCACAAGCAAGCCGTGGCATTAAAAAATGCTTCCATTTCTATGATACTTCCCAATCCATATATTTAATTGATCTTCCATTGGCTTATCCTGAATCGGAAATTTAAACAGATTTATAACACCCTTGAGAAAAATCAATTTTTGTGCCTAAAATTTTTGATTCAACAATGGATTCTTGACAGTATTCTTGGTTGAGTTATCCTCAAAATTTAATACCATACTTGGTCTCAAACTAAAGAAGTGCTTTGATGGTATGCACTCAACAGCAAAAGATCTCTGGGCTTTTCTATCGCTTTAACCAAAATTGCACATTTCCATAATTCATCACCTTTGCTAAAAGCTTCAGTATTACTATTTCAAAAAATCTGAATTTTTTGTTTAATACATGTAAGTGATATTATATAACTTACATTTAAACAAAAATTGAGTCAAGTTTATATAGCTAATATCCAAATTTGGGAAGGTACTTAACATTGCCTTTCTGCCGCTCCCCGTCAGATGACTGAGTTTGTCGCGGAGGACGAGTTAGTTCCTTTTATGATGGATCCCCAAATGCTGGAGGATGGCCCTACCCACACCGAATCACCGTATTCAAGTGGAGCCTATAAAAGATCAACCGCAGGTATTGCATTTGTCATCTTTGTGTCGCCCATTGCATGTTTCACTGAGTTATATGTAGTACCTGTCAAGTTTTCTTCTTTATTCATTCATTTTATTTCTTGTTTACTCATTCATTTGACTACTTCTTTACTTGTTCATTTTATTTCTTTACTTGTTCATTTTATTTCTTTACTTGTTCATTTTATTTCTTCTTTACTCATTCTTTTTATTTCTTCTTTACTTGTTCATGTTATTTCTTTACTTGTTCATTTTATTTCTTTACTTGTTCATTTTATTTCTTCTTTACTCATTCTTTTTATTTCATCTTTACTTGTTCATTTTATTTCTTCTTTACTTGTTCTTTTTATTTCTTCTTTACTTGTTCATTTGACTACTTCTTTACGTGTTCATTTTATTTCTTCCTTACTCGTTCATTTTATTTCTTCTTTACTCATTCTTTTTATTTCTTCTTTACTTATTCATTTTATATCTTCTCTACTCATTCATTTTATTTCTTCTTTACTTGTTCATTTTATTTATTCCTTACTCGTTCATTTTATTTCTTCTATACTTGTTCATTTTATTTCTTCTTTACTTGTTCATTTTATTTCTTCCGTCAGATGAGTGGTGATGGAACATTTGCTTTAACATTTCCTCCAAACCATTGGCGTCGACCAAGTGCACTCATTAAGTGGGCACTGGAATGATTGGGGGGGGGGGGGGGCACTGATTATAGGGAAACTGCAGGAGACAGTCCAGGCAACTCGCTGGGGAATGTGTCAAACATCAATTCTCCATCATGTTAATCATCATGTTGCATGCTTTGCTCCATTTTGCGTGGTTGTGGAACTAATGCTTATCAAAATTACTTATGCATCCATTCTGTTAATCATAAAAAATAGTACATGTACATGTATGTAAAGTTTGCATGTACATGTACATGTACATGGCTCCATACGTACAGGTACTTTTTTGGGATAGAACTTTTTTACAACTTGTATGTACGAACCCTATGTGAAAACTTCAAACAAAACCCCCAAATGGGAGGGCGTGGAGGTTAACTAAGACTTAATTTGTTGACCTTCATATGTCCCAGGTGCCTATTAGTATCAAGCCCTGATATTTGAATTCATGTTTATTATAAATCATCGACCGATTCTGCGAAATACCAGATGTATCATTTAATTCTATGCATTGTGCAGGTAGTGTTCATTGTACATGTAGGCCTACCATTTATGTATAAAGTTCATATTGTGCATGTACACTGGTATTAGTATAGGAGATTTGAATTTCCATGTACAACTAAATTATTCATACCCCTTGTAAATTTGATGTTTTTTGTATTTTTCATAACTCAAGAATGAAAGGTGGACTGGTTGAATTAGGGCCTTTGTTGAATATTTTTAACATACCGGTATGTGTCACATTTTTTAGAAACAGAAGTCGGGACAAATACATTGTTCACATATTTAAAAGATTGCAAAATGCAAACCTGGTATAGGGTATGACTAATAACTTACACACATCAGGGACGTGATAGAGAAGGACTGGGATCAAGCCGCTCTCCTTTGACCCCATGCTCCAAGCCGCCGAAAAGTTATCTGCTAATCTGCAACTGTTGACCAGGTGGTGGGATAAAAGAGCGCATGAAATTTCAGGATTTAGAATTCCTGCATCAGAAAATGATATCACATCAACTGTTCGCTGTTCCTTTCAATGATTTCTCATCCATTGTTGAATGTGTAAAGAGTAGAACAAGCAAAAACAAACTTGTGTAATTTCATCCTTTTTTCCAACTGCAAAAATACAAAAAAACATGGAAAATATGCATTAGCAAACTTAAAGTTATCAAAGATTGTAAATCATGGATTACATAACGGGACATTAAAACATGCACAAATTAGCGCATTATCCTAAAATATTGAATTTTTGTCAGGATCTAACTTATCTTTTATCAACTCTGGCACACAAATTATAAGAAGGCTGGAGCCCTAAATTTGAAAAATTGTTTGATGCACCATTCCCAATACAATCCCCATATAAAGTTTATAATTTACACTGAAATTTTGCCGGTAATTTAATATTTTGTAATAAAGGTGAAATTGGTGCCTGGCCTCCAAACTTCACTGCAGTAGAAGCGCGGCTCGGAGCTTGGAACTTAAAAGCCAAGTGGAATGTTATTGTTACACTTTAGAACTCACGAATGCGTTTGAATAAATTACAAGAGTTTTGACTCCTTTCTTTCACCTCCCTGCACACATTTTTGTACAGTATATATTTATAATGTACAGTGTGTACAGACATGTAGTCACAGATTACAAGCATGAATAAGCCTAGAGTAATGAATAAACATGGAGAAGTAGCTCTTTTGTGCATTTTTAGAATAATCACTGCTAAAGTTTTGGAGGCGTGCTTCGTAACTTTTGTCTGCCCTCTCAGAAAAGAAAACTTCCACCTGTGTGTCATACTGCAGGTGGAGAAATGCATAATGATTACATAACTTGTATGAACATGTATATCCAGCAGTCATCTCAATGAGTTTTAACAGTTCAGGCCTGATAAAAACCCGATTTAAATCGGTTTCCTGATTTTTTAATTTTTTCCTGATTTGTTTTCTTCTTCCCGATTACCGGTAAAAAAAAAAAAATCCAGATTTTTTTAAATTTTTTTTTACCAGATTTTTTTTTTCTTCCCTAATTTATCTTGATTTTCCAGATTTCCCCCTTATTTTCTCTATTCTTCCCTATTCTTCCCTATTCTTCCCTATTCTTCCCTATTTTGCCCTATTTTCTTCCAAATTTTCTTACTCGAAAGGGGGAAATGTTGTTAGATGCCATTTTTTCCCCTCAAATCCTCTTCTTTTTTTTTACTCAAGGGGGGGCGTGGTTGAGGGGAAGACAAAAAACCTTTTTTTTTTTTTAGTGCTCACTATCACCCCTGCAGTTATAAATATATAAATTTCCTTCATCTACCCATGTGTATGTGAATAGACTTGAGTACATAACAGTATGCATTAATACAAGAGTTTCTAATAAACCTTTTTTTTTTGTATTGTGAGGAGGTACCGGTAGGTAGAATATTGCAAATGGCATATTGCTGTATTCACTTTGTACTAAATCAAATTTAATACCCTGGTGACACCAGCAAGACGAGCACCAGCCCAACAACAGACCAATCAGCATACTGCATTACCAGTGCAGACAAGAAAAACAGGTTGGTTTGAAGTTGGTGTGGAGTCAGTTTGGCAATGACTGCATACTTCTTTGTCAAATACCTTGTGACATTCAATTGTGTAGTTTTCATGGTCTAGCTAGTGGAAACGTCACCAGACTGTAGATCAAATGGTTTGAAGTTTGAGTTCTGATGCGGCACTAATGTCCTTTGTCAAGACATTAATGTCCTTGCAGGAATGAATCCCTTGAAATGTGGTGTACATTGTGGAGCGCCAGGAATGTAAAGTCAGACAGATACGAGTGCTATACAAGAACCCACTGTTATTATTATTTTGTGTTTACCAGCAATATACTCATTTTGCTGTGATTTTCTTTCTCTTAATTTGTATGATGTCAGGGAGCTCCTTGATAGACCGCCCACAGGACCAAGCCATCAGTGGGAAAGGATGGGGTCGTGTCAGGGTAAGTGGACATCTAAAATCCTGGTGATCCAACATATGGGGGATTCTGTGCAATTGGTTTCCATATGGCATATACATGGCATTTATTCTTTTTCATCCAAAAAAGAAAATTTCTTGATACAACCATTGACTAACAATTTGTTTTGGTATGACTAACATTGAATAACGTTCATGTCAAGATATTTTTCTCTTTTGGATGAAACAAATAAAGAAAAAGACTTAATTGATTGCCTATTTGGGCTTTATTTTGTCAAATAGAGACTTGGTATTTACAGGACTCGGGTTGCAATTGGGTTTTATGTTAGGTTGAAGGTTAGCGCAGGACACATGACTTGTATAGTTTATTATTAACCGTATCAGACATCTGAGCAGGGCAATTTTTTAATGTTATTGCCCTCAAGGTTTGATGGATAACTCAACAAAATTACAATAAGTTAGTCCGCTCAGAAAAGTCAATGGGATTTTGTGTGTAATTTGGCGGGCAATATAGGTTATACAGTAAACCAATGCGCAAATATTTTAGCCCGCTCTGAAAAGTCAATGGCAAAATGCGTGTTAAACTAGTGAGCAATAATATAGTGCCAGTTGTAATTTACATCGCGCATCAGCTATTGTAATTTACATCGCGCATCGTGTATAAGAAAATGCGCACTTTGCGCGAACTCCATTGTGACGTAACAATCACACCCTAGGCAAACTGTTTGCAGTGTATCGAAAATCTGTCAAACACTGGATGAACAGTGCTGGATTGACAATGTTTTTGCAACTTCTAATGCTAGGAAACCCTGTGTAGCCTACATAATTTAAGAGTATAAGATAGAAAGAGTTTCTTGTTTGCTCTAGATGTCTGATGTGGTTAATAATAGTAATATTGACTGCCTAATTCAGGGCAATACGACTTGTCATATATCACCCTCACCTTCGGTTCGGGCGATATATGTCGTATTGCCCAGAAGGCAGTCAATATTACTTACATGTAAATATTTAGTTTTGATCTTAACTAGTGTTAACAAATAGACTAGAAGCAATGTAAGACAGTTGCCTTAATACAATAAGTCTACTATCAGTGTCGATGAACTGGTCATTCTTCCATGATGAGATGTGTTTAAAATAGACCAGAAAATCAAAGATCATCTGATTTCAACTATTCAGGATTACCTATAGAGTATTTAGGTCTTGCTCTAAATGTTTCGAGAATCAAAGGATGTTTAAAAATCATCCACCTCATCAATGTACAGCTAGTATTTTGTATCATATATTTAAAGATATTTACATACACTGTACATGTATGCACAACCTTGTCATCTGGAATTCAGTATAGAAAGTATATATATACTTCGGCTTCACTATTAATCATATTGCAAGTCTGCAAACAAGCAACTAATTTAAAGCACTGCTGTTTGCAGTCAATAACCCCTGACACTTTCAATAGAAAGGAAAATATGGCAATATAATTGATGATTTGTCAAAATCTACATGTATATTTGAATTCACTTGTTCCATGGTACTCTGATAGTGATTAAGATTTTGTGTGTGAATGTTTAAACAAAAGGAATATATGAATATATCTTCACTGTCCTTTTTGTTTTATGTATTTGCTCACAGAAATTTGTTACGGGCCAATCTGGGTTTCCAAAGAGTGTGTTCTTCATTGTAGGCACAGAGTTCTGCGAGAGGTTCTCCTTCTATGGCATGAAAGGTATGTGTAATTCCATTCATACAAAGGTACATTATAAAATGAATGTAAATTCAAAACAAAAGTCTGATGTTCTTCCTAACTCTTCCTTCCCCCCCCCCCCCCCCTCTCATTCCTCTTTCCCCCTCCTCCTCCTCTCCTTGTCTTCCCACTTGCCCCCCTATTGCCACCCCCCCCCCTTGTCCTCCTCCTGTCATCCTCCATCTCCTCTCTTTATCATCTTTCCCCTAATCCTTCTGTCATCCTCCTCTCCCTCTTCCCCCTCTTCCCCTTTCCTCTCTTTTCTCTTCTTTGTCCTGTTTTTCTTCTTCAAAATGATTTCCAGTTCTGCTTTATTTTGTAGCCATCTTAGTGCTGTACCTGACATTTTAACTCTTCTGGGTGACAACACCTCCATAGTGATCTTCCACTCACGCTCTTCCTCTTTTTCTTTGTATCCCCAATTCCTCTTCTTCTTTCAGATTTTTCTTTTTTTTCCTTCTCCTCCTATTCCTCCTCCTTGTTTTTTTTTGTTTTCTCTTCTTCTTCTTCTTCTTCTTCTTCTTCTTCTTCTCCTCCTCCCCCTCCTTCTTCTTCCCCTCCTCCGTCTTCTCCTTTGCCTCCATATCTTCCTCTTCTCCTCCCTGTCATTCCTGGTCATTGAAAACTGTGTTGTTCTTGTTGGATTACAGGTGTACATGTTACCCTTTAGCCACTCACAGTAATGGATTAATATTTTCTTTTTGCATTCTTTGCAGCCATCTTGGTGCTGTACCTGACAAACATACTACTCCTGGGTGACAACACGTCCACAGCGATCTTCCATTCCTTCAACATGCTGTGCTACTTCTCCCCGATCTTTGGTGCCATGATAGCCGATGGTTGGCTTGGAAAGTACAAGTGAGTACCTCAGAAATTATAGATCCTTTCCGAAATTAATTATGTTATTATTGTAGAAACAAATTTATATTAAGTTTAGTTGAAATAAGAAAAACATTACCAGAACATGCTTGTTGTGCTTGTTCGTTTTGGAATTTGATATACAAGTCTGTAGAATTAAGTTAATTTTTTAAAATACTTTTATCAGACCCAAGCACACCTATAAAAAAGTAAATAATTGTAATATATTGTCCTGATTATTTTTTAGTAACCCTATCAGTACTAGACATCTTTGACAAGTGTGCATGCAAGTTAAGAAAACTTGTTAAAACTACCTGACTTTGTGTAAAAATCAAGTATTGAAGTATAAATCATGTAATCTAGTGCACTGTCAATCTGTCATCTCTATTATTTATCTTTTATACAAAACCATATTGGTACCTGACAACCGTGCATATGTACGCCAGATGATTGTTTTTTGTTCGTTAGTAGATTGATCATTTGATTTTTGTTGTTTTGTTTTTTGTTTCAGGACCATCGTGTACATCGCTCAGATCTACATGTTAGGGAATGCAGTCATGTGCTTGACTGCATTACCTCCCCAGACTACTGGACATCCTTACATGTAAGCTATAAACAGCCCTAGGGTACATGACATGAAATGAATCCTTTTGAAAATCCGGTTTTAAAGTACTTCAATCCTATTGGTATACCGGTACCACTAAAATCAAAAACCATTTTCAGCTCTCTTAAAATAAACGTGTCATTGTAGCCCTAATATTTCTGGAGATATCATTAATTTTATGATTTTGGGGAAGTGATGGTTTTGCCGAATGAAATTGTGCATAATTAGTGTTTCTATTCATTCCTGGCAGGATTGGTCCTGCGATAGGTCTGCTTCTGATAAGTGTAGGAACTGGTGGGATTAAGCCATGCGTGTCAGCCTTCGGTGGAGACCAGTTTAGAGCAGACCAGGTTTGTTGGGTCCTGGTTTTTGTTTGGTCTTTCTTTCTTTCTTTCTTTCTTTCTTTCTTTCTGTTTACTTTTTTTTTCTTCTTCCTTTGTGTGTGTTTTCAGTTAATTTTGTCTGTTCTACTAAATGCACCTCATTCATGTGATAGCAGTTTTCAATCACAGTGCTCTTTTTTCAACTTTTCTTTTATAAAACAAACAGTGTTTCTTGATATGAAATTCTAGTTGGTTCAAATAGTCAATCAACATTTATTCCTCAACATTTGTTTTTTATGCCTCCGCCACCGAAGGTGGTGCCGGAGGCATCATGTTTTCGGGTTGTCCGTCCGTACGTCCGTACGTCCGTCCCGTTTGACCGTTATCACAATATCTCAAGAACCATTTAAGATTTAAACTTAAGACTCGGGAATAGTATTTATCACCATAGGAAGACGATCTGATTAGATTTTGGAGTACGTAGGTCAAAGGTCACAGGTCACAGAGGTCAACTTATGAAATTCCTTGTATTGAGTTTGTTAGCGCGATATCTCAAGAACCATTTGAGATTTAAACTTCAAACTTAAGGATAGTATGTATCACCATAGGAAGACGATCTGATTAGATTTTGGAGCACGTATGTCAAAGGTCAAGGGTCACAGAGGTCAACTTATGAAATTCCATACATTGTTTGTTTGATTGATTTTATTTCTGCGTTCAAAAATATACAAATTCAAAGTCAAAGTACAAAATTTCGAACAATAACAAATACAATGAATACAATGTTTAGAAAAGTAATTAAATGAAAAATCATGTACAATTATATCATTCGAAAAACATGTACGAAGCATACAATAACATAAGAAATATGAAATATTTTCAATAAATTAGAGAGGTAATTTGGAACGCAGGAGACCACCATCGTGAGCGGTTAGGCTGGAAATGGATGGCGGCCTCGTAAGAGACAGACATTGAGATTGTTATCATGATATCTCAAGAACCACTGGAGATTTAAACTTCAAACTTAGTGATAGTGTGTATCACTATAGGAAAACAATCTGATTACATTTTGGAGCACGTAGGTCAAAGGTCAAGGGTCATAGAGGTCAACTTATGAAATTCCATACATTGAGATTGTTATCATGATATCTCAAGAACCACTGGAGATGTAAAAACTTCAAACTTAAGGATAGTATGTATCACCATAGGAAGACGATCTGATTAGATTTTGGAGCACGTAGGTCAGAGGTCAAGGGTCACAGAGGTCAACTTATGAAATTCCATACATTGAGATTGTTATCATAATATCTCAAGAACCACTGGAGATTTAAACTTCAAACTTAATGATAGTGTGTATCACCATAGGAAGACAATCTGATTAGATTTTGGAGCACGTAGGTCAAAGGTCAAGGGTCACAGGGGTCAACTTATGAAATTCCATACATTGAGGTCGTTATCGCGATATCTCAAGAACCACTGGAGAATTTTCACTTCAAAAGTAGCCGGAGGCATTATGTTTTCAGGTTGTCCGTCCGTACGTACGTCTGTACGTACGTCCCGTTCTCGTGATCGCGTTATCTGAAGAACCGATTGATGGATTCCTACCAAACTTTGGTCATGTATGTATCTTGCAGAGCCGATAAACTGATTAGATTTTTGGGTCACGAGGTCAAAGGTCAAAGGTCACAGGGCTCATTATGTATGCGAAAACAGCTTGTGATCGCGTTATCTGAACAACTGATTGATGGATTCCTGCCAAACTTTGGTCATGTATGTATCTCGCAGAGCTGATGAACTGATTAGATTTTGGAGTCACGAGGTCAAAGGTCAAAGGTCACAGGGCTCATTATGTATGCAAAAACAGCTTGTGATCGCGTTATCTGAAGAACCGATTGATGGATTCCTGCCAAACTTTGGTCACGTATGTATCTTGCAAAGCCAATGAACTGATTAGATTTTGGGGTCACGAGGTCAAAGGTCACAGCGCACATTGTGTATGCAAAACGGCTCGTGATCGCCTTATCTCGAGAACCGATTGATGGATTCCTGCCAAACTTAGGTCATGTATGTTACTTGCAGAGCTGATGAACTGATTAGATTTTGGGGTCATGAGGTAAAGGTCAAGGTCATGCGGCTCATTATGTATGCAAAAATAGCTTGTGATTGTATTATCATTAGAACAGATTGATGGATTCCTGCCAAACTTAGATCATTTATGTATCTTGCAGAGCCAATGAATGGTTCATAAGATCAAAGGTCATGGGCTCATTATGTATGCAAAATAGCTTGTGGACGCATTCTCATTAGAACTGACAGATGGATTACTATTTAACTCAGGAAATCTTGCAGAGCCAATGAACTGAGTAGATTTTAGGGTCATGAGGTCAAAGATCAAAGGGTCATATATGTATATGAGAAATTGCTTGTAATCACGATATTCTGAGAACATGTTAATGGATTACAATTGAACTTGAATTTGAAAAATTTCTTCCTTTTCGGTTTGTAAAATTGCTCTATGACGGAGGCATCATTTTCGACTGCGCGCAGTCAAATTCCATCTAGTTTCTCTTGGTAAGGAAGCTACTTTGTAATGTACTACTTAGAAATTGCTAAGTTGAAACTTTGCCTGAATTGTATTTAACGATGAAACTGCATTTTTGTCTACGTTATCGGTGGAATAAAGTTAACTTAGATTTGGATACCGGTAAACAATTTCCATGCATAGAATACCAGTATAATATTGTTTAGATTATTAAAACTCAACCATGAAATTCCTCTGTTCGAGGTCATTTGATCTCTCCTTCGGAATAATCAGAACATAAATCATGGCACTACTACTGGTATGTATTTCTTTTGCAGGAATATGCTGTAAAACCAGAGACTTTCACGCACATAAATTTATTAAAGAAAGACTTGTGAAAGTTTCTTGTTACACAATAGTAATATCACATCTAACAGTATACTGATTCGTTACAGTTTGTTTAAGTTTATTGCTGCTAAAATGGCTGTCATTTACAGATCATGAAGTTTCACATCCTTAAAATTCTGGTTCATTTACAGTACAGTCAAATATATATATACCATTTTGCTTCATCTATTTATCTAGGAAAAAGAAATCCAGAGGTTTTTCTCCGTTTTCTACTTTTCCATCAATTCTGGCAGTCTTCTCTCAACCTTTGTGACCCCGATCCTTCGTCATGACGTCCAGTGCTTTGGGAATGACTGCTACACGCTTGCCTTCGGTGTACCTGCTGTTCTTATGGCAGTTTCCATCAGTAAGTTTCAAACCTTTTAACCCTTACTGTACTGGGGGGGGGCCTGGGAGGCCCCCCCCTCGACATTTTCGGAGATTCCGCCGCAACCGCTTGGAATTTTGAATTGTCGTTTCATGACTTTTTTCCCTCAAGTCTTACGCACATTTTGATACCATTTTCGTCGAAATCGGATATACCTGTAAGGCGTTACATAACAATTAGTATGCGCATGTCATCAAAAAAACAAAAAAAAATTACAAATCGCATCAAAATTTGCATAAATTATCATTATTAATTACATTAAAAAATTTTTTTTGTGTTAGAAAAGAAGTTTCATATGAATAATGAGTTTCAACATTCAAAAATTGGAGTTTGACACGTTTTCTGTAAAATGCATAAAATTAGCGCGTTTTGCATAATTAATTAGGCTAACGACAAAAATTTGCATATTTGGAAAAAACTAATTATAACATCTTGTTCCTTACGTAAATATCTACAAACATGCAAATTTTCGTGTTCATCGGACAATCGACGGCCGAGATCATAGGGGGGGGGGGCCTCCCAGGCCCCCCCCCAGTCAGAGGGTGCTCAAAATAGCCCAGTACAGTAAGGGTTAAGGGCAAGTTTTAGAAAGGCGCTGTACAAAAGCAGAATATTATTATCATTATTAATACGCCCCTGATTTCACTGGGATAGCACCAAAATAATGACAGCATTTGAGAGCGATGATTACCTAGAATGAAATATATCTTCAAAGTACTGTATATCAAGATATCTCATTTTGTATAGATCAAAATCCTATCCAAGGGGGGGGGGGGGGGGATGTGATATTTTTTAACATTGTGGCATGCTTAATATCTGAGTGCTATCTTCAATGCTGAGTACAACTTCACAGGAGGCATCATTCCATTGTGTTTTTAGACATGCATGCTATTATTAAAAACAAGTGCAACGTTCGTTTCCATAGTCTCTACTGTACTTTTTTTTTTTTGTTCTTTATCCCTTGCAGTAATTTTCATACTTGGGCGAAATTTTTATCAACACAATCCTCCAACTGGCAATATTGTCGGAGAAGTTGTCAAAGCAATGGGAGTGAGTAGTTTTCTTTTTTTCCCTTGTGATTTTATTATCATGTTGTTGTTTTTATTATCAGGCCTGATAATTAATCAATTTTTTTCCTGATTGCTTTAAAAAAAAAAAATCCTGATTTTTGTTTCTCCCCAATTTTCTCCCTATTTTCCTGATTTTCCCCTTATTTTCTCTATTCTTCCCTATTTTCCCCCAATTTTCTTACTCAAAAGGGGGAATGTTGTCAGATGCCATTTCCCCCCCCCCCCCCCCCAAACTCCTCTTCTTCTTTTTTTTTAGTGCTCACCTGTATTATCCGGACAATTTAATACACCATATAGAGCATGTGATATAGAGTGTACATGCTACTTTTTATTTATTTATATTTATTTTGTTTCCCTTAAAAAAAAAATATATGCATAATGTGTGTTTATGTAGTATGAAAGTGCTACAGAACTTACATGTAGATTAATCTATATTGTGCCATAAATAGTACATGAAGTCATGAATAGATAGAAACTCAATATATTGGTACTTTTTTTATTAGTTTGCAGTGAAGAATCGATTTCAGAACAGAAGCAGCCCAGAAAAGAAACAGCACTGGCTTGATTGGGCAGAGGAAAAATATGGCGTGAGTATTAAATATCTTATCATTATATCATTTTTGTTTGCATTGTCGTTTGTATTGAAGTTGAATGACAAAAGGACATATTGTGTGCCTATTATTACTGATCAATGCTAGGAGAGAGAGGAAGAGAGAGAGGAAGGAGAAAGAGAGAGAAAGAGAGAAAAAGAGAGAAGAAAAGAGAAGAAAATAGTCTGAGAAGTCATAAATCTCTTGAGAATACATTTGAATGACAGGTTGTACATTACAGGAAATACCGTCCTTGTGAATTTCACACCTGAGGTATTCACAACAATGGCAAATCTGAGTAATGTTACTTTCAGAACTAAGCTACGAGAAATCTACAAAGGAGTTATTTCTCTGCCAAAATTTGTAAACAAGGAGGAATGTGCAATCTACCATCAGGAGGTGAAGTCTTGAACTTGCAGTTTTAGTTTTGTCCATTTTTTTAGTGCAGGACTTGAACCTCCAACCAGGATAAAAATTAATATTTATTTTTTGGGGGCTACTTTTCAAGCTTGCCTGCATGAAAAAAACACTCTAAAATTTATTTTACATTGAACTCTATGCAAATTTACAGGGGCTCTTTTTTATTTTTTTGGGCTCTTTTGGGCATATCGGGGGCTATTTCGCCCCGGGCCCCCGTGTATTTTTTCACTGCCTCCAACCTTGTGATCCACAGTCCGGTTACGTATCCACTGGACCATGACACCTCTACACTGAGTACAGTACAGGATAGTAGATATAATTTTAATTTTAATTTTAATTCTTTATCAACAGGCTGCTCTGATAGAAGACATCAAAGTGCTACTCCACGTTCTCTTTATCTTCCTACCGCTTCCTTTCTTCTGGGCCTTGTTTGACCAGCAGGGGTCAAGATGGACACTCCAGGCAGAGCACATGGACGGCAGACTGGTCAGTCATGTTTGAAATTCATGAATCCATGCCTTGCCACCAAGCTTTTAAAGCCCCACTGCACTTCGTATAGCTACTTGCGCCCTCTTAGTAGCAAATAATGCCTAATCGGTGACCATTGATACCCCATGATCCTCTTTTTCTTATGTTAATTGAGAGCTTATTTGATGGGACAACCATCTGTCAATGACCATGCAGGGAGGTCTAATTCATCCTGGCCAAACTAGTGCGGTGGGGCTTTAAAACATTCTCCTTTTTTTTTTTTTAAGAATATAATGTAGGGCAAGTTTTTTTTTTCTTCATGTATGTTGATTTCAATATTTTTTCAAAATATGTAACTTCAGAATTAATCACATCGGTTTCTTCTGTATGAAAAGATTGTACATGTGCGTACTGCCACAAATATGGGCTGTTTTAATCATCTACATTTGCATATTATAGCACTAAATGGGTTAGTGAAGATGGAAGAAAAATCAAACTTTGCTTTCAGAGATAAGTAATTATACTATTCTTTCTCCAATATTTCTACTTTAACATGCATCTCTTATCAAATCTTCACTTACTGGTAACCTTTAGTGTGAGATACCGCCTTTTAATTGTCTGTATTTGAGAGTGGGGGGGGGGGGGGGGGGGGTGTCACTCTGCATTTTCCAAGTATTTCACTTCTCCTTTTCAAGCCATTTCCAATATTGATGTAGCAGAGATAATAATGGTACTGCGTTTTTCAATGCATGAACGTACATGTACATTTAGATGTGTGTAATACATATTGTATACAAAGATGGTTCAATACTTGCTAATTATTAGAACAATATCTACATGTACAAGGTTTAATCATGATCATTTCAACTATTCCATTTCAGGGTTCGTACCAGATAAAACCAGATCAAATGCAGGTGAGATAATAAAGATCCTTGTTATCATTAAAGTTAATCTTATACACTCTAATCATCTCATCAGATCGTGATCTAATTTCTACACGTACTTATAACGTTCACGTGTGTACCGGTATTTGTATCGGTTGGATGTTCCTCCAAGATAGATATATTTTATTTGTTGCGTGATATTGTCCAGCAAAACTTCGATGTAGAACAAAAATGAAGAGTCATTTTGTTTCTTTTGTTTAATTCCTTATATCTTGTAAAGCCATCTTAGCAGAGATGTGCAATAGCAACGAAATTGCTTATGTACAATAAAGGACATGTATATGCTAAATTTAATTTTCTTCTCATTTGTACTTTTTAAAAAAAGAACCTTTCACAACTGTATGTGTAATCAATTCTTTATTTCGTTTTTCTTTCTTCATGTATTCCTTATACCACAGGCCATGAATCCAGTTTTTATCCTCATCTTCATCCCTCTCTTTGAAGGAGTCATTTACCCCCTCCTAGACAAATGCAATGTTCCAAAGCGACCCCTGCAGAGAATGGCGGGTGGCATGACCCTGGCAGCCATTGCGTTTGTCTTTGCTGGCTTCCTGCAAATGAAAATAGATGTAAGATTATAACCCATTTAAAAACAATTATACATGTAGTGGTGGTGTTGTGGTGCCTCGTAACATTTTTATAAGATATGCAAGCATGTTTAATTATTCTTTGCTTTATTTTTTATAACTGTATAATATTGTATTATTAAAAGCCTTGGCACTTGCAATTAATTGCTTGTTTTCTGAATATAGCAGACAATGAAAATATAAGAAAATTTAAAGCAATATGGCGATTGCAGAGAATCTAAGCAATATATAACTTCTATTATTTTTTTCTATTGACAGAGTTCTGAGCTATCATTACCAGGTCCAGGCCAATCAGTCGTCAGTGTTATCAATGCCTCGCCTTGCCCCATCAGTGTGGAAAGTAAATTTTATACTGGACCTATTGATGTAGCTGGGGTAAGTCATCCAAAATCCTCATTGGTTTTTGTAATATTTTCTTTATTAATTCTTAAGTGGCGGTGTTAGTTTGTGCTCTCTCACCCAGAGAGGGGGAGGGGTGCAGATCAACCCCCTCCCCCCCACCAACTTTGTCTTGGGAGTGACCAAAATATTTATCAATGAATACGCGCAACAAAGGTCCTAGACCAATTCACTGTGTTTTCTGTGTCATTTCTGCATGAGGTTGTAAATTGAAGTTTCATATCTATATTTCAATTCTGTATTGTGAATAATGCATGTAGCACTTTTTGAGGCTGTGAGGTACCCATTAATTGAAATTTTATAGATTGAGACGAATATTAAGATGCTAGGCTGTAAAGTCATAATAGCTGATCAGTGATGCAAGGAAAGACAATCGCCCTTAAACTTATCCTGCCACTCTTCCTTGGGGCATAAACCTAAGCCTAAGCCTCATCCTAACCTTGAATGTAATGTCCAACCCAACTGCAGTCCCAACCTAATCCTATGTATACATATCTGTGCCAAAATAAAGTCAGGGTTAGATGTCACAGGTCACCATTCTTTTTAAATTGATATCCAAGTGTACCTATAGCGCAACTGCTTCCTTCCCCATATCCAAAATGCTCCAACCCTGCACACTTTCAAAACTATAATAATAATATACATCATTTATTAGGCACTTAATACGGTCGCTTCTAAGCGCACCGTTGTCTGTCTACAATTACCAACCAGCACCATGGTGCCTAGAAATATAATATTGGGCACATTAATAATTATATTTATTATCATTATTGTTATTTGCCACAAATCTGTCTTCTTATTTCATAGGGGACCAAGAAAATTGATTTTGCAGTTGGAGACTATGTCATAAAGTTTGAGCCTGGCTGTTCAGAACTAGGCACTGCTCAATCATTTTCTGCTAGCCTAGGTAGTCAGCTGGTGGAAAGTGTCATAGTGTACAGTTTAGCAAACCAACTCCAGGCTCTTCAGGTGAGTGAAGTGTTATCCTTTGCTTGGCGCCATAATGTCACTCTTTTCTGTTAATGGGAAAAACACAATTATTAAAAAGTTTTGCAAATAAATTTCTTTTTTCCCCAGCCTTTTAAACTAAATTATTGACTTGTTTCGTGACATGCTTTTAAGAAATTACACCTGTATAGGTTTATGCAAAGTTAAAGTTGATATTTCAACATGCGATGGATGAGTACTTTCATATATTCTTAAAAGAAATGGTACTTTGTAGGTAGATACATTATCACTGTTCCACTTACATTACATGGCATACATTGTATGTGAGTTTTAACAATTAAATTGTATGGAAATGCTTTTTATATTAACAACCTTCCTGATAATCTGTCTCTCTAGGTCAAAGGTCATTTAGAAAAGTCACATGAAGGACTGGGAAAACTCAGGTAAGACATCTGACGATGATGTACATCTTACGAGTTATCAAATCTCTTAAAGGCATTGTTTAACAATGTTAAATCTGAGATGCACGGCCCTACGTGTTATCAGTGTCTGTAATATGGTATAATATTGAAGCCCTAAAATAAATCGCGCTTCAAAATGATCAAGAAGTGCCTCAAAAAAGTAAAAATCTTTGAGTGACTGGTTTTACCATACTTGTTTTTCACCAATAGTCTGTAATGTTATGAAAACCGTTTGGCAAACGCAAAATTTGGTTTTGATTTCCAATCATCAATATCGTGATAATCAGACAGGCGATCGGCTTATAAAAGTCATGGGGTTCCTGACTGACCTAAAGGTTTATAATTATGATTGCAGCGTGAGCTAAATCCAGGATTTTGTTTCAGAATCTGAGACAAAGTTACTGGATCCCTTTAATATCAGCAGATGCATGTAGCTCATACCAGGATTGATGAGTTCTTCTGATTTTTCAAAATGAGCAATATCAAATAAAAGTTATAAAAATATATCAATTTAAATCACTATTTTTCTTTCTTAAAGAGATGGTTTATTGATTTCAAACTTGACTGAATTTGGTATCATTGCAATCAAAAAATTACACTGAGTAAAATCATTACATTTGTGTAACTTGTACATTCGAGCGAAATTTATAAAAGTTGATTGAACTTGACGAAAAATCAACCCACTCAACGCCCCGGAAACATCGTAAGTCAGCTGATTTGTGAAGTGACGCCACAATATGAACAGCGGGCCGCTCAGCTGAAATGATTGACGACGGTGCGAGATGCAGTTTGCGTGCTATTCACATGTATTGCATTGACTCTCGAGTAACGCTGTTTACCTTCATCAAAATCCCCTGGAAATATGGATATGGACGAAAACATACTTGATTTGAGTTTTGAGGAGATAGAAGAAGGCTCCTCCATGGCATGGTTTTGGTTTTTTTACCTGACTTTAGTCTAGATAAATGGTATAAATATAACTTCCAAAAAGCGTGTGAATATATCGTCGATGTATTTAGCGTTCAAGTTTCCCGCACCTAGTAGCTGTGCGTGTGTACTCTGTGTGTGCAATATCGCACGTAGGTTACGTAGTATGCGTGCATCACATCTAGCGCAGCTTGCTAGCCAGCCTAGCCCGTAGCCCAGCGCTCGAGCTAGCCGTGAATTGCGAACCGGACTGATCTGTTTCTGTCGGTTTATCAGGTCTTACGACTTACTTTATCAAAAATGTAAATTAATCAGCCTAATCACACATGTTTGTAATGAATATCTGGACAATTCTATGTAAATTTGTCGCCTACTTTACTCCAAAAGAGTCGTTAGGTTAGCATGCAAAATGTCCTTTGCCTTCCCAGATCAGACACAAATCATACACGCTGAAGTGCCCTCAGAATATGTGATTAGTTTTCCGATTTTCATGCTCAAATGTGACGGGAAAAAATATAAAAATTAAACAAAAATGTGTAGAAAGTATCATTTATTCAGTGTATCTCATTAAAAATGGCAAAAATAGAGGAAATATCACCACTGGTGGTAAATATACAAACAACGTTAACCCATATCTGGAAATTGCAATGGGTATCCAACATTGTCCCGAATGTGTGATGTAGGTTGTTCATATTGTGACGTCATCGTTTCGCGTGTAAAATAACGCCGTCAATTCACTTTGTGAGTGGGTTCAGGAAAGGGTAACAAAATTGCATTTAATTTATTCCTCACAACAGTGAGGGCTTCAAAGGTACTTTGCTCATTTTGTTAATGTTCTCAGCAATCTGTAGAGGTGTAATTTGCCCATTTTCCACATTTCAATGAACCATCTCTTTAAAAAAAGACAGAAATTAATCCCCAATTCCTTGTTCAGTGTCAGTACATTTGAGTTTGACTACATGTACATGCATGTATAGTGATTTAAGTCCTGCACATTTTAAAACTATTTTTCCTTTGTATTAAAATAAATAATAACCATTCTGCATTAATCACAAGTTAAAACAGAGCATTTGTGTATACAGCATGTAGAACAGACTCTTTCCCATAAAATCAGAAATACTAACTTCAGCATAACAGTACTTCCATCTTCTTGTCCTGATTTTTAATCATTTTTCTTTCATAGTTTGGGATATTTCATATCCGATACCAATCTACCTTACAATCTGACCGTCTCGATTGAAGACTCCTTGAGGGTTTATAGAACACATGTTCTACTCAACAATGTCAGCTCATCTCTGGATGTCGAACCGGGACAGTGAGTATTAAAGATATACCCTGTAGGGCTTTATATTTCAATCCATTTGCTGGTACATGTATTTGTGAAAATGGATGAAAGTGGATTTACTTTATAAAGCTCTGTGTAAACCCAAACTAAGATGACTCTATGAAGTTTTTATAAAACATGATCATGTATTGTGTGCCTGGCCAGTGAGTATTAAAGACAGGCCTGTACTTTTATAGTTTAAGATACAATCAAGTTGGACTTGCCAACTATGAAATGGCTCAATGATCTAATGATGATGATTGTTTCATTTGCTTGTTGACAACAGGTACAATGTTTATGGAGTACCTGTGGGAAATGCCAGTAAAGTCCTCCTGGGTGACATAGATGTTAAGATGGGTGGTATCTACAGGTTATTGATACAGCCTGCTAATATATCGCAACCAGACACAGTAAGTACCATTTTCTCCTTGGATAGCAAAATACAACTTATTTTTAAAGCATTGACTGCCAGATAATCCATGATTCCATTATGAAATCATAATCCATCAAATACAAATAACCATTCAAAATGTTGGTAAGAAAATTCTGCTCTAATACATTACTTTTGAAACGATTACATTTTGTAAAATATTTCTTGAGTTATATTAAAGAAATTTTGAGGGGAATTTACTTTTTTTGTGTTCAGTGTATATATTTCAAACAGGTTAATATTCAACCTTCTCAATCCATTTATGGTTCTGTGATTGCATATTAAAGGCACAAAACGTTTGAATATTGACACACAAATAGTCATCTAAACAATTTGGAGGGAGAAAAAATGAAAATTGCTCTTTATAATTATGATCTGTTTGATCTCTACGATATAGGTTCGTCTAGCCATACACACAGAGGTCCAGCCTAACAGTGTGTCCATGCTCCTACAAATACCTCAGTATATTATCATCACTTGTGGAGAGATTCTCTTCTCAGTCACAGGTCTGGAGTTCTCCTACTCACAGGTAGGTGTTAACATGTTTGGTGTAGTGAGAGTGATTGGTGTTTAATTCTATTCTCAGTCACAGGAAGGTGTTAATGTATCTGATGTATTAATGGTGTTAGTGTTTAAGTGTTGCATGTTATGATTTCTCTTCTCAGTCACAGGTCTGGAGTTCTCCTACTCACAGGTAGGTGCTAACAAGTCTGGTGTAGTCTGTTTTGTGTTTGATTCTCTTCTCTGTCACAAGTTTGGTGTAGTAACGGTTTTAGTGTTAGGTGTTTCATTCTCTTTTCAGTCACAGTTCACAGTCCTCAAACTCACAGGTAGGTGCTAACAAGTCTAGTGTAGTAACAGTGTTATTAGTTGTCATGGTGTTAGTGCAAGGTGTTGATTGAGAGTGAAGTCTACTAACTCACAGATGGAGATATATACTGTATCTGTATATTTGTTATTGAGAGGTATTGAATTCATGTACAACTTGTATGCTATTACATACATGAACATGTAGGTTATCATGAGTTCTTGTAATTTACAATAAAGATCTTCAAACATTCAAAGTAAGGTGTATTTATTGGTTGTACTTGATACAGGCTCCAGCCAGCATGAAGTCCTGTGTCCAAGCTGCTTGGCTTATGACAGTAGCCTTTGGGAACCTCATCGTCGTTATCATCGCCGAATCTGAAATTATTGAGAGTCAGGTAAGAAAACAAACCTGGGACCCGTTTCACAAAGCCTTTTTTCAATGACAAATGACAAAAATCTGTGACAAATCTGCTGATATTCAATCAGAAGCAAGGATTTCAGTAGCTTATAACAAAAACTGTCATTTGTCATTGATGACAAGTTTTGTGAAATGGGGCCCTAGCGTCATATTCTCATATTCTGCCATTCATCAGAAATTAGACAATGACTGATGTTTTGTCCATGTACATCTTCTTGGATCAAACTGTAAAGCGCTGCAAGAAAAAGGCACGGACTATACTGATTTCTATGCTGATTGGATTGGTTCCGTAAAGCAAGTCATGCACTTCAGAATAGTTGAATAGTTGAACTACCGGTAGATAAAAGATCTGTTGACCCAGGTTTTTTAAGTTATTGTCATAAATGAACTTTCAAGTGTAGAATTTCGTCTTATAACATTGTTTTTCATTGTGCATTTGGGTATAAAATTATTTGAATGGGAACAAAATGTACCATGAAGGCCCCCGTTTCTGTATATTAAAAGAGAGAAAAATATTTGCTGTTCTTACTCAAACCACATTGCTCAACACTCCCATCTTTGCCAGTATTGCTGCCCTTGGCACGGACAGGGTTTAACTACATGTATGTCAGACCCTAATCACACCAAGGAGACCCAATACAAGACCTACTACATGCACAGTCCAAACATTTAAATTATCCCAGGGCTCAACACTAACAGGTGCCACAGACACAAGGGCACCAAGAATCCATGTTCGGACCCAAAACATTTTGAATTATTTACATAGCGCTCATGGATACAGACACTACAAATGTCATTACGAACCCTCTTCCAAAAATGTAAGTTTAAAGCCCTGATTATCCTAAAAGCCATGAATCTGCAGGTTTGGAATCGGTATGGATTAGGTTAGGGGATGTGAATAAGGTATTATATTATTGAGGCATGTTTCTTTTTTAAATATTTTAAAAATTATTTTTATTCCTTTCTATCAGGCCATGGAGTTCTTCCTCTTTGCTGGTCTGATGGGTTTCATCATCCTCCTCTTCTCCATCATGGCCTGGTGTTACGTCTATGTCACGCCCAGAAGCCCTGACCTTCAGATGCTTGACACTGCAGGCCTGGTCACCAATAGTGATATGGAAGACCCGGGTACAGTGGGATACCAAAGCTTTGATGATTCGGCTCAGAAATGATCAACGCTTCCGGTGAAAACTCAAGACCACATTCCTACTACACAGTCTGTGCGGGCAAGCACTGAATCCAATGACCGGGGTAATAGTATATTTGTAAAGCGCTTTACATAGAGACATTGCATTAAGCGCTATATAAAAGTTAAATATTATTATTATTACTAATATTTAAACTAAACTTCGCGTTTAAGCTGCTTATCGTTAGCAAATGAAGATAATTGAGGTTGATATTTATTCCTTTTTTAAAGTTGACGATTTAATAGACCCAGTGTTAGGTGTAACAGAATGAGTAGAATATAGTCAAAAATATTTATTTATTGTTTCTATAGTCCTTGAGGCTTATAGCACATCTCAGCTCATGGAAAAAGTCAGAAGTATATTTAGTTTCAGTGTAGAATGTCATTGTTTGATGGGTATTACGTCTGGCATGCGCTTTCAAAAGGATACAGTGTAATGAATTATTTATATCACAATACTTGCTAAGGTCTTTGGATTTACAAAAGTCTGGTAAAAACTCAAGTATCCAGTATTCATTCATTGCTCCTATGATACTCCTGCCATGTTGCAGGATTCAACTCATATAGATACTCAGAAGGGTGCTATTAAAGTTCCATTGCAGAATGCCATCTTGTGACCAAGTGATAAACCTGTACACTGTTTACATGTAGGTACATGTATTTGGCATGTTTGTTCATCTAGAAATAGTTAGAATTGAACTAGTGATTTTCTTTCAAAATTGTCAAGCTTATGCTCATTCTTTGTGCATAGATTTTGTTTCGTCTAGGTACAGGTTAAAGTTGAACATTCAGAAACAAACTATATGTGAGAAGAAAAAGGTTACCTTGAAAAAACAAACATGTTAACGAGTAGTTCTGAAATATTTTCTTGTAGTACTATCCTTGTTGAACTCCTTTTTGTTTTTATATGGATGTAGGCCACTAGGCCTACCGTAATATTTGTTAATGTGGAGTGCAAGAGAAGAAAAATATTGAGAATTGTTAGTAAATGTATCGCGTTCGCTGTGGTTGTATTTTTATTGTGAATCAATTATTAGTGACTCTCTTGCTGGAGGAAAAAAAAATCTTGAAAGTAGATTCTTTATGCCTGGTCAGGTTGGCCCTGTTTCAATGTAAATTTTGCTGTTAATAATAACTGCCACAATTTTGTAGCTATTTTGCTTTCAGCCAGTCACAGTCAGTACTTTTAGTAGCATTTTTCCTGGTCTCCACACTCAATTATATGTTTACATGTATGTATTGGTTTCCAGCTAGAGATTTTTAGGCTCTGTATAAATGAGATGACAAGATCCATGTCCAAAATCTTGAAATTTGGGGGTTCCAAGTCTCTGGGCGCCTGTCAGTGTCGAGCCTTGTTTGAAAGTAATTTTTGTGAAACAGGGCCCAAGATATTGCTCAAATAGGGGTTTGGTCTATCCATTTGAAAAATTTCCATTTCCACCAGTTATTGATGTAGAAGTCTACCTAAATGATATCTCTTTAGCAATCTTAGTTTTATCAAAATCAAATTAAAATCATTATCAAATATCAAGCACTATCTAATTCAATTTGTCTAATAAATGAAATTCGCTGATTCCAGTTTCTTTTAACAATTGTTATATCCACATGTAAATGTATTAATCCAAATTCAAATCATTATCAAATATCAAGTAATCTCTGATTCAAATTGTTTAATCAAATTCAGTTATTTCTGAACACCCTTGTAGCATTTAATAGTTATATATCTTTTTTTTAATTGCAATTTTCATGATACAAGAGGCCCAGATGTAAGTCACATATGGATTTGAGCTTCCCATTCAATATTTTAATCTTCCATCTTCAATTGTCAAAAATAGAGAAATCTACAAATTATATTCCATTTATTTTACTTTAATGGTGATAAAATGTGTTTCAGAGAAGTGTGGTTGAATGCAATTTAAGATGATATCTGTTATATTTCAATGCTGTCATCGTATGATATATTTTCTGAACATATATGTATAAGCACTGCATATTGTTTTTGGAGCTTGTACTATTTTCTGATATGTCTGCCAGTCATCACTATCGCATGTATAAATGTACAGTGCGTCCCAGAAAAAACGAAACCGAGAAGTATCAATGTTTTATCATAACTTAATCGCAACCATAATTAATGAATGATACATATTTAGAAAGCTTAGAGTCTCCTCTTTCATGTGATGCTACTCAGATAATGCATATTTCACGCATGAGTGATTAAAAGCAATTTGAAGGAAGGAAACCAAAAAGACATTTGGCGGGCGGTATCTGAATTTCGAAGAAAAATTCACATTTCTAGAAAGTTGAGTTTCTGCCCTTTCATATGACACCTCAATCAGGAAAAATGAGCGAGGAATGACAAAGTTCTGTTTGTTTGAAGTAGCCCTTACATTTTCATAATTTTAACAAACGAATTCGTTTTCACTGGGTGCCTGCCGTAGCAAAAAGCAGATTTGACAAAAGACTTAACTCCGTTTCGTTGACAATCAGCCATGCATGAAGACTCTCGTCTACGGCTGATTGTAAACGAAACGGAGTTAAGTCTTTTGTTAATTTCGTTTATTGATACGGCAGGCAGCCAGTGAAAACGAATTCGTTTAATAAAATTATGGAAATGCAAGCACTACTTTAAACAAACAGAACTTTGTCATTCCTCGCTCATTTTTCCTGATTGAGGTGTCATATGAAAGGGCAGAAACTCAACTTTCTAGAAATGTGAATTTTTCTTCGAAATTCAGATACCGCCCGCCAAATGTCTTTTTGGTTTCCTTCCTTCAAATTGCTTTTAATCAATCATGCGTGAAATATGCATTATCTGCGTAGTATCACATGAAAGAGGAGACTCTAAGCTTTCCAAATATGTATCATTCATTAATTATAGTTGTGATTAAGTTATGATAAAACATCGATACTTCTCGGTTTCGTTTTTTCTGGGACGCACTGTATATACATGTACAGTCTGTATATGTGTGCTATAGATGTTTATGTATAGTATAGTTTTGAAGCTTGGTCACATTTATATATTTAAACAAACATGTAGTATATTTGAGGGCAGATCTACTTAGAATATAGAACAAACATGTGATAGTAACTGTTTGAAGGTCTTGTTTGCATGATTTAATGTCCCTCAGCATCATAACTTTATTGACATGAGCAGCAGATGTACAGATGGGCTTTTAATGATAAAAGGATACAGCAGAATATTATGCAATCTATCTATTCTCTTAAAATTTGCTGCCTTAATTGATGCTTTTTGTCAAAATTTTGTTACAAAACTTTGCTAAAATTGAAAACTGTGATCTTGCAAGCCCTTCATAAAATATACTAATTAGAATAAATTTGTTCATAAATTAAACCGTTATACCTGTAAGAACAATTGCACTCCAAAAACTCTACGCAAATTTGTGATGGCCGTAAATATGTCAACGACATTTCTGTCACCGTCATCTTGTGTTGTATGCAAATCTCTGTTCTACATCCTTACCATAATAGTTGCACAATTTAGAAAAACAAAGTGAGTTATTTCTGTTCATTATTGCATCCCCCTTTTCCTCTGAATGGTGCTTTACTTTTTGTATTGAGGCTGATAATCTATAAAGGCTGATACATTTGATATCCATTTCCTCTATTATAAAGAGGGTCTTGAGTTTGTAAGCTATACACTGTGCTTGTAAAGTAGATATTAAAGTGTTGTTATTTTAATTTGCTTTTCTCCCCTTCTATTCATCAGTGCCTATATAGCAAGATTTAGAGTCTGCCTTGATCAAAGCCTTGATTAACATGCCCTAAGAGAGCCCCCTAAGAGACCCCCCCCCCTCAAAAAAAAAAGTACATAATTGTATACTGTGTTTTGGATGCATACATCAAGCTTTTCATGTTGGTGATTCAAGTATAACATACTGTATTGTCACTTTGTCTCACTTTTCACATTTTCACATTCAATACTATAAATGTCATTAGTAATCATAATAATTATATTACATATGGAAATGTAAATAACATTGTCCTTGGGATTTAGGTTCTAATTATTGATAAGGATACTATCAACTGGATTTTAGTACAATTAAGCCTTCTATTTAGAATTATGAAGAAAAAAAATCAGCATTAAATAGTAGACACAACATCGATACTGTAATTCTAGACTTTGTATTAAAGATACTGATCTGCCTTTGATAGTATATCTGCCTGCATACAGATGATTCTATTTTTTAGATACACGTATCTATATTGTATTACCATAACAAGAGAGCCTTGCATGCCTGTGCCTTGTACGTACACATTAGTATTGGTACACTGACACATTTTGAGAAATGGAAAATTATGAAAAGAATAGTCTGATATATATATATATATATATATATATTTAAATAGTCATTCATGGTAGTGGTCTGCCCTTCTACATGTTTATGATACATTTATATCCAGTATACACATCTACTTTAAAGCTTGGTTGGATTTTACAATTTGTTCCTTTTTGTGTTTTGATTTGGCAATTTTACTCTATATAATGCTTTACATTTTTGTACAACTCTTTTTGGCTGATAGTATATTCACGAGGCTGAATTTTATAGGCTTGAATACTCACTGTGGGAGGCTTCCAACTTTTTTGCTATGAAAATGATAATTGCCATTGATAAAGCGTTCATTTCAAAGTTAGAATGCACCTCTGATATGTCTTGCCATATTTGTTGTTTCATGCAGTCATGATGCTGGTAGTTTGGAAACAATTAGCCTTGATACGTCACTGTTCAATTGTACACCTTCATTACCAAGAACATGAATCAGAGACGATGTTTACAACAAATCTTCAAGGCGATTTATAATATTACATCTATCACATACATTATGCAATGTATAACAAGTATTCTGCTATGCATGTACATTGTACATAATACAGAAGCTAATTTATACTGTTTATCAGGGTGATACAAGTAATTATAGTATCTAGTTCTAGAAATGGCATATATTTTTCTATAAATATTTAGTGTTTAGCATCAGATTATGAGCAGCTAATTTTTTTTTTTTTTTTCTCTACAAAATTTTAAAATTTGGGGGTGCGGCCTTATCGTCGGCAAATACGGTATCCTTCAGAAAGGTTATAGTTACAATGTTGGATTGTGTATTTTAAGCCTATCCTTTAATTTTGTAAGGAATATTGTCCCTTTCGTTTTATGTATTATATGTTATATATTTTATGTTACCTTGATCTGGCTCAAATTTGTGCTACATAGTGTTTACTTGTAGTTGGGCTTGTTTTAAAATTGTGCATGTAGCATAATTCTGTAAAATATTATTTCCATTTATACGTAAATATTACTCTATGTTTGATTATATGTTTAAATTACATTTCATTTTGTATTAATATTTGAATTCTAATGTTATTGCATTCTTCTTTCAATTGAAAAATCTGTCATTGATAAAAATGAAAGCAATTATTTACGTTAAGATACTTTGCACTTGATACTGGTTTATTTATGTGTGCAATTACAGTGTACATGAAGTAAATATGATATACTGTAGTTACATATATTTAGTTATAGTTACACAGTGCTTAATGCATATATTTCTAGACAGCAACAATGTCCTTAATTGTCCATTGGATTATTGGATTTTTTTTCTATTGGCAGTCAGGCTGACATTTTTGTGAGCTATGTTTTGCATTTCGAGCATGACTAAAAAGCACTAACTTCCATCTAATTGTTAAAGATGCACATATACTTGCACTTCTTTTGTTATGGAATTATGATATACTTATCTAGAGAAGGTTTATATACTGTATGTATGATCATATTTTAGAGATTAGAGTTCAATAGATTTTAATTGTGAATGGTGACTAATTTTAATTATTGTGAATTGTGTGACTTTTTTGTTGAAGCTTAGATGTAATAACATGTGTACCGTGAGTACACATGTATTTGCCAGTAGACATATTTTTGAGATGTTATAGTAATAAAAGAAAAATAATAATTTTTATTTGTGTGAAGGGTTTCGAGCAAACCTGAAAAATCAGCATATCTTGTGCTTTGAGCAAATGTACCAGAATGACCGTGCAGTAAATTTTCAATGTCCCATAGTTTTGGGTGCGCAAACATGTAAAAAAGGTGATTACACATTGAAATATACGCACAGACTAAGACTATTATGAATGTGCACCGTCCTTGCAAAATTAATACTTGGGCATGAATATTTTTAATTTGTTGCATGTTTAATGTGCAATTAATACAACATTAGAATGTAATGGTGATATTGATATACTAGCTTTCATACAATTAGAATACAAACTTTCATACAATTGATAGTAACAATAGTTAATGTTTTTTTTGTGAGACACAGATATATTACTCTTTCCTCATCCCGATTCGTAAAATATGCTCTTCAGCTATTGGGATGCACCCCTGTATTCCATTCAATATATTATTCTTCCTCATTTATAGAATGGTTTATGGAGGGTATGGTTTGTGAATTTGGTTTACCGTAATGAAATACAGGCCGGGTCAATTAATGTGTCATATTTATGTTTATTTGGGTTTATACTTAGAAAAAATATGAACATTCTGCCTGAACTGCACATGTACATACCGGTAGAACATTATTGAGTATGCTGCTACATCTTATGAAGAACACAGAATATTTTTGAGTGGGACCATTTTCTTTCTTTATTCAGATTTGTGCAATTCAAAATACCTATGTTATGTAGAAATACACAGGTCAGGTACATCGTGGTTTGTGAATTTACATGTACATGTTTGTCTTCATTATAGAAAAAAAGTAAGTGTGATGCAATTTCAGAGATGCCAACTAGTACGGATTTCCCGTAATTGGTACGGAAATTAACGACCATTACGGCAGTATACGGAATGTCTAAAAATTATGTTTTTTGTTTGTTTGTTTTTGTTTTTTTGCGCATATAGGGATCTATCGTAGCAAGTGCTGTACAGTATGGTGGCCATCCAGCACTCGCTGCATGAGAAAGATGGAAAATTATCAAGTATTCTCTTAATAGAAGCCAATTTTTCATTGAAAACTTATGTGTTGTGATGAACTGAAAATCAATATTTAGCAACTTTGTGGGAGTTAAAATCACAACAAATTTCAGATAATCATGCGCGCATGCGTCCGCTTGCCATTCTTTTAAGATTCATGGCGCCGCATAGGAAATTACTGATTTATTCCCCAAATTACTGATTTTGAGCCTTATGGTTACTGATTTGTGCTTTGAAAGGTTGGCATCACTGCAATTTTTTGTGTCCGCTGTCTTCGCGCATTTGACAGGGATAGTATGCACATATTTTGACACGCAACTATTTTCAATGTCAAATGAGATCATTACTTGACAAAGGCCTAAGGGCAAACATTTGTCAAACAATTTCTTCTTGTACGGAGGATCATTATTTCTTGTGTTTTTATGTCATTATTATGTAAGATACGTGTACCTTAAATGTTTGTGCAGAGACTTGTAGATGCATGCATGTACATATGGTTCTGTACTCAGTATTAAAGCGAATTGTGTACTAGGTAGAGGGCTCTATTATGCACGGTCACTCATACTATACTGATAATATCAATCATTAAGGGTTTTTCAGTGATTAATCCAATGAAGCAACGAATTTGATATGTTTCTAGATTTACATATATATACTTGGAAATTTTCTTGATTTAGAAGTTTGTAGGCAGAGCCTAGAGTTGAACTTTGAAAGTAGCAATGTAATCATGTCTTCTTCTCTTTTAGATTTCAGTGAAAATTGAAAAATAAGAAAGTAAATCTGATCAACGAACGTCAACACTAAGAAGCTTCGCAGTTAAGAGATTGAGTTTCAAACCCTACTCACTGTGACAATGCCCTTAAATCAGTTAACTCATCAATTCAGATAAGGCAGTAATGTTCCATTTAAGTTCCCTAATGTTACAATGTACATGTACATAGAGCATTCTCATTGCCAAAGACATATGTGTGGAGATGTGAAATTAAAGTTATGATTCTACTCAGCTTTTGTTGCACATTCAGGCATTGTTCAACATTCCTGTACATGTACCGGTACTGTATTTGAAGCAAGATACAGACCAAAATCATAAGCAATCGTGTTGCCTTGTAAACTATTCCGCATGCACAGGAGGCATATGCGTCAAGTTCAGTATAATATAGAATGAAACGTGCAAATGTTTGTGGTATGCACATTCCATGATGTAGACAATAATATTATGTAGTAAATATTTATTGGTGCAGAGATTTATTGAGGTATAACTAATAAAGCTTTTATCTTGTGAAACGTGTGAAATACTTTGTTCAATGATGCTGATTTGATCATTGAATTGTTCTTTCTAAAGTGAGAATAAGAGAGAGAGAACAGGAAGTAAAGAGAGAAAAGGAAAGATATAGCAAAGGATAAAATTAGAGAGCAAAGGAAAGAAAGTGAAAGAGAGATGGGGCAAAGGAGAGTGTGATATCAAATGAGACGGAAACAGAGCAAACGAGAGAATGGTATCAAATGAGAAACGCCAAAGGAGAGAAAGAAAGTGAGAAACAGATAGAATACAGGAAAAAAGTGAAGAGAGATAGATCAAAGGAAAATGTGATATCAAATGAGAGAAATAAAGCAAAAGAGAGAATGGTAGAGAGAAAGAGAGCAAAGTAGAAAGGAGACCAAAGAAGACAAAGAAAGCGAAGGAGATAATTAAGAGATCAAAGGAGAGAGGAACAAGTGAGCAACATGTACATGTAACCAAAGGAAGAGAAAGTTCTTGAGGAAGCTTGGAAATAATAATAATAATACTTTGTTCTCTTATAGCGCATTTCATGTCTTTTGACATTTCAATCTACTTTACAATATACATAATTATATATTAAATATAACACGATCATAAAAGGAAGGTGAGTATAAAACAGAAGCATATATAGAAAACAATGAAATTCTTACAAAGTACAAATGACATTACTACTTATCCCTTAGTACTAATGATATGCTAATTTGAAAAGATGAGTTTTGAGTTTAGATATGAATGTTTCAGCATTGGATATACAAAGTAGGGAGCTTGGGAGAGAATTCCATACAAATGGTATGTGAGTGAAAGCCCTAGCTATCACCGCAGGCGCGGATCTACGGGGGGTTTAGGCGGTTTAAACCCCCCCTTGGGCGGCCCCAAAAAAAAAAAAAAAAAAAAAAAAAAAGGAAAAAAAAGAAAGAAAAAAAAGAAAAAAAGAAAGAAAAAAGAACGCACGCTGGAGAGAAACCCTTTCAAGTGCAAATATTGTGAGAAGATATTCAACTCATCTGGTAACTTAACCAAACACATGATAACTCTGGATATAACTGTGTATTTAACTGTTACTTGATTTAAAAAGACGTTATCATGCACTGCTTTTTATGGTCTCCATTGTGTTAATAGATGCCAGGAAAACATCACTTACGGGGTTCAAATAAACACCCCCCAAAAAATCGGCTCGCCGCTTCGCGGCTCGTGGACGATGCTCCGCATCGTCATTATTTTGGTCAAACCCCCCCCTTAGCAAAAAGCTAGATCCGCCCCTGCACCGTATGCCTTTGTTCTGCCTCTCTTTAATAGCTACAAGGAGGTTTTGAGATACAGAACACATGGACATTGTTGGAACATATTGTAAGACAAGATCAGAGAGATATTCTGGAGACAGACCATGGAAGGATTTGAAGGTTAGCAAAATAATTTTAAACTGGATATGAAATTTAACTGGGAGCTTTATCTTTGAGGATGGGTGTTATGTGTTGACGCTTATTTTGCAGACAGACCAGCCATGTGACAGAGTTTTGTTTATATCTTTATCGGAAATAACAATGAGGAAGCTATATTGAGGAGACTTTTACAGTTGTCCAGAAGTGAGAATACGAAAAAGTGCATGAGAATTTCAGATGAAGCTTTATTAAAAAAATCTGCCGACTTTGCCTATTCTTCTAAGAGGAGATGATGCTTTGGGAAACAGTTTTAATGTGGCTGCGCAGAGACAGATGTTTGTCCAGATTATCTCAGAGATTGCGAACTGTCTTGGAACGATTAGCGGGTGTATTATTTAAAGATATTGGTAACAATTCATTTGCTTGTCTAAATTTTGAAGACAGATGAAGAATTTCCATTTTTACTATCGTTTAAGAAGAGAAAATTAAGTTTCATCCAAGAACGGATTTCTTGGGGACATTATATCTAGTTTCTGTGTGGTGTATTTTATTTCACTAGATTTGACAGTTATGTATAGTAGGAGGTCATCTGCGTACATCATTGGAGAGAAGCCGTGGGAGTGGATAATGCCCTGAATGGAAGTTGTATAAGAGATGAATAGCAGAGGGCCATTAACAGACCCTTGAGGTACACCCCATCTAAGCAAGGCGGGAGCTAAAGTAATGCTGTAAATAACTTGCTGCTTCCTTCCTTCCATCTACAAGTATGACTACCTTTGTTCAGAATTGATAAAAACTACCAAATAAATCATGACTATTATATAACAACACAAACAGAATAACAAAATCAACACAAGACCACTCTTAAAATTATATCCCTTCAACATATTTAATCTTAATTACACAAGAACAACCATTTTATTTCAACTTAATCATAACATCTGACATAATCTTACTACAGAAAGCTGCTGCATTGATAACACTAGGTTCATCTCCAATTCACAATGTATTAAAATAAGTCTATGAAACAAGCTTTTATTGAGCAAACTTGTTTTATGCCACATATGGCCTTTACATTAATAATAACCGACACATATTACATATATATATTGTACATTAACTTTCTTTAAAAGTAGAATGCATGCTTCAATATCTCTACTGCAGCAACTGCATCTCCTAAATTAGCAAGGTTGCCATTCAATGTGAAATTTTTGTAATGGTCTGTGCATTTTATTTAATTACAGTTTACATTTACAAGCTACTTTATGTTGAATAAAAGCATTAATTGTTATCATCTACAGAACTGCATGTTAACTTGAAGTATATTACAAACTTTAATAAGAAAAACTTAAAGACTTGTTGAGATATAACTTTTTACACCGCCACATTTAAAAAAAGCCACTGCAATTTTGTTAACATGTAAATGAATGGCAACTGCGTGCAACAAAGGAAATGTGCATAGCCACTTAGCTCTGGGTTATAACATAGTAATTCATTGATTTGGCCATGAATGACCTTGTGTTCATATATCAGAAGAAAATTGAGGAAAGAGAAAGAAAAGAGAAAGGAAAGAGAAAGAAAAGAGAAATACAGAGAGTGAAAGAATGGTATCAAAGAAAAGAAAAACATGGCTTAAAGCCACTGCCCTACTTGCTCCCTCTATATAGAAAATTCCCCAATCGATGCCTGTTTGTCCCCCATGATCTTCTTTTTCTTATGTTAGTTGAGAGCTGAGTTAATGAGATAGCCACCTGTCAGTGACCTCGCTGTGTGGTCTAATACCTTCTGGCCCAGTAGTAATGACGATCTTTAAAAGAGAGGGATAATTAGGGAGCAGACCAAGGTCAAAATCAATGTGCAAAACTAAACCTATATTAAACATGTAGATCTAGGATAAGTGATACAGAATTAAACATCTTAAAAATCTTTGTCTTAGATTTGACAATTACTCCATGAACACATTCATATACAACGAAAACTGCTTTGGCAACCTCCTGTATAGAAAGATCTGTATAATAAGATCACCTGTCTATAAAGGCCGCATCATCTCTTTCTCTTGAATAATGGTTCTCATTGAAATGTATTCATTAAAGTAACCTGTGCATACAGGTAAAGACTGCTTGTTTTGTGTCGCTTAAGTGGTCTTTATATACAGGTTTCACTGTACATGTATAATATACAAGATGCTAGCATAATACATACTTTTACTTAATAATAGTAAATCATTTGCTGAAATCCAAAAGTGCATTAAACCATATCATTTAAGTTAACCCCCTTCTGAATCTCGGCACACACAGAAAATCAGTGTATTTCAGCAGATGCAAGAAGCCAATTCATGTACTATAATTGCTAGGATAAACTGAATACTGGTTTACATTATTTAGCATTAATTTGTCTTTCCACTATATTGTAACCTAAATTGACACTGTATACAACAATCATAACCGACATTTACCATAATATTAATATTTGTGACTGCTGAACTTCAAATTAGAATCGCAATCTCTGTAAGTAACGGCCTAATAGCCTGGCTATTTCGTATGCAAAACTATAAATAGTAATGGTATGTATAAACAAAATATTCCACATTTGATGTGACGATGAGCAAGTACATGTATAGAACATATTAAATCTACAAGTTAAGAAATATGAAACTACATGTAGTACACAAAATTAATAGGTGTATATGCAGACAAAAAATGAATCAATGTTATCTACAGAATAATTATGCAAAAAAGTACAAAATCAAAGAGTCTTGGCTTTATCTCCAAAACGAAATATTCAAGTAACTAAAATCTACATGTATAACAATAAATATTATATACCGCAATAACAAAATGATAACAAAAAGGGATAATCGCACTTCAATCAGCTGCAACAATGTTTAACATGGCAATTACTAAGGCCTCTTTGTCTCTTTCTCTTGATATATGTTATGACCTATCATGAAAATAAGAAATATAAATTAACTTAAAAAAGAGAAAAGTACATCATTATAAGGAGAGTACGTGCAGGTATATATTCCTTTTCCAAGGCCCTCATTCGAGTTTAGAAATAACTAAATGGTTTAGGTGTCATTTGTAAAACAAGATTATTTCCTTTGCATTTTTAGATAATGTCAAACTATTTGAAATATCTGCCCAAATAATGCAGATGTTCTTCTACTATGGAACTTGATTTATTTGATCAACATACATATGGGGCCTGTCACCACGAAATGAGTCCAGTTGGTCAAAAAATTTATTCCTGTTTTTAAGTATTATATGAATCTACATTAAGTAAGCTTTAAATTAAGGGGTCACACATTAAAATTGATAAATTATATCCAGAAATATGAACCAAAACCTAATTGGACTTTATAAACAATGGGATTACCCAGTTTTGAGATAATTAGGTGTAAAGTTAATGATGCGTAACATATTATAGTCTGGTCAACAACAACATAGCAACAACACACTTCCCATCATTCGATTTCAATGAAACTTTCAACAAACAAAGAATTTAATAAGTCGATTTTTGGAAAAATCTTAAATGTGGTAGGTGGGTCAATTTTCAGTACATACACACTATACATCGCTATTACTACGATTGAGCCTAATGCGACACTGGACTCATTTCGTGGTGACTGGCCCCATATCAGTATAAGGGTTTATAAGGGTGCTGATTAAGTCTGATTTATCATGTGTGACACAAGTCTTTATGTTATGCTTCTATATTGACAAGAAATCTCTTTCAAAATTAAGTGAAATAAATCACTGAGTAACTACTGCAGTAATATTAAGCAACATACACTACCAAGCAGCTTCATATTTAGTAAAGGTTTAAGCATTACAACAAACAAATTGGCACATTTTTCTCCTTGTCTTGTTAAACATATGAATACCAAACAAAACCAACCAAAGTCACACAGAATTAAATGCTTAACAATACAAACATTTATTACTATGTAGATTACACACTGTAAAGTCATTAAATTACCTTGCAACCCAACATATTCGGCCTTTTTAAACAAAGAAATTACAAGAAATTGCTCTGATCCTTTCTATAGCTGGAATGAAAATGTATGGAAACCGGCAAAGAGACCACTATCCCATTTGCTTTTGATAAGCAAACTTGAGATCTGATAATAAGCGTTTTTTTCTTCAAATTACAGTCTGGTGTTGTTGATAACCGAGAGGTTCGGCTGCGCCAGCAATTCAAGCAACCGGTAAAAGACTAAAAACTATCACTTCTTTGCTCAAATCCACTCTCTATCTTATCTTGGACATGATGCAAACAATGCTTTGCACATTGTTGCATTCATTGATATAGAAAAACAAAGGAGAATGCATCCATCTTCTTTTGTTTCGGTGTGTTTGTTTCATAATACCAGAACTCAACTTCACCTTAGATTTGGAAAAAAATAAAAGAAGCATGGTGCACTCTTCATGTTTACATGGAATGTCGATGATATCATTATTTCAGTAGAAAGCAAATTTGTTAAAAAGTATGGAAACCCACAAAAGTTGACCCATACATTACATTCACTTGTTGTGTACACCCATTGTGTATAGCACTAGTTGCCTCATTGCAGTACTTGCGACTGGTGTGTAAATGATACAAAAATAATTTATTTAGTACACAAAATACAAAAATGAAAGATTTCTTGATTCCTCATATATCTTTTAACTATCCCGTCCACTTCCAAAGCTTAATGGAAAAAAAGTCACATGCCCTCCAAAAATCTATGCTTTACCAACCTTAACACACACATACTTAATATACATACACCTTTAATCATAAAGATTCTGTAGGGAAAAAAAATAAGCATGGAAGTAAAAATGAACCAACAGTGTATCATTTACAGTAGGCTTGCGGTTGCACTGTGTGACCATGCGAGCATCTAGTGTATCATTTGTTGCACAATAAATTGTGTATCGCCAACACTGTCCACAATACATGTATATTGATACAAATATATGAACATCCATCCATTCTTTCCACAAACATATTTTGCCTCCATCACACTCTGTACTATGGCAAAGTGACCTTGGAAATGTATTGTCTGTAAAGTACCAGGAGAGCCTTAACTCAGTCTTGTCCTACAATGTACATGTACATATTTACAGATAAAGGTTCTACCTGTACATGTAAACTTACCTCATCTAATTCTTCAATCACACTTTTTAATTCAACTTATATTTAACTGATTGTAATGACAAGAATGGAAGTACATGTACATGATATCAGAATGAAAGATAAATAATGTTCGTAACAAAAGCTTTTAAAACAAACATGAATATAAACTTACAAATAGATGTTACAAGATCAAGATTTTAATGCTTTGGAGTTGCTTCTCTTTAAAGTAAACATTATAAGAATAAAATAGAGCACATTGTGATACTACATTTCTAATCCATGATCATTTCTATTACATTCCAAGTATTTGGCAAAACCTTAAGACAAGAAGACTGACTAGTTATATTTCAGTTTATCCCAATCCCTGATAATCAACGAAAACTAACTAATAACTTTAATATCAGAAGTCATATAATAAGCTGGGAACTAATTAGCCCCAATGACGTAGTCCTGGTTCTAGAGAAGAGACAGGTTTAACTAGAACCAATCAGGTGGAGACTGCAAGTCCTCCAGAACAGTCCTAACCCTAAAGAAGGACAGGTGTAATCAACAGCTATGGACCCAAGACCTAGTTCTGTTCCTAGAGCAGCAACAGGTCTATTAGTAACCATAAGGTGGGAACTGTCGGGCCTCCATGACACAGCCCATGTCCCGATACTTCTTGAGTAGTTCCCTCCATCTTGGATGAGTTTCCAGGAGGTGTTGATTGCCTACAGGAAAAAGATTGGAAATACTGAGGATGAGTAAAGGAGGTTTAAGTTTTGATGAATACTAATCAATTATTAAATGAATACATACATCTACTTGTCTAGTGCATATTAATGTAATGGTACATATATACATATCAATGATTCATTACGAACATCACTGATATGAAAGTGTGATGAATATACCAGAAATGTTATAACTATGGTTTAGGTTTTCATCCCGTATAAAGGAAAATAAGGGAAAGGAGGACCGTGTATAATTATAAATCCCCTGACCAATATAAATATGATAAACTGCTAGATATTTGATATCCGATTAATTTCGTCCATTTATAAAATTGCATTATAATTTTGTTTGTAATTAGCTTCAATACATGTAGGCCTAACATTCCAAATTTGTTTATTCTATAAACCGGTACCCAAACATTGTTTTTCATATGTTCGAAGGTGCCAGACTTGATTAGCATTCATGCTATTTTTGGTTCCTTTATCCTTTTATGTTAATGTTTTATTATTGGATGATAAATTTCAAGTTCAAAGTTAAAGCTCAATTCAGGCTGGAGTCTATGGGAATTGTGTGTTGTATTATGACAGAACTTTTCTTCAGAGGGTGAAGAGAGGGAGCTAGATACAACTTGTTTACATACCGATGATGATTAGCCCTCGCTTGGCTCGAGTCAGGGCAACGTTCATCTGGTTCTCGTCAATGATGAATCCCAGATGTTTGCGTTGCCATCCCCTGCTTGGTTTATCATCAATCTCGATCTGAGGCATGGAACGCACAGTTGACATGACCACGTAGTTCCATTCACTTCCTGCGAATATCATAAGAAGGAAAAATAATCTTTTTACCCAGTGACAGTTTCCATAGGTGTATGTCACTAGTACACTAGGGGCAAAAATCTATGTGTGACTTTACATTATTTTAGTTTATTCAAAATTGCACATGAAATTACACAAATATTACATTGTGAAGATTCAGAACTATTCAAAAGGCCAACAAATGTTTGTTTAAGGAAAAATAGAATAAATGAGTCAGAAAAAATCAATATACAAATACCAAAAACTCTTACAAAATTATTAATCCTCTGCCAGCCACTATTGTACCTGTAACAATGATACATATTAGTGGAGATTTATTGCAGTATAAACAACAGAGTAATAGGCAGAAGACTAAGATATTGTTTGCACAAAGAAAATACACATACAAAACAAAGAAGAAATTTATTGTCAGAAATGCATGTCTGTTACTCTGTAGAGAGTATAAAAATGACACATCTAAGACAAATTTTAAAGCCTATCTCCACTATTTTGGCCAGGAGAGATTAGACCTCCCTGCATGGTCACTGACAGTTGGATATCTCATCAAATCAGCTTTCAATTAACATAAGAAAAAGGGGACCCTTGGGGGACCAACGGTCACCAATAAGGCATTGTTTGCTATATAGAGGGCGCAAGTAGCTATAAGTAGTGCAGTGGGGCTTTAAAGTTTCAATATACATGTATATCTTACTCACCCTGACTAGTAACAACCGTGCTGACCTTGACCCCTTTGTGACCTAGGTCCTTTAACCTCTCCTCGATCTGTGAGCACTGTAGCTTGTACTGGGACAGAACCACAATGTCACTGGCTTGAGCTCCTTTCCGTAGCAGCTGCTTGACTATTCTTGTCTGAAAATCCAAGAAGAGGTGATTTTCTTTGATTGGACTTGTTTTTATTTATTTACCAACATAAAATTATTACAGTAAACAAGTTCAGAGATAGTACATGACTAAACAAATGACCCAAAATACCGTATCCACAGGTATTTTAAACATGGAGAAGACCCACTTTGTGCATTTTAGAATAATCAACGTCAAAATGATGAGAGTGCTTTATGAATACCTTTGTGTACCCTCTTGAAAAAGAATACTCCCACATGTGTATCACAGAATGTAAAGTCGGTGCATAAAAATGATTAGGTAGTTTTCATAAAACATGTATCCAGTATTCATCTCGATGAGATTTATAGTTTTGTACAAAATGACAATTTGTTTGCCCATTTACAAAACGTATCCATGAAATGGCTTATAAATCACCACCCAACAAAACACCCCCCACTCACCCATCTATCCACCCACCCATCTATCCACCCACTCACCCACCCACCCAACCATTCACCCACCCACCATCCATCCATTCGCCCATCCACCTACCCTCCATCCATCCACCCATAAAAAAACACCGTCCCACCCATCTATTCACCCACTCACCCACCCATACACCCATCCCACCCATTTATCCACCAACCATCCATCCAACAAACATCCACTCACCCATCTATCCACCCACTCACCCACCCAACCAACCATCCATCCATCTACCTACCCACCATCCATCTACCCATCCACCCATCTATTCACCCACTCACCCACCCACACATCCATCCAACAAACATCCACTCACCCATCTATCAACCCAAACACCCATCCACCCATCTATTCACCCACTCACTCACCCACACATCCATCCACCAATCATCCACCACCCACCAACCCATCTATCAAACCAAACACCCACCCACCCATCTATCCACCCACTCATCCACCCACCCACCATCACCCAAACACCCATCTATCTACCCACTCACCCACCCACCTACCAACCCACTCATCCATTTACCCACCCAAACACCCACTCACCCATCTATCCATCCATTCATCCACCCACCCACCATCCATCACCCACCCACCAACCCATCCACCCACCCAAACACACACCTAAAAAACCGACCCACCCATCCATCCATCCAACCATCCATCCACTCACCAAAACACACACCTACAAAACCCACACACCCATCTATCCACCCACTTAGCCGCCTACCCACCCGCCCATCCATCCCACTCATCCAATCGTCCACCCACCCACTCAAACACACACCCACCCCATCCATCCACCCACCCACCCGTCCATCCATCCACCCACCCACCATCCATCCACCCATGCAAACACACACCCACTCACCCATCCATCCATTTACCCACCCACCGCCTATCCACCACCCACCCATCCATTCACACACCCACCATCCATTCACCCACTCAAACACACACCCAACATTCACCCACCATCCACCACCCACCCATATATCCATCCACCCAACAACCCATCCACCCACCATCCATCCACCCAGCCAAACACACACCCACCATCCGACCACCCACCCACCATCCATCCACCCAAACACCCACCCACCCATCTATCCACCCACCTACCAGCCCACTCATCTATCTATCCAACCACCCACCCAGCCATCCATCCACCTACCCACCCATCCATCCATCCACCCAAACACCCACCCACCCATCTATCCACCCACCTACCCACCCACTCATCCATCTATCCACCCACCCACCCACCCACCCACCCATCCATCCATCTACCCACCATCCATCCATCCACCCACCCAGCCATCCGACCACCCACCCACCATCCATCAACCCAAACACCCACCCACCCATCTATCCACCTACCCACCCATCCATCCATCCACCCAAACACCCACCCACCCATCTATCCACCCACCTACCCACCCACTCATCCATCTATCCACCCACCCATCCACCCATCCATCCATCTACCCACCATCCATCCATCCACCCACCCACCCAGCCATCCGACCACCCACCCACCATCCATCAACCCAAACACCCACCCACCCATCTATCCACCCACCTACCCACCCACTCATCCATCTATCCACCCACCCACCTACCCATCTATCTACCCACCATCCATCCATCCACCCACCCACCCATCCATCCACCCACCATTCATCCACCCAGCCAAACACATACCCACCATCCGACCACCCACCCATCCATCCATCCACCCAAACACCCACCCACCCATCTATCCACCACCTACCCACACACTCATCCATCCATCCATCCATCCACCTACCCACACACCCACCCATCCATCACCCACCCACCCAGCCATCCATCCACCCACCATCCATCCAAACACACACCCACCATCCGACCACCCACCCATCCATCCATCCACCCAAACACCCACCCACCCATCTATCCACCACCTACCCACACACTCATCCATCCATCCATCCATCCACCACCTACCCACACACCCACCCATCCATCACCCACCCACCCAGCCATCCATCCACCCACCATCCATCCAAACACACACCCACCATCCGACCACCCACCCATCCATCCATCCACCCAAACACCCACCCACCCATCTATCCACCACCTACCCACACACTCATCCATCCATCAATCCATCCACCCATGCAAACACACACCCACTCACCCACCTACCCACCCACCACCTATCCACTACCCACCCATCCATCCACCCACCATCCATTCACCCACACAAACACACTTTTAAAAAAAAAAATTAACAATTTTGTTTTATTTCTCCAAATGTGTAATACAAACAATAACATACAATTGAATAAATTAAAGGTGTTCAATATTGATGCTTTTACATAAACATAATTAAACACAAACTTATTTGCATAATTAAAATAATTAAACACACACCATTCACCCACCCAAACAACACCAACTATCTACCATCCACCCATACATCCACCCACCCACCATCCATCCACCACCCACCCACCCACCCATCCCACCATCCATCCACCTACCCATCTAGTCAGCCACCCATCCACCCACCCACCAACCCATCCACCCACCATCCCATCCATCTACCCACCATCCATCCACCCACCCACCCACCCAGCCAGCCACCCACCCAACCATCCACCAATGCTCCTATGTACAAATTATGGTCACAAATCTACAGAATTTACATTTTTTGATAATTCATTATTGAAGGATAAAATGTTATCTAAAGATCATAATGCGAGAGTATCCAATCTAATCTCAAAATTTAAGAGAAAAATATTGAAGACAAAATGTAAGAAGGGCACTTACGGCATGCGCAATTTCAGCCATGTTGGCCTTGGACATCTCGTTTCCTCCGTCTGACTTGACTGTTAACGTTTCCTCCTTGCCGTAAACATGACAGAAGACCATCGGGGTTTGACCCTTGTTTGGCCAGATCGCTCTTAGGGGGTCAGGGCTGCGGCGCTTGACAGACAAGTCCGTTTGCAGTTTGTCTTCGTAGAAGGTCTCCGACGGGAAGGAACAGATCGACTCGTGCTGGAAGTTGAAAGAATGTAAATGATTTTAATGTTTTAAGCCCCTCTTTTCAGTGGGCTAGGAAGCAAGTGTAACTATGTTCAAAGTGATATACTCAGTTTTATTTATTGTGGTCCTAACCCATTGACTAAATTATCTTATTCCCATAAGAACCACCCGGATCCAGTAACCAATGGGTTAATCTAATCCGAACCCTCACTCACTTAAATAAATGAGCATAAGGGGAAAGATGTCATAGAAGGCCAGTACATGTGCGTGCACAAACGGTGCTACGACGTACGCTCTGGCTTTACCTCCTTAAAGACAGGTTTACAGTTAAGGTGACAATTTGAATTTACATGTAGGTGTATAGGTTTATAGGTTTAGAGTTGAGGTTAGGGTTAGGTATAGTGTTTGGTTCAGGTTTGAAGCTAAGAATTTGATGAGAGCAAGATATTGACGGCGGAGCAATCGACGAATAGTCTCCTCACGAGTCACTTGCAAGATCTCTTTAAATGCCTGAATTGAATGGCAAACATACAGAGTAAAACATTCTTTGATGATTGAGAAAAAAAACAAGACCTACCATACGATACTGGATGGTGAGCATGCAAGCTTTTTTTTGGTATTTCTCAAGGAGTGACTCCTCCATGCCTAGATCTCGTGCATTCTGTTCTGTGATGATTGGCCTGAAAAAGAAGATGAAAAAAGTCCTTGTTCTTTTAATACTCATCAGATTTTCATACATCATCGCTTTTGAGGTATTTTTTTTTAGGTAGTTATTGGAAGGTTCAAGGTAAGATTTCAGTTTGTCCTTGTTTTAAGGACAGAAAAAAGCTCGTTCAGATATGACGCTGCAAAATTTCTGCTTTTTTGTTTTAATGCCATAAAGTGTAATACACTTCACATTCCTGTATCTCATAAAACAGAGCTCAGTGAAGACATGAAAGTCATTTATTGTGAGCAGTTGCCATTCATTTACACATTAAAAAAAACAGCGGCTGTTTTGAGGCTGTTTGCGCGCCATATCTGAACAGGTCTTAATAATAATAATAATAATAATAGTGGGTTCTTGTATAGCGCTCATGTCAGTCAGATTTAAGGAGTGATTCAAAGCGATGACAACTTGATATCAATCGCACCACTGTACTAAAGAGATAGAAGTTTGTACGGTAGCGATTGATTGAAGGACTTGTGATCGATCCAAATCAATCGCAATTCTTAATATGACAGGACACAGATCGAACATCATGAGAATAATTGGTTTTTAAGAGATCAATATAAACACGCTTTAAAAAAAAGCACAAACACGTTTGAAGTATGTACACGAACCGAAGCTGAAGATAAAAATTATTAATACTAAATAACATGTATGAAATCTACTGGATACATGTATACAATCATCATTCATTTATCCACCAATTGCCAAATGCCCAATATAGAGTTGCAAGTATTCTTTTCAAAGCGGGGAAACAAATTCAGGTTATCCATGATTTTAATTACTTTGGTAGTGGTTATTCCATATGCTCTCTATGTTAAGAATATCTCTGGATGTTTGGGGTAGTCTGGGACATTTGCCAACTATGAAATCGTATGTTTGGAACAAGAAGAGCCTTAACTCATATATTTTAATACAATTTTAATACAGAGTTAACGCCCTTCTGGCCCCAAACAGACAGAATGATCAGTACCTGAGTTGTTTGTGATCTCCAATGAGGACGACCTGATGAGGGAGAGTGCTGGTGAGGGGAATGAGTGTCTCAGGCTCGTTACACATGCCAGCCTCATCCACAATACACTGGATAATGTTGGTGTACTTTATGATGCGCCTCGTTCCAGCTATGTTACACGTGCACAGGACGATGGAATGCTTCCTGAGTTCCTCACCCTAGAAAATGTAACCATGGATGTTAACATTAAAACTTCTCGTCAACTGAACCTGTGCAACATGAATGATTTAATCTAGTTTTCATTAAAGAGTTAGAGTTGTACTACAAAATTTTAAAATAGCAACAAGAACATACATACTAAAGCTTTTCATCTTGGACTCATCAGAACTCTTTCTGTAAGCAGAGAATAGGGTCTTTATTCAGCTCACTGCCCCAATAATATGCAGACAGAAAGGGTTTGTGAGGGCTCTCATGTTATTCTAGGTAGCATTGCTTCAGCTCATGTCATTAAACGGCTGGAGTTACGTACTTTCCCGCAGTGAATCACAGTCCGTTAAGTTTCTGTTCCTTTAGCTAATTCCGCCTATATTGTCTGATTTGGGCTTTCTGTTCATTTTTTGATTTTACTCTGATGAGAGCAAGACGAAAAGCTTTAGTACCTTTGTCTGTTTTAGTTGCTATTTTGTTATATTTATTACATTATTAGGTGGGTGATCCTCTGTTGGACCAATACAACAATAAACAAAATATTTATGATGCCATTTTCGTATGAATATATACAACACATTCAACAGATCCTTTGTAAACTTAATCATTGATTTGAATTCTTTTTCAAAGCGTTTTTTTCTGTAGGGGTTCTGTTGTGAAGCAGTGATATGTTAGTTGGAGGACTTACCTCTGCCTCGAGTAGTAGCTCTTTGTATACTCTAACTTCTTTCATGCTCACAGATGAGATACGCCCAAAGTTGAGCTCCATTGCTCGGATGTCTTCTGCGTACGGGGCTCCGGGTTTGCGGATCAACTTATGAAGGGAGACATCATCCAGCCGATCGTCGACGTGAGCCTGGTTGGCGCGCTGCCACTTGGATTGAGAGCTAGGCATGCCTGGGATGGGGTAGACCTTTTCGACCATTGAATCACTGTAGACTCGTACGATAGAGATGTCCAACTTCTTCAAGTAACCTGTAAAATATGATATCAAAGTGCATATAGCAGAACTCTTTTAATCAATTGGTCTCTTAATGGGGCTGACAAACCCTACAGTTTGTACAAGTCGATTTGCCTTTTACATATTCTTTGGGAACAAGGACAAATTTGCACTCGGCAAAGTAAAAGGACCCATACTGAGTCCCTACCCAAAAACAAACATAAAACCACATTTCCTAGATTGTAATTACAACTGTTAAATTATGAGTTTTAATTCATAATCTATGTATAAGTAAATCCAAAAAGTCCTCCTCCTCCTCCTCCTCCCCCTCCCTTTTCTACAAATACAGGCAAACTTTTTCTTCCTTCAATTATGTGGTACATTGTTAAAGTTATTAGGAGGCATTTGCCGCCAATGGCACAGAATGAGTTAAGATAATGATGGACTTACCAGAGATAACATCGACAGCCTTGTTGGAAGGTCCACAGTAGAGCACCTGAGGTCTACCTTTACCAATCGCTGGTACATTCTGGTTGACTTGGGTGAAGAAGTAAGCCAGATACGCACCCGTCACTGTCGTACCGGTTCCTACAATGGAAAGTTTTAATAGCAACAATAACTCAGTATTCCAACCCTATGTATTGTTATTATCAAACCAATTCATATTCAGTTACTGAAATTATCACTTGTATCTGACTTCATTATGCCCCTGCGAAATAAGCAGATAAAGAACTTTACCAGCAGGATGCTAGAGGCACAAATGTGTACCAGTACGAATCTTGCCCTCATTCAATATTTTGCAGTCACAATAACATACGTATTCAGTTAACAACTACATTATTCATATCCATGTAAGTTACCGGTAGATGTTTTCGTTCTTTTTTACGTAACTCAAGCATGAAAGATGGACAGTTTAAATTTTGGCCTTTTTCGAATATACTCTCAGTTGTTAGCTTCAATATGTCACATTTTCAAGCAACATAAATTGGGACAAATCAATCTGTTGTTATTAAACCGTACATATACAAGCGCATTATTCTTTGCAAATGAAAACTTGTTTGTTAACAAAAAAGTTGCGCAGTAAACTTAATAGTAACAATAACACATAACAAGAGGCAGGTTTACAGCCAATCATTTTGATTTTGATTCAGTTTGATTACCCCGTCCAAGGCAGTGTCGACACCAAATACTTAAATAACAACTAACCTGGTGGACCTTGGATGAGAGAGAAGGTGTTCGTGAGGGCCATCTTGACCGCTTCTGACTGGGGTTTATTGAGGGGGTGAAGTTCCGTCTCCAGAACATGGAGGTCTTTCACCTTCCCACCTTCCATCAGCGCAATCTTTGTGATCCCATCTTTGGAAATAGGAAGAAATAGAATACGGTAAAAGCAGGCTACAATCACCCACTGAATATTAAGCCAGAGACAATTTTGGCTGAATCCTAAAGGAAAAATACCTAAAATAAAACTGTATCTAACAGGGTATGAATATAAGCTCAATATTGAGGTACAATTATTATTTCAAGAGACTTTGGAATTCAGCTGCAACAACCCAGCTAAATTCAATGAAATATTTCTGCTACAAAGAAGGTCCCTCAAATGCCCTCTTTTTCAATTAAAGACCCTATCCAATGAAAATACAACTTTATATCAATGGAAAGCTGAATGAATGTAGAATACAAATATAAAGGAAGACAAAACATTTTCCCTTTAAGTATCGCACAAAAGGAAAATAAAACCTCATTTTCGACACCCCTCCAAATTACATGTCAGAAGGGGTCAAATTTGCCGCAGTTAGGGTGAAGACATACATGTGGACCCGATTGGCTTGCCTATTAAATAGGTGCGGCAATGAACTGTGCTTCATTAATGTAGATCTAATGTGAATCTGCGTACTCCACATAAGATGTCATCAAGTTGATGGCTAGTTTTTTGTTTGACAACCTCCGATTTTCAATGCTTAAAATTTTGAGTTTTCAGAGAGCTGTTTAATACTCCTCGGAGAGACACTAAAGTACTTATAATTTATATTATTGTAATTTATGGCTTCTGTTGATATACATTTCATCTATTTCAGTTTTCACTTGCCATAACAGTATTTTAGAGCTTCAACCTGGGATTTTACATGAATGTTCTAGCTAATTGCATGAGTACAGCATCAGCAATACTTTACATGGTGAGAAACTTAATTGTAGCTTAAGTGTACAGGGTTACACCATGTCATTCTTTCAAGGAACAAGACCCCTGACAAGGGCTCGTAAGCTCCACTAAAAGTGCTTTGGTTCTCTGACTCTTTTTAGGGCTCTTATTCCTTTAAAAGAACTACATGTGTAATCTTGATTTTGTTGTACCTACCTGTACTTATACACATAACCACAAACAAAATAACGTTAAATAAACAAACGGACAACTCAACAAAATATGCATGATGTCTCAAGCACCATCTGAATTAGTAGACCATGATAGAAATCTATCAGTAAAGTATTTGTAGTGCTGATGTGAATAAAAAAAATATGAATGCAACCCTTGGAGAAGGGAGAACATTTACTTTGACTTTAATGGCACGATGGCTCAGTGGTAGAGCAAGTAGTGGTAGGCTTCGAAACCAGGTTAATGCCCTCATGCCCTTTGTAAGGCATTGATCCTCATTACCAAGTCCCTTGAAGAGGACTTAAAGACTGGTTATTTACTTCCAGGCATATAAATTCTCTCTTAGCAGTCGGTTAAAACAATCATCAATCATCAAATTACTTAACAAACTAAAAAGAGGAATACAAAGATTGATTCCAATGCTCAATTCCAAGAAGAAAGACTTATATGTACCCGAGTTGAAAACTCCATCATCAGCTTTGCATGGCTTGCGGAGGCAGATATTGCGGATCAGAGGGGTAGTGTCTTGAAGCTTCCTCACAGCATTTTCTGCATGCCTAAAGGTGTCAAAACAAAATATAATGTTCATCTTTTGATACAAACTACAAGAACAGAATAAAATAAAACCAGTGAATACTGAATTTTAGATGACTGGGGTTAGATTTTTAAGTAAAATGCATATTATACCACAATCAAATCATACAATTGGTTCATGATGGCAACTCTTATAACTCTTAATTCTATGGTGCAGATTTTCATTCACACGACTCTTTCAAGATATCAGTTAACAAACTACATTGAGTACAATGTTACTTGCTTTAATTAGCTCCTGTTGTTAATACTAAGTTCTATGGGGAGCATTTCTTGAACCCACATTATTTGCACCTTGGAGAACTTTATCAAAGTCTTCCTTCCAGAAATACTTCCCAGAGACTTGCACCTGTATAAACATACAAGACCTTTATGCCCATAATAGCAGTGGAAATATGTGCACTACACCAACAAACATTCAACATGTATGTGTATCAATAAGTTGTCCCTTTTCGCATTTCAAAGACCCTCATATTGCCTTCAAATCCAAGAGCCAATCAGTTTTGTTCAACAATATATTAATTTCAAAAAAAATATCTGGGAAGTGGAAGCACAACTTTTTTGCTCAATTATTGTTGTGAATCTATGAAAGTAAAGAATTGTCCTTACAAGTCTGGAATTGTCTTGGGGATGATTTCAATGGTGCAGGGGATCTCCTTTCCTTCAGGTTGGTAGAGCAGTGCATCCTCTGGGAACGGTAGGGAGGTGGTGTGGAGCTGGAAGGTGACGGTCGTCAGCTGGGTCTTCTTGTCAGTCTGGGCGTCTGTGGTGTACCCATGGGCTACAAAGGTCTGTTCAGTCCATGCCAGGCGATTGTAAGGTCCTATCGTCTCTTTTTGCTTGGAACTACTGTCCAAGTCACGCATCTTGAGCAGCTTTCGACTATGGACACGGAGATTCCTGTAGCGGACGCAGATGAAGTCTAGCTCGTAGTCCTCATCGTCTTCCTTACTCTTGTCCTTGTTCTCTGGTCGCCTGTTGAAGGGAATGAAGCGTTGCTCAAGGAAGTGAAGGGGAAGATTGAAGTAACCCTGATACTTGCTGCCTTCAAATTTCTGCCAGATGATCACTACGTTGTGGATGATGATGGTGTCATCAGAGTTGACAGCACTGTGAGCACTGATCATTGACAGGATGGGGAGCCAGGATTTCTTGTAAGCAGCAATGGTTTTCTCCTTTCCCGGAATCTTGGTGGCGACATCTGAAAAGCAAAGCACCGGCTGATCACGGTGCTCTGCACACATATCCAGGTGTGGCGTCATGTTGAAGAGCTGGATATAGGGAGTCAGGACCCCTTTGAAGAGACGAGCATGCAACTGGACCTGGTTGACATCACCTTTCTTGAAGGAGCGGCAGAAGTCAATGAATAACTGCTGCTTTCCCATCATGTTCACATACTCACACGTAACCTCAATTGAAGACTGCTCGTTAAACCGCCTCATTGGATCCATGTTTTGACAAAGCTCCTGCCCTCTAGAACTGATGGCTGACTCGATGGCTCTCTTGATCGACTCGTAATTTCCAGTTTTCACACTGTTGCGGATGTCTTCCCAGTTGTCCTCTGGGATATTCACAATGTGGCGTTCGTTGTCCAGTTCTATGGCATTCTTTCTGTGTCCATGCCTCTGTTGTCCTTCTAGATTTATGTCGTAAATTCTAGACTTCCATGCTAGGTCAACAGATTTAGACGCAACAGTAGTCTCTGGTAATTTTGAGGGCTTGAGGATACTGAAACCTAGCTGGCACTGTGTCGGGAGAATGTATGGCCTATGTGGAAAGAGAAGCTCTAAACCAGAATCTGAGATACTCTCCACAAATGTCAGCAGCTGCAGAGGAGCTTCCTTCAACTTTAAAGCCAGCTGGAGAGACTTGCTTTCCTTTGAGAAGCGCTTGGAACGTAAAGCTTGGCTAGAACAATTGTGGGTTATGTTGGCCAGCTCTATTGCTTCATAGGGACATGGTAGACCTTCCAAGCTTGCAATCAGCATTCTGTGTACCACAAGATCAATGAACCTGCAGATGGGTGATGTGAAATGTACATATGCTTTGAGCTTCAATGAGAAGTGTGCCTGCTGTTTGGGTCCTTGCTGGTCTCCTGAGTTCACATACTCTGAACGCTCCATAATCCGATGAAAGTGAGACAAGGCTACCGCTTGAAGAGGATGGTTTGGATCCATGCATACCAGGTTGATGACTTTATCCACTGCCTTCTGGGTGTTTTCACTGGAGGCCTGAACAATTTCCTCCCAGACTGGTTTGGTCAAAGGAAGCACTGGGCTGTCCTCATCATCCTGGTCGACAACTTCTTCCTGATCCTGATTCACTGTAGCAGTCAGCAAAGTACTGTTGCGGACACCATCCTTGTGTGTCTTTCTCCATTCCTTCACCTTGTCTAGAGGTGGTGCTAATTGCCTCCTGAGGGGAGTACTATCTGCATACTTCAACAGGAGATGGTCTGCGACAGTTTCGTTGGCAAGAATCATCATCTCTTCAATCAAGCAATGAGCAAGAGGATCCTGCACCTCTCCATCATCATCCTCTGCATTGTAGACAAATTTCTTATCTCCTAGACGAAGAGCTCGTTTCTTGCTTGCCAGATTGTGCAGGCAGCGGACGGATTCAGCAACATCCTCTAATCCATTGGGACATTCTCCGTGGATGATCTCTTCTGCCTGATGATAGGAGAGCTTATGGCAAGAACGAATGATAGTACGGAACACCTTTGGTGCCTCAGCAAGTGTTCCGTCAGAGTTGAGCACCACCAACAAGGACAAAGCCAACCTGTCCTTATTAGGATGGAGACTGCAGAGGTCAGTGCTTAGCTTCTTAGGGAGCATGTGGATGGGTTTCTCATGGAAGAAAGGATAGAATGATGTTGAACGAATCTTTGCTTCTTCATCGAGGTCACTCCCTTTGGGAACAAAGAAGGAGACATCAGCCATGTGGATTCCCACTCTAAGGCGATCTCCATTGATGGGCTCCACGCTGACTGCATCATCCAGATCTTCTGAATTGGGATGGTCGATGGTGAAGATCTTCATGTTTCTGAGATCTACTCTTTTCTCCAGGTCAGCCTTAGGAATGTCCCACCCTGCAGGAAAGTTCTCTCTGAGGTAAGCATTAACAGAGTCCTTGAACTTGTCTTTCACATTGTGAATTAGCTTGAGGATGTGCAGTCCTTGTCTAGGTGTGATGCCTGGCTCCAGTTCTTCAATGACTACTCCCAGTGGGTAGGGAGTCTTGGGGTACCACTTCCAGAAACGAACAACAAAAAGCTTATGAGGGCGTTCCTTGTTCGTGACATACACGTCTCTATCCGGCGTGAAGCGACCCTGCGTCTTAGCAACTACACGAGAGATGGTGTGGATGGTGACTTTTGTCACATTCCTGTCTCTTGACTCTTCAGTTTTGTCTTCTGTCTTTGTGATGAAGAGCTTGGGGAATTTTCGGTCCACAGGCACCATCAGGTTGTTGATCAAGGGATCAAGGGTACACACAAGTTTGCATAGATATGGGTCAGAATGTCTCTTCAGAATGTGAACGACCTTCCCATAGATTTGATTCTCTTCTTCTACCTTCACAAGCCCATGAACTCCTTCTAATTCTTCAGTGCCTTCTCTGTTCTGTATGATTTCTACCACAACCTCATCATTGTCCAATGCTTGTCCTCTACGTCTCTTGCTGGTGATAGATATGACTTCAGATGCTTCACGTTCATGGGGGATTGCATGTGTTGCGCCCTTCATATCATATCTGAAGGTACAAACCTTAAACTTTTCAGATTCTGTAACTGTCTTTTCCAGGTATTCATCTTCTGTCTTTTCCTCTGGTGATCCATGTGCTTCATCTTCATCTGATTCGTAATCTTCCACTTGGCTAAGCGCACTCTGTAGCATGTGCCTTGGCAGCAGAGCAATTCGATCAGCCCTTTCCACCATACGGAAGTTTGGAACATTTCCATCAGTTGACATATCCAATTCTTTCTCAGATAACTGAGCACTCATCGGAGCTGGAGGCTGCTTCTTTGATTCTCTTTGACCTTTAGGTTGACTGACCTCTGCCATTTGAGGGGCATGTCTTGCCTGGTGTGCTGAAACTAGTTCACGCAGCAGTATCTGAGGTGGAGATATTGCTTCTGGTTCTGGCGATGTTTCTGGTTGAGATTCTGCACCCTCACCAGATTCTGGATTCTCTCTAGGTTTACTCCTTCTGTTTATCTCCCCTTGATCCTCCACTTTCACTTGTGGATGGTGCCCTTCCAGTAGATCATTTCCTTGGATGTTTGTTTCAATGTCCTCAAAATCATCCTCCTCTTCTGTTTCATGCAAGGTGTCCTGAATGTGGTTTTGCACATGATTCACCTCAGGCAGTAGTTCTTGGAATTCGTCACTGTTCAGTCTCTGATATCCTGGGACTGATCCTGCTGACATGTCAGATTGAGTCTCCTGTGCAGACTTGCCCCATATGCTATTCTCTCCTGTCCATCGGGACGGAGATGCACCTACATGATCGGCAGCAGCAGCTGCTTGGGGTGCTCTTGTGGATGATGCTCCCTTGCATGGTTGAAAGGTGGCAATGGTGGGATTAAGCCTTTGCTTTGCAGCCGCTATCTCCTCCTGAATCATATCAACGGTCATCTCTGGTGGCATGATGCTGTTGTTCTTCTGACACTCCTGCACGTACCGCACCCAGGTCATTTGACAGCCTCCAACCGAACAGAGTGCCACTGGGTCCCCTACGACAAAGATCAGTGACTTGGCACAGGTGAACGCCGTGATGAGGCGGCGCACGTCAGACAAGAAAGCATAGTAGAACTCATTCTCTTGTTGATTTCCGGATGCTTGTGGAATAGTAGTGATGTGAGCCTTGTTGACAGTCTCTCTGGTACGGACTGTACTTATAACCACAGCCCGGAACTGCATTCCTTAGTTGAAAACAAACATGAATTCTGCATTTTACTGAATGAACTAATTTACAAGTCTGAAATCAAGATTTTCAATAATCAAATAAGGTACTCTTCTTTATGAAACATAAAAAATACATAACAAAAATGTACATGTATACATTTCCCTGCAAAAGGTAAATGGATTTGGGTATTCCCCATATGCTGCCATACAAATAAGAACTAGAAATATCGCAATTTGCATTGTCGCGCAATGCGAATGTATCCTCCGGCACTACCACGATACACCTCTATACAAAATTTGAAAGTAATCTGTAAGTGGCAGTTAGAGCGCACACAAGGGAGCCACCAAAATTTGACCTTTGACCCTATAACAGACGGAACAGAGGCGGCAGCATCACCACACTAAAGATATGTAGATTTTTACTAAGACAAGTACACCTCCATACAAAATTTAAGAGACATCCGTCAAGAAATGTGGCAGTAAGAGCGCATAAAATACATATTTTTGAATTTTGACCCTGTAAAGGACGAAAAAATGAGGGTAGATGTGTAGATTGTACCAAGATACATCTCCATACGAAATTTGAAAGAAATCTGTCATAATGGTAATGGTTTTATTGAAAATCCATTTGCAGCCAGATGGCTGAATTGCAGAATTTTGTACATTGCATAAAAACATAAATAATTATACAAACATAATAAACTACAGTAAAATTATTCAGCAATTCGATTAAGAGATAACACATAGTGATTATATTTTCTTAATAAATCAGATATACACCTATGTATTAATAAAGTTCGCTAAAGAGGGGAAAATTGCATACATCCATTCCACAATCATATATATAAGATCGTTTGAAATAAGAGAGATGAGAGAGCAAAATTGAAGGGCCGGGGAAGAGTAAGGAAGAGAGGTATAAGGAGGGAACACAGACAGCACAAGAGATCCATGAAAAGTATGAGAGAGAAAAAGACAGAGGGAGAGAAAGAGAGAGAGGGAGAGAGAAAGAGAGATGAAGGGAAAGAGATATAAGATAATGCTGAGGATGAGAGCTAGTACATTGGAGTCATATCGAAAATAAGGTAAAAAGGTACAACTTTGACAGATCAATAAATATTAAGTAAATTTTTCCCTTTTCATTCATGAGTTACGGATAAAATATTTGTAAATTGAAAGTTACTGCAATAAAATAAAAAGTGAAATATGGTAATTTTGTGGTTTTCTGGTAATAATTTTGTGATAAGTATATATGAAATCAATAAAAAAGTTAACCATAAACATAAAATTATATACTCTTTAACTTAAAATAAAACTAGATGGAGCTTCGACTGCATGCAAGCAGCCGAAAATGATGCCTCTGCCATAGAGCAGTCTTACAAACCAAAACATAAGCAATTTTACAAATTTAAGTTTGATTGTAATCCACAGGTTCTCAGAATATCGTTATTACAAGCTGTAGTATTTTTCATATATATGTATGACCCTTTGATCTTTAACCTCATGACTCTAAAATCTAATCATTTCATTGGCTCTGCAAGATACATACATGTCCCGAGTTTGATAGTAATCCATTTCTTTGGTGTTCACAAGCTATTTTTGCATACATAATGAGCCCCCATGACCTTTGACCTCATGATCCTGAAATCTAATCAGTTCACTGGCTCTGCAAGATACATATATGACTTTAGTTTGGCGGTAATCCATCAATCGGTTCTTGTGATAACCCGATCACATGCTATTTTTGCATACATAATGATCCCTGTGATCTTGTGACCCCAAAATCTAAATCAGTTCATTGGCTCTGCAAGATATACATGACCCAAGCTTGGCACTATAATCCATCAATCAGTTCTTGAGATAAAGCAATCACAAGCTATTTTGCATACAAAATGAGCCCTGTGACTTTTGACCTTGTGACCCTAAAATCTACGCCGTTCATTGGCTCTGCAAGATACATATATGACTTCAGTTTGGCGGTAATCCATCAATCTGTTCTTGAGATAACGCGATCACATGCTATTTTGCATACATAATGAGTGATCTTGTGACCGCAAAATCTAAATCACTTCATTGGCTCTGCAAGATATACATGACCCAAGTTTGGCACTAAATCATCAATCAGTTCTTGAGATCAGTAACGCAAACACAAGCTATTTTTGCAAACATAATGAGCTCTGTGACCTTTGACCTTGTCACCCCAAAATCTACTCAATTCGTTGGCTCTGCAAGATACATAGATGACCAAGTTTGGGGGTAATCCATCAATCGGTTCTTGAGATAACATGATCACAAGCTATTTTTGCATACATAATGAGCCCTGTGACCTTTAACTATTGACCTTGTGACCCCAAAATCCAATTAGTTCATTAGCTCAGCAAGATACATATATGACTCAAGTTTGGCGGGAATCCAACAATCAGGTTCTTGAGATCATGAGAACAGGATCGACATACTTGCAGCTTTATGTCATCACTATGGGAATAAGTTTACATGTTACATGTTAATGTGTACAAAGTGCATGATCACTAATGTGAATTTAACAAGTCATAAGGAACTGGACTGTTATGAAATCGTTTGGTTTTACATTTTAACTGTTCTCTTGTATTTGATTTACGTAGGTTTCTAATGTTTTTACAAGGAGGTATATGAGGTAAGATACACATTTGAAATCAGTTTCTCAGCAAGATTCAAACATAGTTCCTTCCTTCTGCCAGCCAAAGAGGACAGATTCAATAGATTCAGGGCTGTCTCATATGAATGGTAATTAGGTCCCAAAATTATTTTCAGTTTTTTTTTCTGCACCCTTTCTAGACAATCTATTTGTTCTTCTTTTAGTTATAGCCTCTGTTACACACCGGCAAGGTATACTCTACGAGGGGTCTGAGCAAAACAGTGTAGATGGTGCAGAGATCTTCGATTGGCAGTACGTGACCTGTTTGGGTCCTAATAAGATATATCCTTCCATGGCATGTTTTTTGTCATGAAATCAATGCACTCCAGTTTAAATTACAGCTGATATGAACTCCTAACAATTTGACAGATATGGATTGCTTCAGAGGGTATTGATCTATTTCCAGTGACAGTGGTTTGGGAGTCTTTTTTATAAAACACACCTGCATACTCTCACTTTTAGCACGGTTAAGGGACATTCCATTTGAGGTGAACCATTCGACCAAATGTTGAAGTGTCGCTTCCAACAGAATTGATCTCCAGCAAATCTCATGTTAACAAAAAATGAAATGTGACCTGCAGAGCGCACACTAGTGACCCACCAAAATATGACCTTTGACCCTAAAATGAAAGAACATAGGTGGCAGCATCACCAAACACTAAAGATGTCGATTTGCCCATTAAACACCCTCATACAAAATTTGAAAGAAATCCGTCGAGAAATGTGGCAGTAAGAGCGCACAAAAGGGACAAATGACCTTTGACCCTATAAAGGATGGAACGATGAGGGCAGCATCACCAACAAGACAAAACAAGTGTAGATTAATTTCCTAAGAAATATCTCTATAAAAAATTTAAGAGAAATCCATCAAGAAATGTGGTCTGCAGATCGAGTGCACTCACGACATCCTGCAAAATATGATCTTGGACCCTATAACACATGGGACACTGGTGGCAGCATCACCAAAATTTACAGGTGCATAGATTTTACCAACACACATTTCCAAACACAATTTGAAAGAAATCTGTCAGGAAATGTTGCAGTTAAAGACCGCACACTACAGAGCACACAAGACATCTATCAAAATATAACCTTTGACCCTATAGAAGACGGAATACTGGAGGCAGCATCACCAAAATCCAATTTGAACAAAATCCCTTGAGAAATGTGGCCTATCGATCGAGCGCACACAAATGATCTACAAAAATATGGTCTTTTACCCTATAGAAAACGGAACACTGAGGGCAGCATCACCTAAAATTATAGATGTGAAGATTATACCAAGTTATACACAGCCTCCATACACTGTTTGAAAGAAATCCCTCAAGGAATGTGGCAGTTAGAGTGCACACAAGAATATGACGCAGTGGCGTAATGCTGCTGAATCCAAAGTATCAACCGACATATTGTTGGGGGATACAATAAAAGGCTATTTCTCAATGAAGCATTCAAAGCACCATTAAAGTGACTTGGTAACATTGTCGAAGGTTGATGAATTTTTGTATAAAATGTTACTTACTATATTCCTTCTACCGTACTAACCCTCTGACATACAAAAAATTCTCAAACCACGAAGATATCTATGGTTTTCTTTGAAGGCGTCGATGTACAACACGTACCTCTAACAGTGATTAACAGTAAATTCTCCTAACCATTTTTGAATTTTCCCAACCGTTTTTCCGTGAAAAAAAGATATAAAACAGGCTATAAAAAATCTGTCAACACTTAAATGTCTGGAATGGAATGTAGAGCCATTTTATTGCTTTGTGAGATTTCCATTCACCTAAAATGTAATTAAATTGTAATAATATAGTTGGGAGAATTCAGGAATCGATGAGATCAGTTTTTCCCAATTTGTACCATGAATAATGGTCCGTTTTCACTCAAATTTTCAGATTATCTTTAATTGTACATCTAGCGTTGAAGTCACTACCTTAGCACCACTATCTCTCATCTGAACAATGTTACCAAGGTCTTTAAACCCTTTTCTTGAAATAATAACATGCAAATTCTAAAACAGGAAGCCAACTGCCTAAATGTTCATGTATGTGTGCCTCATCATGTGTCGACCAGCATACAGACTACTTCATCTTTCTCTCATAATAGTCCATTTTGTAATGCTGAACCTTAGTAAAAGGTTCTTGTTCACTCTTTCCCGAAGATGGGATTAATAAAAGCTAGGTACTTGTCAAATCAAAAGAATCATATCTAGCTTGTGTAAATTGTCAGATTTCCCATTTCTATGTTGAACATATAAGCATATCTTTATAGTTTACAAATATACAATTTACCTTTTGAGGGTCTAGCAAAAACTATGAGCTGATTCAGAGGCATAAATAGTAACTTTCCGAGAGCAAATCTATATTAAATTTACGATACCCTATAGGCTTGCCGAGGGTGTAGTAAATTTGATATAAATTTGCCTTGAGGGAAATGTACTATTTAAGCCTCTGAATGCTCGCTATAGAGCCATAAAAGACATTGTATATCTGTTTTATATCCCTCATGAGCACCTCACCATTAGTAAGAAAAATGTACTGTGTGCATTAAGCAGCATAGGCCTTAATTAGATAAAAAGGGAAGAAGAGGTAAATAACTTACCAGATTAAAATACAGGATTTTGTATGCCTTTAAGCGGGCACCTCACGCCGTGCAATTTATGCTGAGCAGAAAGTAACTGCACTGCATCATCTAATGTTTCATTTGAGCCGACCAATTTTCTTTTATTTTATTTTTTTAATGAATGTAAGTACGGTACATGGTATTACAGAAGTTTCCAAGGGATCAATACAGGTGGAAGGGATATACTGTATTTGCCGGCGATAAGGCCGCACCCCAACTTTGACATTTCAAAGAGGAAAAAAAAAAAAAAAAACAACGGACAAAACAAAATGATCATAATTTTCTCGTAAACACTATTTTTTTTTTACAAACTGATACCAAATTCATCAATATTCTTATAATTTACCGGAAGTTTAGCTCAAAAAGTGATCGCGGGCAGATTTGGTGTCCAATAAATACCCCTACCACAATGTACGGTGTAATGCGAAACTGCATGAAATGGAAAACAAAATGGCGACTTTGGATGGATGCTTCGCGGCAGCTCTGTTAAATGGTCCCTTCCTTTACTTTTGCAATGCATTGGCACGAACTTAGATCAAGATCTATCGGCTCATGTCAACAATGCAAGATAAAATTGTCGGTAAGATGTGTTGAAATGTCCTGTACCATAGTGGTATAGTTATTGTACCGTTCGTAGTCCCATATGTACAAATTCGTGCTGGTTTTGACTTGACTTTTTTTTTTTTTTTACTCTTTCGCCGTAAAGGCCGCACCCCGACTTTTTGATATTTTCTCTTCCAAAAATACTGCGGCCTTTACGCCGGCAAATACGGTAAATGACTCATTCTCTGAACAATTAAGCTAAAACTATTCACACTCAGGAACATCAATTTAGATATCGATCGCAAAAATATCGGTGATTGCGGGGGGAAAAGTGGATTCTGGAATGTACTATACCACGCAAAATGATAAATTTTCTAACGTTCTCAAATCTTTAATGAAACTATCCCTTTTTTGTGTTCTGTACAATCGTACTGCAAAAAACAATACATGAGGGATATAATATGATCGTATCTCCCTGGACCCCCTGGACATCCACCCCCTCTGGGACCACTACCCCCTAGGACAATTACCCTCGGACAAGTAACCCCCCCCCCCCCCACCCAGACAACTACGCCCTAGGATAGTTGTCCAGTGGAATTGTCCTATAGGATGGTTGTCCTAGGGGGAAATGGTCCGGGGGTAGTTGTCCGGGGGTAGTTGTCTCGGAGGTAGTTGTCTGGGGGTAGCTGTCCGGGGGGTATTTGTCCTGGGGGGTAGTCGTCTTAGGGGGTAGTTGTTCTAGTGGGTATTTGACTGGGGGTGGTTATCTAGGGGGTGGATGTCCAGGGGGTACGTATCCCAGAACCAATATGATATATTATTGGCTTTTATGATAATAAAGTATCCATATGGCACTTTAATCACCATTCAAAACTGTCTAATAACATGTTCTCTTTTAATGTTTTTTATGGCTGATATAATCTCCCCCACCTTGCACATTCTGTACAGTGTCCACAGTGAACTGTCCCAAACCTCGGCGCCTCAGCTCTTTGCGTATTAGGTGCACCTAGAAAAAGAGCAGACAAAAGAAACACCTCCTTTAACTTTCTACAATGTATTAGAAACAACCATTCCATTATTTGTCATGCTATATGATTATAAGCATTGTCAATTTTCTTTCACATTTAAATTCCACATTCTCAGCTCAGAAGTTCATTTCCAATCGAACATCAAAACCATATGACTTCTGAAGCACAGCAACACATTGACACAGTGACTATAAATGTAAAATACAGCAGCGCAGAGAAGCAACAAACACCTACCGTTTTTGCCGGCGTTATGGCCGCAGCGCTACATAGGCCGCACCCCTAGACTTTGACATTTTGTTAAGAGAAAAAAAGAACAAAAAAGAACAAAACAACAGCAACAGAAAAAAAGGAAAAAAACAAAAACAGACCAAACAAATTATCGTAAATTTCTTGCAGAAAACTATTTCTTCTATATACTGATACCAAATTTATCAATATTCTCATAAAATTTTCAGGAAAAAACTAAGGTTACCTAAAAAATGATCGTAATTAAGCAAATCTTCATCGATTTTGAAGCTAGTACTGTATCACAGGCAGTTTTGGTATCAGATTCATACCCCTACCTTCGAAATTGCCTGAAATGGATACAAAGAAAATAGACTTGGTGCAGACTAGGCGCCGATGCACAGTTACAATGCGTGGTAGCTCTGTAACGGTCCCTTCTTTTAGCGATGCAATGGCACGAACTTAGATCTAGATCTACCAGTATTTTGTTTGAAAAATAAGTAATGAAGTTTATTCATGAGATCTACAAAACTTCATGTCAACAATGCAACATAAAATTGTCGGTAAGATGTGTGGATTATTCTAGAAATATCCTGTACATCAACTGGTATAATCATTGTAGTTCCATATGTACCTATGTGCTGTTTTGACTGCCTTTTTTTTTTTTTACTGTTGTTGCACATTGGCCGCACCCAGATTTTTAAATATTTTCTCTTCCGAAAATACTGCGGCCTTACACCGGCAAATACAGTAAGTGCCTAAAGATGTGGTCCATGCATGAATGACTTTCAATGTATTTGATATCAGAGGATCAATTTTCGTCACAGTTCTTCATACCTGGAGGGTGTATGGGGTCAGAACCGCTATGCTCTCATCGTCTAACGAACCCCAGGCAGGGGGCCAGTTCTGATACAGATCCTCCACTCTGAAGGCCACTTCTAGCATCTCCTCTCCATTCACAAAGGATGTTCCTATCAGCCTGTCCTCTCCCTTCACCACGTAGAAGTTAAGGGGGTAGAAAAGGGGATGTCTTGGGTTAGTACCCCAGGCCTCCATGTTAACAGTGTAGTACGGGGCCAAGAAGTCCAGGATTTCTTGACAGGACCGGTAGTTGTGGGTCAGAAGGAGATCACAGAAGCACTTGTTAGAGCGACTGTAGGTGAACAGACGCTGAAGTAGGGAATCATGGTACTTGGCACTGCGTGCACGAGGGGAGTAGACCTGTGAAAAACAAAAAGGTTTGTAGATTGCTAAGACTATATGCTCTTCTATATGTCACAGATATCCAACACGTGCAAGTATCACATTGGGGACACTCTGGGGCAAGATGATTCCTGCTGTTTACATATCATCAAATCTGCTCTGTATCGATCAACATGATGATTCAATCCTTTGACAGAGTTTTATACTGTCCATTAAGAACAAAAATACATGGGGATAGCTCCTACATATTGGAGAATGATATGAACTCAATGTCATGATTCTAACATTAGGTGAGCCTTTAGTTTCAGATCTTACTAACCTTCGGGCTCATCCGCTTGTGATCCCCTGCCAGCACGACGCAGGTGTTATTTGTTGCCAGCTGAAGGGGAATGATGGCCTCTGTCTCCCTGAGCTGCCCAGCCTCATCGATGATGATGTGAGTGAAGTACTCCTTCAGGTCCATGTTGTGGGTAAGGTGAACAACTGTGCTCAAAGTTGCGATGACGATGTTTGGTGTTCGACGACTGTCTTCGGTCTGCGCCTTAGCATAACTGGCCCAGTCTATGGGAGGTATAATGATAGTACAGATAATAAATTTGTGTTAATTAAACCAACGTGAGCTGTACGTCACACAAACATTTTCTGAAAAAGAGGAATTCAGGGTTCCTAACACTAGAATTAAGGCAAAAAACAGGAATGATTCCTACATAAGAGGAATGGTTGAGAGCTATATGTCATGATGTTTCCTTTTTTTTCTTCATGGTATGAAAGCTAACAAAAAAGCCTCAGCCATTCTGGGAAATTTGCAATTGCATTGCATATGAGAAACAAATCAATACAATTCTTTTATTTTCATTCTTGTAAGATATGGAATATACAATCAACAATCAACGTATCTTACCGCTTAGTTCACTGTCAGACGGAAGTCGCAGGTTCCCTTGCTCGTCTGTCATGACATACTTCCTGACTTTTTCATGGATGGTAGCCTTCTGGCGAGTGACTGCGTAGATACGCATCATGTAGACCATCTCTGGATTCTCACAGCAGAACTTGTCTAAGTGCTTTGTGATGTACAGGTCGGCCGCACTAAGATGTGACGGACACAAAAGCACAACATTTAGAAGATGGACAATTAAGTGCACAAATATTGAAATTTTGGTTGTATGATCATGGTCCAGGGACAACTGGGCAATGATCATTCTAATATACACCAAGTTCCTATGAACTTCAACTCTGCACATAACATTATATCGTCGGTGGGGTGACAAAACCTCGTATCTCAATTTTTTGAGATTTTGATTGTTTTGCATAATTTTGTACCTAATGGCTTACGACACCACCTGATAAATCCATGGAACGCCTCCTTCTCGGTTTTTTCACAAATTCCACACAAACACCCTTAAACTAAACCTCGTAACTTTAACCCCCTTTGAATCTGCACTGACAAAACCTTGTAACATAAGATACGTAATTCCTTTTCCTTGTAACTCACACACGGCCTAACAGTACCGAAGTTAGTGTATTCAAATCCTCGTAACTCATTCAAACAAATCCTCGAAACTCATTCAGAGTTGAAAGTAAGAACTCCTTTCTCAATTTGAATAAAAACTAAAAACTTGTATCTCAATGTAGATAAACGCAAAAACTTTGTAACTCACTTTCAAATATAAAAACAATTATTTTACTGTATTTCAACAATGACATTAAAAATTGTATAAATATTCCAGTTTTAAAAAGAAAGGACGGTGTCACAGCACTAAATTTGTTGAGACAGGAAAGTTTTTTTGATTTTCCTGATAATTCATGATTTTTGAGATACAAGGTTTTGTCACCCCACCGACGATATATTAGATAGCTTAGACAGATACCGAGATGTGATTGGTCCAGAGCTTGTCACATGATATCAATTGTGAGGGTCGTAATTGTTATATTTTCCTGGCCGGTCACTTTCCAGTGTTATATTAACCAGCTGGTGAAATGAATATATTTTTAATCAAAGCATGACGCCCTCTTGAGGACTGTATGTCACCAATTACACACATAACACCATTACCAAGGGCATTTAAAAAAAAAATCGAATTTTGTTTTCCCTTGAATTATTTTTTCCACATTTTATTTTTTCCCAACTTTCATTACTTTCATTATGGTCTTCATTCAAGTTATAAGTGACTTTTGGACATGAAAATATCTTAAAACAAGTAAAATATTTATCCTACTTCTCATTTCCTTTCAGGCAGAGCCCCAGTAAGAGTTTGTTTACACTATTACGTAAGATGATGAAGAGTAGCTGCCATCTCTCATGCAGAGCTGCAAGGCTCTTTTCAAGTTTTAACGAGAGAAACAAAAGTGGGGTCCTGATACCCCACCTGATTTACATTAGTTCCTGTGTTATAGTGGTAGGGTATAGTTTTAACGAGAGCTTTTCGTTATGAAAATTTAGTTTGCCCTCGAAAAAAGTGAGAAAAAAATTTCGGGCCAAAAAAAAAGACCAAAAAAATTCAAACCGAGGCTATCTAATATAACAGATTTTGACTGGCAGGGGGTATATAACATTCTTTGTCTTGACCATATATTCCCTCAGCGCTGCGCGTTTCGGGAAAATATAACTCCCTTCGGCAGTCCAAATAATGTTACATTACACCCCCTGCTAGTCAATATCTGTATAATGTTTCACTATACCTTACCTCAAACCATATCACAGATTTAACTATCAGTATCACCCAATATCTTGGACAAAATATATTCAAAAGCAAATGCTGGATCGCCATAATTTGCCCAGTAATTTTAAACATTTCCATATTACAGCAAGCTGTTGTGTATAGAAAAAAAGTGTACCCGACTTTGCTAGCTCCTCTTATTTAACCAACATGACTTTGGAATAAATTTCCATGATGAAGAGTAACTTATTTTCTGTCCAATGATACCCTATTCATAATATTTCTGCCACTTGTGACTGAGCACCAGGTCTTTACAAAGTGTTGTCTAAATCGCCTTGTTCCAAGTTTGGGCTAAAGGAACCAATGTAGGTCAGGTCCTATGCATGTGGTTCTTTATTTGTCTTACCCTATCTAGCCCAACATTAGCAAGATTCTGGCATAATTTGAGCTTTTTCAGCAATTTGAATACATTTTTCAAGTTCATGTTATGATGATAAATCATTCCACCTTTCTATATTGTTTTTCTAAGCCGGCGCTAAATATTTTCTAAAAAATTGGACCCCCCCCCCCACCCCCTAACTATATTTCAACTATTTTGAACCCCAAAATATACGCCTAAACTATAAACAAGACCAAATAAACAATAAAAACGAAGGGAAACATTTTCCTTGAAGCTGCAAATCACGCAGGTTGATTATCCTTCTACAAACACTATGAATGTCACACTATGAACATGACTGACAAAGAAAGCGGGCAAAATATACAGTCACTCAGGTAGACAAAAGAACATCCCTTCACTGCTATTATGTAAAAGTGTAGAACAGGTGAATATGCATGTGACACCTGTTCTACACATTTTTACATAATAGCAGTGAAGGGATGTTCCTTTGTCTACCTGAGGAACTGTATATTTTGTCCGCTTTCTTTGTCTGTCATGTTCATAGTGTCAGGAGAACCATGCCTTCAAGAAATGGTCCAGCACCGCCATTTCTTCACCTGTTGGCTCTCGTACAGATCAAGAAGCGTGAATCATTTCTAAGGATCATCGCCCGCTTTACAGAGTTGGCCATTGTGTACGTCTTTCCCGTGCCAAACGGTCCGAATATGATGACAGGACCTTTGCCTCGAAAGTAGCTGTTGCCATGGAGACCTCCGGCAGTGCAGATGAATCGAGCCGCCTTTTCTTGCCTAGGGTTCATTTTCTCTTCACTGCTCTCCACATCCTTCCAGGGCACAAACTCAAACCTGCAAAGATCATCCAAAAGGCACCCAACAAAAAAAATCAAGAAAAATCTCTACTAACTATCATATTGTAGATGAATCCTGCAGAACAGGTAGATTTACTTGGGTTGTAAAAAAAATGCTCTTGTCATTCCTGTGACAACTTTTCCATGGTCAATTTCCTACACTAACCTAATTTGTATCTTCAAACCTGAACCTAAACCTATACTTAACCCTATCCATAACCGTAAACCAATCCTATAATCCATGGGCGGCCAACCTTTTAAAGCTCGTGGGCCACAGCTAACGATTGGCATAACTTGGCGGGTCGTAGGTAGTCTTCTCCCCCCCCCCCCCCACACACACACACTCAGGTAATACGTGTATACACACCTGCAATTTTGCAAATACAGACAAGCAAACAACAAAGTCAGTGAAAAAAAAAATCAGGTTTAGTACTTTTTTAGAGTGATTTCTGGGGCTGCATTTGATGGACAAGTTTCAGCAAGTCAGACCGGTCTAGCCTTGATCACCCTGTAACTCTCCATAATTTGCTAGATGCAGCGTGTCATAATGTCTTGCTATGTTGTTAACCTTCATTACATTCACACTCTGGTGACAAATGAAGCAAAGTGGTTTACCTTTCTCTTCTATGAATAAATAGAGACCAATCTGATTTAAAGTTTCTGTCTTCATCAGAAACTTTCCTTTTCTTCGCAGGTCTCGAAGTCGATGCCATGTTGGTTGTTATTTCAAACAAAATGAAGGACACAGCAGAAAGAATATCCTAACTTTATTAGTTGTAAAATGTACATCTCATTGAACGCAGTGTAAAGGGAAGGGGACTATCCAGTTTACGATTAAGATTCATGAGAAAATTCAACGGCGGGAGAAAAGGGTTGTTAGTTTCAAGACAAGTATGGCATTTCAAACATATATCTTGATTCACAACATTTGTATATTTACAAATTTGAGAAATTTTGTATCAGCCAAGCAACGAGTCAACATGTTGTGAATGATGAAAACAAATTATGGAAATAGAGATAGCTGTGTGTATTATGTTATAGTATTAATGACTGCTTTGAGAGAAATAGTTGCTTTTATATGCTCAAGGGAAGGTTAGAATTGTGCTATTTGCCGAGGCGTGCCAAGGGGAATAGCCCAATTGTAACCTTCCCGAGAGCGTATAAAAACAACTATTTCTCGAATATTAAAGCAGTTTTTTTTTGTTTTTTGGTCGAAGATGGGACTCGAACTCTTGCGTACATGAGGTGATGTAACTACAAACAACGCCGTAGACCACTCGGCCATCGCGCACTGTTAACATGTTTGGCAGTTTTCTCCAATATATACATTAAAATGAATTGAAAACGGATTCGCGTGATGGATGCTTCGCAAAAGCTCCATTAAACGGACCCTTCTTTTACTTTTGCAATGCATATTGGCACGAACTTAGATCAAGATCTATCGGCAGATGTTGTTTTTTTGTTTTTGGAAGTTTATTTTCGTCTTCATGTCAACAATGCAAGATAAAATTGTCGGTAAGATCGATCGAGATTCAATTGTATTGAAATTACCGACCAATTTTTCGCACACGTACGGTATCCTCAATCGCTCAGACCATTTTTTAACATGTAAACCTATGGGGTAACCATGGAGACTGACCTATTTTCCCAATAACCATGGTTATTGGGATTTTAGAACTGTTTTAACCATGGTTACTGGGAATTTTCGGGAACAGTTAAAGTTTATGAATGCAATTTCGACCAATCACATTGCTGGATTACTTAAGTGAGGTATATAATTTACCATATTTCATCGCTCCTATGCGGGCCGCATTTCATTTATGAGCTATTTTTATAATTACTTTTACAAAGCTCCACAGGCCGCAACAGAAGAGCTTGCGGGCCCCGGGTTGGCCACCTGCGCTATAATCTAGTTGCAACCGCAACCCAACACTAAACTTTTGATGAAGCAATAGTCGCCAGAGCAAATGTCAGATCTGTATTACTTATAGTACAATTCACATACTTGTTCTCCTGGGGATACGGCGGGAAGAGGACGGTCATACAGCTCAGGTTATCCACAGCATGGTGCTCGTGGACAAAGTTGATACGGTCAAGCTGGAACTGGATGACCACCGGTACAACCTTCTGAGCTTCTGCGTTGCTCCTGCTGAAGTTCACAAAGGACATCAGGTTCTGCTCCTGCACACACTGGGCACTTAGCTTGACACAGACAAAGTCTGCTGATCGGTCTTTGGGCATTGCATTCTGTATGGAATCAAAATCAAGTTTAGAATGATGTGGAATTTTGTTTAGGCGCCTTGGATTAATTCTCATGCACGAGAGGCCGCAGCTTTTTAACCTAAGCACGCATGCAGGAAAGCTGCATTGCGGTAATCCCGGATGCGGGATTTGCCCACCAAAAGCCGCATTGTGTGTGTGTGAAAGGGTGCGTGGTCGTGTGTGTTCAATGCACCCTTTCGAGAAAAGCGGTGGGGCTTTTTTCGAAAAGGTCCGTTGAGAACGGAGTACCGGCTTAATTACACACCCTTTCGGGCTAAGTGGGGGGTCTTTTCTCGAAAGGGTGCGTCGACTCATCTTTCACATCAGTCGTTAAAATGTTAAAGGAATAGAAATGTTGTTTTATAAATTGAAATAATCAAAATTGGAACTACTTTTTACGTAGTCTTGCAGATCAGGCATTTATAAGAATAATATCAGTAATTACAAAGAAACACAATGAAATAATTAACTTAAATAATTATTTTGAACTAAAGAAGGGCACATTATTAAATGTGACTTTCCTTAAATTTAAATACGTGTGGATAACTTGGCTCAATCAAATGCCTTCAAATTTGGCACACATATGTAAAGGCATATGTACAAAGCACAATAACGTTTTCAACATTGACCTTCACTGACGTCATCTAGGCGCCATTTTGTAAAGTTTTACGAAAATCAACTCATGATCATATCTTCATAACCAACAGCTATTTCTTATTCATATTCATCATGATCAAGGTCAGTTTCAGGTCGAAGAACGCGCGCGTGTGCGTACATCCGCGCGCAAAATTTAAAAATGCTCAAAATCGTCTCAAAATTATTTTGCATACGTTTTAGGCCATTCCAAGCATTTTATAAAAAATGGCGCACACGCATGCACGCGCGTAAAACTATTACACAACATAGAATCACCATTTTTTTAAATTTTATTTTGGAAGTTATTAATAACGGAATGAGCGTCTGTTTAACATAAATGTCCGTGCGCGCGACCCTATGTAATACATAGCATATATGGGCAAAAACATGCCAAAACAAATTCCATTATAGCTCTTTGGAATGCACCTAGACCCAATTTTTTTTTCATATTTGGATAGAGTGTGAGTCCGAAATATGATTTTATGTCTCATTTGGCCATTAAGTGTATCGTGACATCATTATAATGGCCTTGGAACTAAAAATATGAAATTGCATAATATGAAGTCAGCATATTTATGGAAAATCGATTTTATCTCTGTATATATTTATCGATTTTCTTCCTAATTTCGATATGTTGTAGCTAAGACGATTCTCTACAAGCTCAGTTGTCACCATTTTCATTTTGATGACGTCATCATAATGAAAATTTCGATTAAAGGCCTCATGTCAGAAATTTCTTAATTTGCGTGTTATCCCTATAGAAGGTGAATTTCGTTCACGTCATGAAACTACATGATATTGATTTTTAAGAATTTTTAAGCAGTATCTCGCTTATTTTTGCTCTATTTTGTTTCAAATTTTAGTTCACCAGCCCACCTATACTTGCTCTAAACAAGTATTATATGTCTAGTTTATAAGGTGGTCTGTATCTGGGCTGTATCTAATACAGACCACCTTATAATTTTGTTAAAATTGCCTTTATTATTATTATTTATCAGGTGGGCTGTATCTAATACAGACCACCTTATATTTTTGTTAAAATCGCCTTTATTAGGTGGGCTGTATCTAATACAGACCACCTTATAATTTTGTTAAAATTGCCTTTATTTTTCTTATTTCGACCCACTTTTTTGTGGACAAGATAACATAAAAATGGTTCAATCAAATACCTTGAAATTTGACACACATATGTATAGGCATATGAACAAAAAACAGCAAAATGTTCAACCTTGACCTTGAGTGATGACGTCATCTAGGCGCCATTTTGTGAAATTTTCTGAAAATTTACTCATGATCATATTTTCATAACGGTAAATCATTTCTCATTCATATTTATCACGATCAAGGCCAATATCCGTCCGGTCAATTTCAGGTCAAAGAATGCGCGCGTGCGCGTACGTCTGCGCGTCAATGCGCGCGCAAAATCTAAAAATGCTCAAAATCGTCTCAAGTTTTTTTGTATTTGTTTCAGGTCATTTTAAGCATTTTATAAAAAATCGCGCACACGCGCATGCGCGTGCGTTTTCGCTTGTAACACTATTACACAACATAGAATCGACATTTTTTTTTCTTTCATTATAATTCTCATATTTTTTCGAGGAATTTGATGTATGTTTATCTCTTTATGACCATTAATTACAAGATGAGCGTCAATTCAAGAAAAATGACCGTGCGCGCGAGCTCTTTTAATACATGGCATATATTGGCAAAAACATGCCTATACACGCAAAAAACTGAGGTGCTAAATGTTGGGTGCTGAGTGAGATTCTGCACTTGAAGTGCCAAAATCAGCACTTGAAGTGCCAAAATCAGCACTTGACGGGTTAACTTTAACAAGGAAACCGAAACGTGCTGAATATTTGAGTGCAGAAAACGAGTGCTATAATATGCAGCACTTAACATCGAGTGCTGACTGCATAACCTGATCTGATTGGTCGGTTAGTATAATAGCTGTTACCTTGTGAATATTTGTTTTTGAATCAAATTCAGCTAAGAGATTCTTACATTCTTCATTCTCCAGGTCAATACCCAAGGCCTCAAAAGTCTGAATAACTTTGCTCCTTAAACTGTCAACAACATCAGTATTCAAAGCTGTTGCAGCAGATAACACTCTGTTTGTCATAGCATGTGTCATGTTGGTGTTTGATAAAAGAGAACCAATGAAAATGCAGCTGGTCTCACTATGAACATGACAGACAATGAAAGCGGACAAAATATACAGTTCCTCAGGTAGACAAAGGAACATCCCTTGACTGCTATTATGTAAAATGTGTAGAACAGGTGAATATGCATGTGACACCTGTTCTACACATTTTTACATAATAGCAGTGAAGGGATGTTCCTTTGTCTACCTAAGGAACTGTATATTTTGTCCGCTTTCATTGTCTGTCATATTCATAGTGTCTTGTACTGTCATTATGCATTGCTCCATCTTGTTCTTGTAGTAGGCCTATCCTATCATCATCATCATCAAATGCATCATCTGCTGCAGGATTATGCACTTCACCAACAGCAACACCCAAATCAGCATCAACTAGACCCTCCATACCCTGTACAACTTCAGGTTCAGGTTCTTCTTGTGGATGTTGGTTTAATAAATGTTTCCTGTAAGAGTTGAAAGTGGTAAATGACGAAGGACATCCACCTTGACCACATACCAAATGTAGATGGGGCATGTCAAACAACGCATGAGTTAGCACTTGCACAAGGGCTATTCTGCTAGCACCCAAAAGAGAGCAAAACTTGGCACTTTAAGTGCACAACAGTCAGCTCCTTTGGGTGCTAGCAAAGTAGCCCGGGTGCAAGTGCTAACTCAGCACTTCAAGTGCAGTCACTATGCGAGCTCCTAAAAAGTGCTAAAATTGAATCTTTAAGTGCTAAATCAGTCAGCTCCTTTGGGTGCTAGCAAAGTAGCCCGGGTGCAAGTGCTAAATCAGCACTTCGAGTGCAGTCACTATGCGAGCTCCTAAAAAGTGCTAAAATTGAATCTTTAAGTGCTAAATCAGTCAGCTCCTTTGGGTGCTAGCAAAGTAGCCCGGGTGCAAGTGCTAACTCAGCACTTCGAGTGCAGTCACTATGCGAGCTCCTAAAAAGTGCTAAAATTGAATCTTTAAGTGCTAAATTTAGCACTTTTTTTTTTTGAGTGTACAAAATCCATTATAGCTCTTTGGAATGGATCGGGACCCTCAATATTTTGTCATATTTAGATAGAGTATGAGTTGGAGATATGATTTAATGTCTCATTTGGCTATTGAAAATATTTTGACATCATCATAATGGCCTTCATACTAGAAAAAAGAATTTGCATATTATGACGTCAGCATATTTATGGAAAATGTATTGTATCTCTGTAAATATTGATTGATTTTCTTCCAAATTTCGATATGTTGTTGCTCAGATATTTCTCTACAAGCTAAATGATAACCATTTTTCATTTTGATGACGTCATCAGAGTAAAAATTTCAATTAAAGGCCTCATGTCAGAAATTTCATAATTTGCGTGTTATGACTATAGAAGGTGAATTTCGTTCACATAATGAATCTACACGATATTGTTTTTTAAGAATTTTTAAGCAGTATCTCGCTTATTTTTGCTCTATTTTGTCTCAAATTTGTGTTGACCAGCCCACCTATACTTGTTCCAAACAAGTATTATATGTCTAGTTTATTATTTATTATTTATTAGGTGGGCTGTATCTAATACAGACCACCTTATAATTTTGTTAAAATTGCCTTTATTATTATTAGGTGGGCTGTATCTAATACAGACCACCTTATTTGGCTCATTTGGCCATTGAGTGAATCGTGACATCATCATAATGGCCTTGGAACTCAAAATACGAATTTGCATATTATGAAGTCAGCATATTTATGTAAAATTGATTGTATCTCTGAAAATATTGATCGATTTTCTTCCAAATTTCGATATGATGTAGCTAAGACAATTCTCTACAAGCTTAGTCTCCACCATTTTTCATTTTGATCACGTCATCATAGTGAAAATTACGATTAAAGGGCACATATCAGAAATTTCTTAAGTTGCGTGTTATGCCTAAGAAAGGGGAATTTCTCTCACATCATTAATCTATATGACATTGCTTTTAGCAGTATCTCGCTTATTTTTGCTCTATTTTGTGTTAAATTTTAGTTGATCAGCCCACCTATACTTGTTCCAAACAAGTATTATATGTCTAGTTTATTTTTCTTATTTCGACCCACTTTTTTGTGTGCAAGATAATTTGAAAATGGCTCAATCAAATATCTTAAAATTTAAAACACATATGTATAGGCATATTCACAAAACACAGCAAATTTTTCGACCTTGACCTTGACTGATGACGTCATCTAGGCGCCATTTTGTAAAATTTTCTGAAAATAAACTCTTGATCATATCTTCATAACCAAAAACCATTTCTCATTCATATTTATCATGATCAAGGTCAATATCCGTCCGGTCAATTTCAGGTCAAAAAATGCGCGCGTGCGCGTACGTCCGCGCGTTAATGCGCGCACAAAATTTTAAAATTCTCAAAATCGTCTCAAATTTATTTTGCATACGTTTCAGGTCATTTTAAGCATTTTATAAAAAATCACGCACACGCGCATACGCGCGCGTTTTCGCGCGTATTACCATTACACAACATAGAATCGCCATTTTTTTTCTTTCATGATAATTCTCATATTTTTTCGAGGAATTTGATACCATGTTTACCTTTATGATTATTAATAACAAGATGAGCGTCAATTCAAGAAAAATGTCCGTGCGCGCGAGCTCTTATAATACATAGCATATATGGGCAAAAACATGCCTATACAAAATCCATTATAGCTCTTTGGAATGCACCGGGATCCTCAATTTTTTTCTTCATATTTAGATAGAGTATGAGTCAGAGATATGATTCCATGTCTCATTTGGCCATTAAGTGTATCGTGACATCATCACAATTGCCTTGGAACTCAAAATACGAATTTGCATATTATGACGTCAGCATATTTATGGAAAATCGATTGTATCTCTGTAAATATTGATCAATTTTCTTCAAAATTTCGATATGTTGTAGCTAAGACAATTTTCTACAAGCTCAGTAATAACCATTTTTCATTTGGATGACGTCATCATAGTGAAAATCTCAATTAAAGGCCTCATGTCAAAAGGCCTTCATAGTTTGCGTTATCCCTATAGAAGGTGAAATTCGTTCACGTCATGAAACTACATGATATTGTTTTTCAAGAATTTTTTAAGCAGTATCTCGCTTATTTTTGCTCTAGTTTGTCTCAAATTTAAGTTGACCAGCCCACCTATACTTGTTCTAAACAAGTATTATATGTCTAGTTAGGTGGGCTGTATCTAATACAGACCACCTTATAATTTTGTTAAAATTGCCTTTATTATTTATTTTTCTTATTTCGACCCACTTTTTTGTGTGCAAGATAATTTGAAAATGGCTCTATCAAATATCTTAAAATTTAACACACATATGTATAGGCATATGAACAAAAAACAGCGAAATGTTCAACCTTGACCTTGACTGATGACGTCATCTAGGCGCCATTTTGTGAAATTTTCTGGAAATTTACTCATGATCATATTTTCATAACGGTAAATCATTTTTCATTCATATTTATCACGATCAAGGTCAATATGTGTCCGGTCAATTTCAGGTCAAAAAACGCGCGCGTCCGCGTACGTCCGCGCGTCAGTGCGCGCGCAAAATTTTTAAATGCTCAAAATCGTCTCAATTTTTTTTTGCATACGTTTTAGGTCATTTAAAGCATTTTATTAAAAATCGCGCGTACGCGCATGTGCGCGCGTTTTCGCGCGTAACACCATTACAAAACATAGAATCGCCATTTTTTTTTTCTTTCATGATATTTCTTATATTTTTTCAAGGAATTTGATACCATTTTTAACTCTTTATGACCATTAATAACAAGATGAGCGTCAATTCAAGATAAATGTCAGTGCGCGCGAGCTCTTTTAATACATAGCATATATGGGCAAAAACATGCCTATACAAAATCCATTAAAGCTCTTTGGAATGAACCGTGACCTTCAATTTTGTTTTCATATTTAGATAGAATATGAGTCAGAGATATGATTCCATGTCTCATTTGGCCATTAGGTGTATCGTGACATCATCATAATTGCCTTGGAACTCAAAATACGAATTTGCATATTATGACGTCAGCATATTTATGGAAAATCGATTGTATCTCTGTAAATATTGACCGATTTTCTTCCAAATTTCGATATGATGTAGCTAAAATAATTCTATACAAGCTCAATAATCACCATTTTTCATTTTGACAAAGGCCTCATGCCGTATTTTAGCGATTAAAGGAGGCATGTCAATTTTTCACATTTTGCGTGTATTCTCTATGGGACATGACTTTTTCTCAAAACTGGATTCTACATTCCCGTCTTTCACGAGCAATATCTCCATCGTTTTAGTTTCGTTTTTGCTGAGCTTTTAGTATGTTGTCCATAGGAAAGTGAAAAGTATGCCGCAGACCTGCCGCAGACTTTTAGTCTGCGGCAAAGAGTATGCCGAAGTATGCGGCAGGATGAAATTTTGCTGCAGACTTGCAGCATACTAGTATGCCACAGGAACAGTCTGCGGCAGAAAAATGTAATAAATATGATAACAGAAAAAATTTGGCGATTCTATGTTGCAAAATGCCAGGACGCGCGGATACGCGCGCGCATAATTACGTGCGCGCAAATTTTAAAAATGCTTAAATTGGCCTGAAACGTATGCAAAATTAATTTTTAACGAATCGGAACATTATAACATTTTGATGCGCGCGTACGTGCGCGTCGAGGTGCGCGCGCAAAATTTGTTGACATTTTTAGTTGACCTTTGACCTGAAGTTGATGTATACCAAATATGGTTCATTTTTGATGACTCATTATTGAGATACGATAATGACCTGATTTTTACAAAATGGCGCCTGGATGGCGTCACGATGACCTAATGACCTTGAAAAAGTAACTTAAACTTGAAATCATAGGGCTTGATGACTGACAAAAATTTAAAGGAAATTGACCATGTCGATTTCGAGTAAACGTGAGGAAAAAAAAGTGTACGGAAGAAATAAAAATAAACTAGAAATTTAATTCGTCATGGGGACGAATTAGGTGGTCTGTTTTCAAGTCTTATGATAGATTATAATATTTACTATATTGAGAAAGGGAGAAGTTATAACTTATATAGACATGTAAACAATGATGATCATTATGATAATCATGATGATGATCTTGATAGTAATGGTGATGATGATGATGATGATGATCATCATCATGATGATGTTGATGATTATCATCAACAGACCACGATGACATCAGACTGAACAAAATGAGAGAACATTTAGATAGTATATAGTCTCAGCTACAACATACTAAAAAATCAACAAAAATCAAGCCGAAATAACGGCGATATTGCTCGCAAAAGATAAGAATGTAGAATCCAGATTTGAGAAAAAGTCATCTCCCATAAGGATTACACGCTAAAAGTAATGGATCAAGTGATAATAGGGTAATAATAAAGTAAATATGGTTGTTTATTACATTATTTGCGATTCTACGTGTTTTAATATTCAAAGGAGATGGTACAGTGAAAGGTCAAAAAGAAAAAAAAGTGAAGAAAACAAATTGTTGGAGACGCCCGGACTCGAACTAGGGACCTCGAGGTCGGAACTCAAGTGCGTTACCGACATACCAAAACATTTTCTATAGAGATTACACGTAAACGGAAAATGGAATTCTCAAATCCCACTTTGGAAGTGAAATATGAGCATGATACCGGCATCTGAATGAAAAATAAAGGGCACATTTATGATAGCTTATTGTCTCAGCTACAACATACTCAAAGCTCAGCGTAAACAAAGATAAAACGACGGAGATATTGCTCGCGAAAGACGAGAATGTAGAATCCATTTTTGAGAAAAAGTCATGTCTCATAGAGAATACACGCAAAATGTGAAAAATTGACATGCCTCCTTTAATCGCAAAAATACGCCATGATACAATTGTCAAAATGAAATATCGTGGTCACTGCATTTGTAGAGAATATTCCCAGGTAGAACATATCAAAATTTGAAAGAAAATTAATCAATATTTACAGAGATACAATCAATTTTCTAAAAAATCTGCTGACGTCATAATATGCAAATTGAAATTTTGAGTTCGGAGGCCATTATGATGACGTCATGAGTTAATTGAGGGTCAAATGAGACATGAAATCATATCTCCAACTCATAATCTATTTAAATATGAAAGAAATCGGGGGGTTGCTATCCATTCTGAAGAGTTAAAATGAATTTTGTATAGGCATGTTTTTGCCCATGTATTGTGGATACAGATAGCGCAGGTCGGCGCGTGCGTTCAACTTTGACAGCCGCTAATTGCGTTATTACTGGTCGGAAAAAGGTAAACAAGGTATCAAAATGCTTGGAAAAATGTAATAAGTATGATAACAGAAAAAAATTGGCGATTCTATGTTGCAAAATGCCAGGACGCGCGGATACGCGCGGAAACGCGCGCGCAAATTTTAAAAATGCTTAAAATGGCCTGAAACGTATGCAAAATTAATTTTAAACGAATCGGAGCATTATAACATTTTGATGCGCGCGTACGTGCGCGTCGAGGTGCGCGCGCAGAAATTGTTGGCATTTTTAGTTGACCTTTGACCTGAAATTGATGTATATTAAATATGGTTTATTTTTGATGACTCGTTATCGAGATACGATAATGACCTGATTTTTACAAAATGGCGCCCGGATGACGTCACGATGACCTAGTGACCTTAAAAAAGTTGATTTGACTTGAAATCATAGGGCTTGATGACTGACAGAAATTTGAAGGAAATTGACCATGTCGTTTTCGAATGAACGTGTGGACAAAAAAGTGTACGGAAGAAATAAAAATAAAGAAAGAAAATTCTAGCGAAATCAATAGGTGATCTGTCATCGACAGACCACCTAATAAATAAAGAATAAAGAAATAAAATTCTAACGAAATCAATAGGTGATCTGTCATCGACAGACCACCTAAAAAAGAACTTAACTCTCACCTTAATGAGGATTGCCTCATAGACCACGTCAGATTCTTGATTGAATTTGAGCAGGACCTGAGAAACACGCTCCCTGACGATCTGCGATGTCTCTGAGTCGTCAAACAAGGGTACCTCAATCTTGATTGTGCCGTACAGTTCTCCATTTAAAGCATAAAGAGAGCCGTAGGGGTACCCCATTTCAGCCTGGTTGGAGAGGCACATCCCAGAAGCGGTGCTGTACCTAAGCTCACAAAAAGGAAAGGGGATTGTGACTCAGAAACCAGCTATCTCAGCAGAAGACATGGACAAAATCCAAGGTTCGCTTGATTTGGATGTTCATTTAGGTCTTCTGGACAAGGTATTTTTTGATGTTATGACACTTTCGAAATTTGTGAGGAATTAGGCCTAGGGGGAAAATGCTACATAGATTCCTAGAGGCTAGATCTAGTCTAACTCTCAAAGATACACTCATAAAAAACAACCGTGCAGATAAACTAGAGAAAAGCCAAAGTGGTGTCATAAGTTGACTCTTTTTTCAGGATATAAAAGTAATAATGACTGCTTTAATTTTCGAGACATAGTTGTTTTTATACGCTCAAGGGGAGGTTACAGTCGTGCTATTGCTATTCTATTATCATTCGTCTGCTTCTTTTTTTAATCTACCATATTATTAGTGATAGATCTGATATTTATTTCTATTCAGTATAGGTAACTAGATTAGTATTGTTAGTCCCCCTGTATTGAAATCTAATTCTATTTTAATTTTGTTGTTGTTGTTGTTGTTGTTGATGTTCCTGTAAAGCGATCTGTGTTTAACAAGCTGTGCTTTTTTACCGACCACCTCTTTTCCACATTTTCAATCTCTTTATAACTTTCTTGTTAATGTTCATGAATTTATTCTTGTTGATGGTGGACTTGTTGTTACTGTTCATGAATGTATTGTTTTCATGCAAGTGGAAATAAATAAATAAATCTTGAAACTTGAATTCAATCTAGAAGGTTTATATTTCAAGCAGACCTTAGCGCAAATTACTCTCAAATACTCAAAATATGTCCAAGTTTGTAAAAATGTTAGTCTGCATGTATCCTAATGGATATAATTGTGAAAATTACATATTTGTGTGCCAGAAATTATTTGATTACACAGAGTCTGCGATAAAGTTTTGTTTATTTTTTGTTTTGAAAAAAGGACAATCTTTGAGGATACCATACCTTAAGAGTCTTTCCATGCATGCTAGTTCTTCTAGGTGCAGCATACGATGCATGTGAAGCTTGTACTTCTCCTCATTCAATCTGTGATCAGTCTGTTCATCCTCCAGACCAGACAGGGTGGTAGGCTGCTTGTATTGAGCAATCAATCTAAAAACAAGAACAGTAATGGAGATACACGACCTTCAAATTGTAAACACTTTGTTAAAACACAGTGCAGGATTTGGTAGAGGTGTCGCATCTAAAGCCAGGGTAAACATCAGGAGTGTCAAACCTGACAGACATGAGCGCTTTACACGAACCCACTATAATCATTATTATTATTTGACACAGTATTGGTAAATGCAAATTTGATCAAAATAGGAATTGGCTTGCTACATACATTTATGAGAATTAAGAATACTACTTTTAAGGAAACCCTAATGTATGTGTGAATTTGCTTTTGAAGTAATTGTCCACATCCACGTACCTCTGAATAGAATTGAATTATCGATATTTATAACAGAAATTTTCATTTCATTAATAACAAAGGATAAGTAACAATAGAATTATACATAACAATATACATTAGACATTATGTGAACAAAAATAAAAGATAAATACAAAAAGGGTTTTAAGAAAGTTACAAAGAGAATGTGTGTCAGATAATAATAAAAAGAATACAGAAAAGGGAAATTCAACTCATAAACTTTAACTTTTCTCTGTAAAGAAAAACATAAAAAATGGTAAAAGGTATTATTAGAGAGTTTTGAGGTAGGTTTTTATTTTTTCTTGACAACATATTTGTTAGATGCTGCTTGTAAGTATCGGCTTGCATGGTGATGTAGATATACAGTAGACCTGCGGGTGCACCATGTGAGAGAGAGAGTGAGTATTGAGGAGTCCTTAAAAGGACTCTCGGTAATCTTTCTTGAGGGTTTGTAGTCCTGAAAAGGACTGTTGCTATAGTCTTGAAAAAGACTGTTGATAATCTTTCTTAGCATATAGTTCTAAGGAGAACTATAGCGCTTGGAAAGGATGAGTGGCGGGAGTGGCTCAACGTTTTGAACAGGTTGACTATCCGTCGTCAGAAGTGGAGAATAGGTGGCGTGCGTGAGCTTAAGTCACCAGGGTGCGGACGTCGGGGAGAAATACATGACCGTGTGGGCTTGAGTCATCAGGGATTGGACATGGATGGTCTGCTCGTCCGTCTGCCAGTCCGTCTGGGCTGGATTCTCCAGGTTGGGGACTTGGGGGAGTTTCAAATCCATGAATGGGGTGTGCAGTCGGCGAGACGCTGTGCATGTCCCCAACGTAGGTGGCGTTGTAGTCTGCTGTGCATTGTAGCTGTGAGGCTGGCGGCTGCTTTGAGGGTTTGGCGGGTGGCGGTGGTTGATGTAGTTCTCCTTAGAACTATATGTTAAGAAAGATAACCAACAGTCTTTTTCAAGACTATACCAACAATCCTTTTCAGGATTACAAACCCTCAAGAAAGATTACCGAGAGTCTTTTCTCTCTCACATGGTGCACCCGCAAGCCTACTGTATAACATATTTGTTATCCACCCTGAACCTGAGGATACATATTAAGCAATTGTTATGTGTGCTTTTAGTTGACTTACTGTCTTTCCCATTCATGGACTTCTGGTTTGGAGTATTTGACAATCTGACTGTTACCGCTGTCCCATAGCTTGATCTTCTCTCTGGTCTGCTGCTGTTTAGCAAACTTCTCCAGCTCATTGGACGATCCAACATGGATGGAGAGCTTCCTCACCAACACCGGCTTCTCACCTGCAAGCATAAAGGAAAAGAGTATTACTAATATGGATGGTGTTAATCAAACTAATAGCATTATCATCATCATCATCATCATCACTATCTATCATCATCATCATCATCACCCCTATCTTCATCATTATCATCATCATCATCATCACCACTATCATCATCATCATTATCACCACTATCTTTATCATCATCATCATCATCATAATCATCATCATCACTATCATCACCACCACCACTAACAAATCGTAACTACCATCCAAACCACCACTAATGCCTACAAAACTACTATCTAAACCACCACCATCACCACCACCACCCTCACCCTACCCCTACTACCACCACCAACACCTTCACCCCCATTATCATCACTGTTCAAACTTACCAAAGTCAAAGACAACCCACTGATGGAAGAGACCCAAGATGTGGGTGTGGAACTCGATCTTGATTTTGTAGGATGTACCGCCAAGTTCGGATATTAGACCTCCTGGACACACTTGAGGGCGGTCCTCATCATCAGGTTGCGACAGATGGAAGTGCAGGCGATGCTCGTCATAAAGAAGACCAACCCTCCTAAGCGTCTTCTGTGAAGTAAACAATATTTTGTTGTATTTTTTAAATTTGAATATGAGGTTGCATGGTCTATAAATTTATAAATACTCAAGATCTTTATGTTGATGATTTGGATAAAAAAAAGAATCCTGAATCTTGGGATATCAAAATTGTAGATCTTACTTCAATTTGTAACTCAAATCTGAGATAGAATGTCATACACTGCAGATTTTAACAAGGCTCCACAAGATATAATATAACTTTCAATTTGCCATTCAATTAGAGGCGTTGTGAGATATTATGATGGGTCACGTATATATCAATAATGCTCATCAACTGATAAAATCTTTATTGTTAAGGAAATAGCAGTTTTGCTAAAAATGTTCAAGTTAAAGAATTTGAGAGGAGCCATACATTCTTTTTTAGATATACATATAATTGAAGATATTTAGGGATGTAGGACTGGTACTTCTATACCTTGATAAGCATATTTCTCCAAAAAGTGTTCTTTAAAAGGAAATTGCCTCTAAATGACACCGTAATTGTGCTCATCCTTTTCTGACTCAACTCCATTTGATCTCCCATAGGATATCTCTTCACTTTGTTTTATTCGTAAGAGTTGGGGTTGCAATTAGGTGTTATGTTAGTTTAAGGGCTAGGGTTAGGTACTGTGCTAGATCTATGAGAATTTCATTAGCATCAAAAATTAACAGCAGAGCCATTTTCGCCTGAGCATGTGTCATACAAAATTAAACCATGACACTTTACATTACGATGTAGTGATCAAATGTTACGATTTTTAACTTTTGCATGTATAATAAGGTTTTACGAGTTTTATGCATTGTTTTTTATACATGTTTAATAAGTATTGTCATCCTATTTTCAAGATGGCGGCTAGGGAGAATTAATTTCCCTTGCGTGGTACTTTTCCACTCCGCTGACTGGCTTTGCAGACATTTCCCAAATGGCTCTGTCCGGTTTGTAATATATTCTATAATGACGTAGACTTTTTCATTGTTACGAATAGCGCGTACATTGACATGTTGTTGTATACACATATTTAAAGTTATAATTCAACCAATAACACTGCAATGGTGATGGGGGCTTTGCTATTATTTTCCATGTGGAAATCAGTGGAATTATTTTTTTATCGGTATACAAACAGGTTACTGTTACTGTGTTTTGTTTATAGTGCCGGTCAAATTTTCTACCAACAAGGACTCAACGAGTTCGTCCCCTGACCACTCCAAGTGGACTTGCTCGCCAAACGTCTTGCATTTAATAGACTTCGCTGATTTTTAGACTCCGTTTCTCAGTAACCCTGTATTCAATTGTTTTGACAACTGTTTATCATCGACTCATTATCTTCGATCAGATTTTTGTCTAAGAGAGCTGTTTGCTCCCTTAGATATTTGAATATAGTGTGCATTTGTGTGTGCCTGAACGATTTATACAAACCTTTATTATTTGTGTGGTTATCTATATTAAATTGTTGATATTAATTATATAATCTTATTGCTTGATAGTGTGGTTTTTTCTTGTGAGAGTGTTAAGTCAAAAGGTACAACCCCTGTCAGGGGAGTTCTATAACACATTGAAACTTTCACTTGTGCTCACCCTTGCTGACTGTACTTCAAAACTCCCACTGGAATGTTATCTCTTAACGAAGTTTTTCTTTTTTAGGGTTAGGTTTGGAATTGAATTTCATGTTCAGTTAAGGGTTAGAGTTAGGTATAGTGTCATATCTAGGGTTGACATTTAAGGAATTTACTAAGCATCAGAAATTGACTGCAGAGCAATTGTCATAGAAACATTGTCATCAAACAATAAAACAATAAAACCATGGCATTTCAAGTCTAAGCTATTCTTACCCTTGCTGACTGTACTTCAAACTCCCATCGGAATGTAATCTCTTCACTATGTTTTATTTCTTTGACTGGATGTATAGCCTTCACATCCTTGGAACACTTCATACTGATCCCAGGAATCTCCTCCATCATCTGTAATAGAAAAAAAGAAATAGCAGAATGTATGATGAGTTTACGTTGTCAAAAATTGAAAAGCCTGCAATGAATACCAAATAACTTTAAAGATCACAATCACCAAAGGAGAACAAAAGAAAACTAGATGGGTCATCGACTGCATACAGTCAAAAATGATGCCTCCACTATAGAGCGATTTTACAAACCAAAACGGAAACAATTTTCAAAATTCAAGTTTGATTGTAATTCATTGACAGGTTCCCAGAATATTGTGATTACAAGTTATTTGTCATATATATGGCTCTGCGAGATAAATACATCTGTCTGTTCTAATGACAATGCGTTAGAAGCTATTTATAGGCATACCTAATGAGCCCCATGACCTTTGACCTTTGACCTCATGACCCTATAATCTCTAATCAGTTCATTGGCTCTGCAAGATACATATACATATACATGTCTTGAGTTTGATGGTAATCTGTCTATCGGTTCTACTGATAGTGTGATCACAAGCTATTTTTTTAATACATAATGAGACCTATGACCTTTGACCTTGACCTTGTGACTCCAAAATCTACGGTAATCAGTTTATTGGCTTTGCAAGATACATACATGACCTAAGTTTGGCGGTTATCAATCGGTTCTTGAGATAACGGGATCATGAGCTATTTTTGCATACACAATGAGCGATGTGACCTTTGACCTCGTGAGCCCAAAATCGAATTGGTTCATTGGCTTTGCAAGATACGTACATGACCTAAGTTTAGTGGGAATCCATCCATCTGTTCTTGAGATAAAGCGATTCATCCCGAGAACGGGACAGACGGACGTATACGTACATACGGACGGACCGACAACCCGAAAATATAATGCCTCTTATACAAAATATTACGTACAGCTAGAATTTATAATCTAATAGTTAAAGTAATATTGAACTGATTAACCTCATGCCCTACTACATACCTGCCAACATTTGAAAATATGAATTAGGAATTTCTAGCATGGTATGCCTTCCAAAATAAGAAAACAGTACCCTTAACCTGTAACAGGCGTTCGCACATGCAGTAGCCTATCCGATATGCATCTGGCTTTATGGCAATTAAGTGTACTAATCGCCTTATGGAGACAGACATTGGCCTTTCATCACTGGTAGATGTGAACAGTTGATTTTTTTTTAATTTGCATTATTTCGTTCGTAGAGAATCTACGAACCCCCGGTAAAGCTCTTTCATGAATATTTATGTAACATGGACAAAAATAGGCCAATGAGCGATGAGGAACTTGGAGATGGTATTTGATCGGTTGAATAAAAGGGATCGATCACCAAATAAGGCTATTCTTAAGAATCATGCATGAATATGCGCGTCACACAATTGATAAGAATAATGATGAGTTCACCAGTGATGATAGGCGTTTGGGCTGATGCCCGCGCCGATATGATGCCTAGCTGTTTCCATATGCGTCGGGCTTTATGGCAAGTGTAATAAACGCGTTATGGAGACAGACATCATAGGAGAGGAAACTAGATATTATATTATTTAACAATATTTGTGGCTTACACCCAGTAAATAAGATTGATTGATCGATCTGTATTGAAAAACAAGTCAGAAAAAATCTTGGAACCAGCGGGACTTGCCATCTACTGCTTGCCGGGCAGCGACTCTACCACCAGGCCATCATAGATATTATATATCGTCTAGTTTGACATTTGAGAAACAAGACAAGAAAAAAAAGGGACAACCACAGAAATAAAATCAAAAGTATAGTATCTGCTGAGAGCTCTCTGTAATCGTATACATGTAGGAGCTAATGATCTTCCGACTCAGCAGATATAAAGACACTCTCAAAAATGTCCACTAATCAATTCAGAATGAAGAGAAATCCAGGTTACGCTGTGCTCTATGAATGTTTGATGGGGGAGGGGAAACAAGAAGATGCGATTCACCACCTACCACTTCATACTCTGCACTAGAAGACTGGTTGTACTCGGCAAGGAGCTCATCCACAAAGGAGTAGAGTCTCTGTTCCTTGGCCTTGGCGATCTTCATCATGCGATACTCGTGCCTTTCCTTCCATTCCTCCAGCTCCTCCTGACTGTGTGCCTCTGTGTTTCTAACAGAATTAAATAGAGAAAAAAGATGACACATGATTGCCTAATTATCAACCTAGTTAAAGGGGAGGATCACAACATTGATGTACCACAAAGTGCAGTCATTTTCTTGAGGTTTATCCAACAATAATTTTTTTTGTACCTGACAGTCCCTTCAGGCTTCTTACAAAATAAAAATGAGTTAAGAGCTAACAAAAAATGCTTTAATAATCTTTTACTTAATCTACAAAAGGAGTCAGTGCAATCAAAAGGAGTCACAAACTTTCTGTGATTTCTCCCTAGGATGATTCTGTACAAATCAAGATCAAAATCGTACAAAAGTACCACAGTCCATCATTTTGGATACATACTTCATCAAAATATCTACAAAACACCTCAGGTAACATTCTAATTTTTGAATAAGTAGGAAAAAAGGAAGAAATAGGATTGTAATGTTTAACTACAGCTGCAGCAGTAAACAAACATTGCTCATGTTTTCTTCACATTTTCATGACTTTATTGAAAAGAAAGGCCCATGCAGGAAGGAATCTTATTTCAAATATTGTATTTCAAACTAATGTTTTACTCTATGGCACTGGAATTTTGTGGAGAACTTCCACTTCATAAGTGAACACATATTCAAATGTCCTTTTCCACAACACAGCTGCATTGTAGAGGCATCATGGTCTCGTTTATTGCAAAGTTTTGTGTCTCAGTCTTGACAAGACATTAATCTATGGCTGCCACTCTCAGCCCAGCTAGGTGTATCAATTATGTACTTGGTAGGAAGTATTTCATTGCTTTTATCTTTTCAACACCTTAGGGCAACTTGGTAGAAGCCAGGGTAATGGTAGTAGTTTCTAGGTGCCTTGATCACCTAGAAACTACTCTTGCCTGAGAGGAATAGGTGCAGGAGTAGAATAATTAACATTATTCTAGGTTTTTTTTATACCTCTGACAAAGCTTGTACTGTCCATTTGTGACATTCAGTGGAGGGCTTCTGTACTTCCAGGAGCGCTCTGTATCTGACTTGATCCTCATCTTATGCTCCATGGAGTTGGTGTGTTCATCATAATTCTGCTTGGTACGGAAGGGCTTGTCGCAGTAGGAACACAGGTAGTGGCTGGTCACCATCTGCTCAACGCCGTATGAGGGCCTGGCAAGTCTCGCTGACGATGCAACTCCAGTGTTTCCTCCAACATCGGGGGTGCTGTTGGTGCCTGCAGCGGCCTGCTTCTGGATGGCAACCACTTCTTCGATGGTCTTGACTGGAGAGTGGTATAGAAAAGGATGATAAAAGAAAGATTAAACAAGAAGTTACGTTCGTTGATCGTTATTTTATAAATAATTTGAGGGAAGAGTATATATGAGAACCCTGGCCAAGCATGTGCACTGTTGAAGAATAGTCCTGAAGAAAATTAGAAGCTGGCAAGAACTTTCTTGGGTTGATCTTCTATAATAAAGGGAGGGAGAGGTGCGCATATATACTGTACTCTCGATTTTATTACAAAAGTAACGATCAAACTTCAAACATTAGTTCTTGTTTAATCTCTCTATTTTACTTCATAATTCTTGATCAGTAGTCACGATGCTGAAACAATGTGCACCAATAAAAAGTTGTTACTGACCTGTGGGCACCCTGACCCATCATGAAACGTTTATGCAGGCAAAGTACCTGTTTTCAGTGAAACAACAAAGCAAAAGAAGCTGTAGATTCAACAGGTTTGTTGTAAAATTTGTCAAATGTCTTTTAATTTGCCCATCGAGCTTGTTTAAGGATGTCGACCGATATCGGCACATTTTGTCTATTAGCCAAGGATGTGGATGCATGCTGATCTGGTAGTGTGACATCTGAACATTGTTGTGTCGATCAATACAGAAGCTTTATAAGGACCGCCTTGATCCTTCTTGCAATTTTGTCTGAGCCCGCTCGCTTGTGAGGCTTTCGATAGGTGACAAACAGATATCTCTGTATTTTTAATCTCTGTATTTCTAATATCTGCTTTCGTCTTGAGAATAGGCATTCAATTCAAGGGTCAATCCAATAACTAGTCTGCTTTGCTTTAGCAGTTTACCGACAAACATTTCTACTGAATCAGTCTTCAAGTTCACTTTGTTAATATTCAAGTAATGAAGTGTTTGTACTCTCTGTGCTGAAACTAATGCTAGCAACATGATGAGCGTGCTAATTCACGTAATGGGAACCTATGAGCCAGTGTCAAACTACAAGCAGCCCCCAGGAGAGCGTCAATCTACAATGCAAAGAACATGGCTTCTAATTTCTCAAGTCTTGACATAATTTGAGAATCTCCCACCATCCTCGAGCTTGGCTGAGCGTTACTCTGGGTTTTAGCGGTAAAGCTTGGCTCTGCCTTGCTGCTTTAATTCTTCTCAGACGCCCCAGAGCTTGGCTTGCCTTGCATGGTTGGCTAGCATCACTGTACTTGCAACCTGGCTGTTTCTGCTGCTCTTCCCTCCCGGTCGCGAGATCCATGCCAGAGCTCGTAGGGTCAAAACCATGTTGCTCCAAGGCGATAAAAAGACGATAAAATCACAAAAATGATTTACAAAACTAAAAAAAACGACAGGTTATAATGATAACCGGGGTCCAATCAATGCATTGTATGTCTAACTAAAAATTGAATAAAGCCCTATTGCAGAGATTTTGATGGATTCTGCGTGACTGTGGAATGTAATGATCTGCGCATGCGCGGACAGGTTCTCATTTATTCTTGAATGAGAATTAAGACATTTTTAAATAATGGCCAATAGTGACAAAACCCAGTATTCATTAAAATGCCATAGCAATTTCTTACAATCCATAGGGCTTTACCCTGTCAAGCTAAGGTCTAGATATGATACCATACACAAGATCAGCATAATTTGTAATATTTGTAGATAATGGACAATACTGGACGACACCAGCATCCGACATAAAAGTAAATCAAACTAAAATCTAATGTAACGTACAGAGGATGCTCAGTGTGTATCCTCAAAAGATCTTTACGTTATGCATCAAAGGATAAACACTTTCATAAAATATTCTTAAAAATTAATGTGTAATGGACGCTAGGGAACCAGACATTCTCTCCAGCGGCAAAGATATTGAGTTAGGTGGGAAATGGGATGCACTCTTGTTGCAATAGAATTTAAGGTTAGGTTTAGGATTAAAGATAGATAAAGTGTGCCGTCAAAGAATGAAGAAAGGAAGTCAATTAGAGCAGAAAATTGAACACAGAAAAAATCTTGCTAGGAAATGTATCATAGACCTGCATACTGTTGTTTTTTGTTACATTCTAATCCCCTAAGGCAAAAGAGACGGAAACAAATGTGCCTTCCAGATTTCATGACCCTGCTATAAGTTCAAGTTAAATGACCTTCGACCTCAAAGGACCACCATTACCTTTGGCCTTGACCTGATATATCCATAGGAGGCGCTCTTCGGCCGAGTGAGGGAACATACACTGGTTGCTGTGAATCTCCCTAAACTGGCACCTGTCCAACATCCTGCAGACTACCGGCTCCACCTCAGGCCGCAGACGGGGGTGGCGGGGGTAGACCTGTACCCATCGGCCATCGCTGGAGGAGTCCAAGAAGTAGATCGGGTTCTTGCCCCACTGATGACCCTTGATCTTGGTGTAACAGAGACCACATGCAACCTATGTAGGAGTAGGAGCACAATATGTCATATAGTTGCAATAGTGGACGTGTTGTCATAAGAGTGGTAGCAGTACTGGAAGTACCTATATCACTAGCTGTAAAATAACGGTGGTAGCAGCCACTGAGGCGTATGCAGAAATAGTGATGATAGTGGCTTTAGCAGTAGAATTAGTAATTGCTGGAGGGGTAACCCCTATACAAATGTCAGTACGCTTACACGCGAGCTCGTCAGCGTGCTTGCCAATGAGTTCGTCGACGAGCACGCAGACGAACTCGCCAGTGAGCTCGTTTCGTTCCAAATATGCAAATTAGCTACGAGCTCGTTGGCGTGCTCCAAATATGCAAGCTCGTCACTGGCCGATAAGCTTGTTGGCGAGCTCGTTGGCGTGTTCGTCAACGAGTTCGTCGGCGAGTTCGTCGGCGAGTTCATCAACGAGTTCGTCGGCGAGCTCGTCAACGAGTTCGTCGACAATCTCGTGGAAAAAATGGCTGCAAGCTTAATGGCGTGCTTAACAGCAGGTTGGCATTGAGAACAAATTTGTGTCTACATATTAGAGGTGAACTTGATGATCCTGTTGAGCTATTGGCAAGCATATATATATATATATATTTATCTAACTTATCAACCTTTCAATATCCTGGTAACATCTGTAGGCTGGCCATGCAGGGACAATTCAGTTGGCTAGCTGGTGAAGAATACAGTGATACTCTTAGAGCAATTTAAAAGCTCATTACTTCTGGGATATCAATCAATTAAATCACTAATATATCAAAAAACAGAAAGAAAAGATATAACATAAAATGTAACTTAAAACAAGCAGCTCTTTATCAGAGTCAATACAAACACTGTATAATGCATGTTACCTGTATGCAGGGTTCACAACTTCACACAACAATATGAATGAATAAATGATTTCCAAATTATATAATTACACTGTATAATGAAATTAAATATGTGAGTAATAACACTGTATAATACTCTGCCTTTAAAGAAATATTATTATCCATTTTGGTAAATATTTATCCATCATTCTAATCACTCATAATATTACAAAGATCCAAACTAATAAAGCGGTATTCATACAATAACTATATAGCATCCCCCTTCTTGTCAGTGCATTCACCAACCCAGGGTACCAAGTATGATACATGTACATATACTATAGGATCTCTAGAACAATCCCTTCTTTATATCCGCTAGCAAACTAGTTTTCAGTATTCAGACCAAATGCATTCTTGTACTCTCATGTTGCCTAAAAGATAGGGTTTGTCAGTCAAGATACAGGAATATTTACATGTACATGAATATAACCTTATCACATAGATTATATCTAATGTTACTTTAATGAAGTAAATATGCTATGTGCTAGATAGATAGAGAAACAAACTTCCCAATATATGAAAAGATATCTCACTAGAAAGAGAATAAATATTTTTATCTCATTAATCATTACTCTAGACACTTCTCTTTAATAAATGTATAAGAGAGGTAGGCCAAACTGTTGGCCTAGTCTTATTATAAATACACAAGTAGAACATTTAGTTATAAGGTGTAAGAAATTAGTTTTTCTCTTACCTAAAACAAAGGAGCTGCAATACCATTCAAAACCCATGTCTGCTCTTTACAACAGCAAGATGCAAAAAGACTTGACCAAACGGGCCTATAACAAATCAATTCATTCTTATCAGGAATGCTACCAGTGGTAATTCCACAAGAGAGAGTAGATAAGAAAGTGAGAGAGGGGAGAAGAGAGGAATAGGGATTTGTGTCTTAGCAGGGGGAATCCTATGTACATAAGGAGAGAGCAAGATAGAAACAGGGAGTTGACCTCGAATCACTGGGTGTGTGCTCTTATGTAATACCTGATAATGACATTTCAGGGTGTTAAATATATGATACAGTCAGAATAAATGGCAACCCCCCCCCCCCCCCCTTCCCAATCTGGTATGCTGCAAATAAATGTTTCAAAGTTTCAAAAGAATTTAATTTACAAGTAATTCGACAGGTTACTTCAGCATGAAAAAGCTATTGTTTCAATTTCAACACAAATTTTCTGAACTTTTAATGTAATTGCATATACAATGTATGTTCTGACAAAGTGGCTCAAAAATGTATCAAAATAATAAAGTATGCATTTGTTTACCTTAATTATTTCAGGTAAGAGATATCTTTAGATCAATATTTTTTATTAAAACAAAAATTACATAAAAAGGATGCTGGTGGAGACAAGAAACTAGGAAGTAGGAACTCATTTTCCTTGGCCCAAGACATTTTAAAAATACATGTACATATATTAATAGAATAAATAAAAGAAATTGGCATCCTGAAGGGAACTTTAAAATACATATACATGTATACCGTGTGAGTCAAAAAATAGTTTACACCTAGAAAATTGCTAATTATTTTAAAAATCATCTATGAACAGTAAATTATTATACATCTTATGAAAGAGTGTTTTATTCCAAATCGTTTGGTATCACTTTTGTGTGGTATGTGTTCATGCTTGGATGAACAGGAGGCATTGTTTGTGAAAATGCAAAAATCGACTTGCGCCAAAGTGATGCCTATAGTATGTATTATGTTGGGATCAGCGGAGTGAGAGAATGAATTGAATGTATCAAGTGAAATGCATTGCATATGTTTTTTGCAGAAGCAAAGTCACACGCACACACACTAACAATGTTCGTTGATATTTTATATTCAATTTTTGATATGTGTGGCATGATTAATTTTGTTCGGGATGTTATGTTGATCTGTAATGACTGAAATAATACCCATATCGCAATTGTTTTATTCAAACATCACATAAGCAACTAAGGCGCAAGTCGATTTTTGCACTCTCGCATACAATGCCTCCTGTTCATCCAAGCGTGAACACATACCACACAAAAATGATACTAAATGATTCAGGATAAAAACACTCTTTCATAGGATGTATAATAATTTACTGTTCACAGATGATTTTTAAAATAATTAGCAATTTTCTAGGTGTAAACTTTTTTTTGACTCACACTCTATACCCAACTGTTTTCCTGGGAGCTCGATCACCTGTTTACCAGCGAGATCGTGGCGAGCTCCCCCTTTTTCCTGTCAGCTCCCCCATTTTCCCAGAGCTCGTGGCGAAATCCCCCATTTTCCCGCGAGTTCACCACCAGCTCCCCAGTATACCCTCAAGGTCGTGGCGAGCTCCCAAATATACCCCTGAGCGCGCCACGAGCTCCCCAGTTTACCCCGAGTTCGCCACGAGCTCCCCAGTTTAACCCCGAGCTCGCCACGAACTCCCCCTTTTACCCACGAGCTCCCCCTTTTACCCACGAGCTCGCCACGAGCTCCCCAGTTTACCCCCGAGCTCGCCCACGAGCTCACCAGTTAACGCCCGAGCTCGCCACGAGCTCCCCCTTTTACCCACGAGCTCACCACGAGCTCCCCAGTTTACCCCCGAGCTCGCCCACGAGCTCCCCAGTTTACGCCCGAGCTCGCCACGAGCTCCCCCTTTTACCCACGAGCTCGCCACGAGCTCCCCCTTTTACCAACGAGCTCGCGACGAGCTCCCCAGTTTACCCCCCGAGCTCGCCACGAGCTCCCTCTTTTACCCGAGAGGTCGCCACGAGCTCGTGGCGAACTCGTGCACGAGCTCGCCAAGATTTTGTAAGATCGTTATTAGCGTCCTGGAAGCATGTTACGAGCTTAAAGCCTAAAAAACGATCTTATTAAGCTTACCACTTGTGAAACAGGACTAAACATAGCAGCATCATAAAGGTAGGAATTGTAGGAATTTGGAAGACAGTGATATTCAAAGAGGCAGGAGTAAAAGCTATAGAAGTTGCGCAAGCAGTGCATTTAAAGGGAAATCCAACCTTGTAGAAAACTACTTTAAAAGAAAGCAGAGAAAGCAGGTGAAAGTTTGAATGAAATCGATACCTTATGAGTATGCCCCACAGAAGACGGCACTTAAGAGAAAAACAGAAATAAAGATAATTTTGTACTCGACAAACAGGAGAGTTATCCGCATCTACGTCACAATCCACTGACCAAATTGCCTTTAGGCCTAAAATAAAAACTTGTTGTATTGCCCTTTGCGACCAGCCCAAAAATCTGAAAATGTACGGTCGGCAATTTAAAAATTTAAAAATTTGTGTTATTAATGAATAAAAAAATATGTATTTTGTTTGTGTGGGATATTAATGCATTAAATCAAATTATTCCCAAATTCTCACTCGTCTTCTGCCCTAGTTTCAAAATTCAAAGTAGACCCCGGCCTCGTGTACGTGTTTATACCGTGCACTGCACCAGCTAGAAACCAGGGAGATTTTGGCGACGGTCGCTATTTAGAGTTTTCTACAGAAAGGCTCACAACACTTTCGTATTCATGACAAATTTTGAAGGCACTAAAAAAAATTGAGAATTTAAGTAAAGACGAGATGAAAGGACATATACATCAAGACAAATCTTGAATTTTCATCAATTTGGAAGCCGTTGATATATTGCCTGACAGTTTCAAATTGAGCTTTCAAAGAGTGGATATTAACATGTTTTTCAATTGGTGGTCATTCAGTGCTGTCCGCCCGTAAATTAAATGCAGCGCATGCGCTGTGTTGAAAATGGCGACGTGTTGATTTATTCAGATACTGTTTCTTTATTAAAGTTTCCAGCAAGTGTAAGTTAGTTTGTAATGTTGTAAATTGTACAACTCGGATTAAAACATGGAGATACAGTGAGTTGTTTAAATTGTTTAATTTTTGTTTAAATTTCTCAGTGTTAGATTTGACTCATTTCAGACATTTCGATTAATTGCAAATCCTCGCCATTTTTTTAAATAACTTTTGTTTGCATAACAAATGAACTTATTACAAAGGATGAATTACCCTTTAAGTGTATATATAACATTACAGTATCTACATGCTAGACCCAATGCACACAAGGCGTTATTCCACTAGCGCCAATTAGGCCAACTGATTGTTAAATTCAATAGAATTCATGCCACTGTAAGCAGTAAACAATAGCCCCCTACAGATAGAAATGTCTTTTCGCTAGGTCATCGCACCCTGCTATAAGGAGGACTTGCATCTGTGGCTAGAGATTTTGCCTGGACTCGTTCTGCTCATTTAAATGCGTGAATTTCCTTGACTGGGGCAATCAAAATAAAGCCTGGTGTGCATCGATCGGGCCCCATGTAAGTTTTGAAAACAAACCTTAATTGTATACTGAAAGACTGGTCTAAGAGGTTGCTGGGGTGGAACCATTGGTTTCTGTACTGGAGGTAAAGCAGGATTGGTTGAGGATGGGGCAACTGAAACCGAGGGATTGCAGATCAATTCATGGCTGACACGCACAAGCATCTCACGATCCAGTGGGTGGTACGCCTCGTACGACCAGATACCTGTCTCAATCTGCAAAAAATCACAATTTCTGTATTTTATTTGAGATGAATAAAACCCTTTATATTCCAGGTCGATATTCAACAATCTACTGTTCAAAAAGGAAAAATTTCAAAATCAATTGCTCCCTGACTGAAACCAGCAACAACATATATGTAGGCCTACCATGCATGGTCCACACTGGCTGATTAGAATTGCATTTTATTACACTATTAAATTTGAAGCAATCGGTACTAAACCCTGAGAAAGTTTTCTTGTGGCCGCTTTATAGTTTACAAACTGTATAAAACTCAGGTTTATCTACAACTTGCTAATATGGAATCCTCAGGGGTTAAGATGATGTAGATGGTATGAGAAATACTACTGCTATAGTATCCCCAAATTCCTAAATTGGAATAAAACAACAAACCCTTCCAAAAATCTTAAAACAAGGCAATTTCAATATTATCGATTCTAAAAAAAAAATCTGCTTTGATTCAGGTTCAGTTTCTCTGGCATCATCAGAGAGTCAGTACTATTCTTAGAAGAAAATTTCAAGAAAGAAAAGAGAATAACTATAGTATCTGAGTACCGGTACCTCATTATGAGCAAAACTGCACTCGGCTCCAATAGGGCACCCAAAGGAGTTGTCGCGATGCCAGCAGAGGAATGCCTCGGTTGGAATTCCATTGGGTCGCTTTCGTATTTTCCAGTAGCGATCCGGGCCCCCCTGGCACAGCCGGTGCACGAGGCATCGGTTGGGGCCGTTCCACTTGTGGCTTTTTTCCCCTGTGCATATGTTCGGGTTTGAGCTGTTCTGGACGCTGAGGACCTGGGGGGCATCATCGAAGCAGAACCTGCAGAGGTACAGGAACTGACCCCCAAGGTTCTTGAGCAGGTTGGTGAGTTCTCCCCTCGTCTGCGGATCAATGACTTCATTTTGTGAAGACAGCAGAGGTCTTTGAGACTGCTGTGGGACAGGAGAAGGTGACATTGGGGGCGCTGTAGGGATCACAGCAAGTAACTGTTGGAACCTGTTCTGAACCTGCAACGTAGCATGAGGGTTCGCCCCTGGAGCCTGCACACCTTTCTGGTTATATGGATACACCCCGGGAGGTTCAAGACTACCGGCAATACCAGAGATCTCTTGATTGAGCTTGTAACGTAACCAGGTATCGACCTCCTTGCCATTGAAGCGGCCATTCCTATCTGCGTCCCATACTTCCATCTCTACATTGCTGTGAGGAAACCAACAGCTCGCTGTACTTATCTGAAATAAAATAAAACCATCAAATTCAAAATTGTGAAGTAGGATTATATGTAGAGACTACAGAATGCACAGCACATTTTCTGAGCAAAAATATAACATGAAGAAGACTTTATCACAAGCCTTAAGGCAGAAAACTCAACAAACAAAGATCAAGTCTATGGCATAATTGCTGTAGCCAAATAATAGCCAATAAACCTTTAAAGTAGAAGATACATCCTGAATTTGATCAAGAGCAAATAATACATCAAAGTTTGATTACACCCTAATGGAAAAGCACAACATATCACTATGCGATCACCCCTCACTTTCAACTGAAGATTTTGAAGCCTGATACTAGAGCGAACTACCGGTACCTAAAAATAGCATCTATATCTGAATTGATTTTGCAATTAAAGATTAACACTCGTAATTATTATCAAGTTTTTGGTAGATCAAAGCATGTTGCCTCTTACCATGGAAAAAAAATGATGATAATGTTCTTTGGAAATTTAAAATCAGGGAAATCATGTCCGATATGGTACCTTGCATGGTATTCCGGTAGCAAACTGTTGACAGAGGGCGTATTCACCCTTGAAGTCTTGCTTTACGCGAGGACGGATACGACCGTAGACATCCTTCAAACCGTCTTTGGGAGGGACATGTAGACGGCACACCAGCATGCCACCCTTACAGGCAGGCTTGTGATTGGGATTCCTGTTTAGCCTAGAAATGAAAGGTGTAGAGGAGGTGTGGTCGAAATATATATCATCAGACTGCATGGATTGCATGGTTTCTATTTAGAGTCCTGCTGATCGAGGCACTAATGTCTTTTGGCAAGGCATTAATCTGAATCTCCATTAAGGAGTAGTAAATGGGTACCTGATAGGAATTTATTCCTTGAATGCTTTCAGTGCCCGTAATTATATAGGGCAGCTGGACTAAAACCAGTCCATGGTAATAGCTAGGCCGGCCGGCGTACAGTTCTGAAACTAAGTCATCGTGCACAAGTGTCGTTGCACTTCATAATTGGTCTGATAAAAGCTTTAGTATATAGGGATGCATGCATTAATGATAATAGCTAGGTCCATTTCTTTAGTGCATCGATAAATATAATCTACTGCGCTTAATACAAAGTAGCTGATAGAGTCAAATAAGGTGCTAATTAAAGCGGTCAAGGAATTTCTCGATCCTACCACTATACCAGGTATCCATGCATTCATTTACTTCACTAATGTTGGAGAGTGGTAAATGTAGATTAATTAATACAATGATCAGATACACTCTAAATTAATCGTAGATGCGTTCTGTACGTGACATATAGGCAGGCACGTAGCCAGAGTTCGATGTTTGGGGGGGGGGGCACATACATGTAATCGATCGAGGTAAAAAAAAAGGGGTCTACAAAAGTTCACCCCCCCCCCCCCCCCCCATGGCATCCCTCCTGGCCAAACTACAGAACAGACGGCCTTTAATTTAGATACAGACATATTTTCTCTTCAAAGTTGCAGCAGATAAATGGACTCTGTTATTAACTATACCCTGGCCCTACCTGCAATCCCCGGGCTGCATGCAATCATCAAGAATTCATGAAGATATAACTTAGATCATACCTGAAGGAGTACAGCCCATACTGATGTTGAACTTGAGTAAAGCATACTTCACAAGCGAGGCTAAACTCATAACTGGCCAACCACTGGTGTGTTTCTGGGGATATCCTTGGTGGTTGGGGGCATGCAACGACAGCTTGTCCTTGGGGTTCGATGGGCACTCGCTGAGAGGATGCCTTGGGGATAGCTCCGTTGACGGGGGATGACCTCTGACCATTCATCGCTGGTCGCTAATGACCGCTGCATAATATACTGGTCTGCGGGGTCTGCATGTTGGGCTACTATATCTGTGGAGGTTTGCGTTTTTCTGTAAGGATCGAGTACAACAAAATGACTTGTATTCGATCATGAAGGTGGATTATGCTTCAAAAGCTCTTTTTTGTAATGCTCATTTATTGATTGATCATTTACGTTGCAGATAGACCGTGATTTTGCCATATTCATTGATATTTCTTTCAAAATACGAGGTATGACTAATATGAAGGTCGGCCTGTAATTAGTTTTGTAATGCTCAAAAGCATATTCAGCACTATACTGCAAGGTTTTATTTTTTGTATTAATCATGTCGTACGTTGATTTCATACGTATTCTTTTGCTTTACTTATTGCATTTAGTCTTTTTGTTTTTATAATCCTTTCACGCATAAAAATACTTGATTGAATCAAGAAAAAGGCTCATCATATTCAACGCTGGATGAGTACGGGCTGCATATAGTTGTCTTTCGGGTATGAGGATATTCGCTAGGGAGCTTTGTGTTTAAAATTGGCTGCAAGAATTAGGTACACTTCAAATTTTCAAAAATGTCCCATTTAAAACCATATATGATATTAGAATATCTCCAAAAAAGACTCTGCAAGGTGCTCATGCAGCAAACCTGTAAACACTTTACCTGCTCGTATAAAGAGTACTGTAAAAACCGGAAACTCACATGAAACTCTCACGAATCTGCATCGAGTTTCTGGTTTGCAGTCATTTGTAATTTTGTATGAAATATTATCACAACCCTACACTTTTCCTTTGTAAAAGGGGCCATATTTGAAAAAGCCACTGCACCCCCCCCCCCCACCCCCCGGCCCCGGGAGCCACCTTTACCTTGAAGGTAATACAAAGTTTTGGTATATGCATGGGGTCATGAATTTGGTTCAAATTAACATATTAGAAGTAAATGCAAATTTACAGTATTAAATGATCGTTGTCGCGGTTGAAATTGAGTCTAAAGTGATGAAATTGTAAACAATAAACTCTTTATGTTGTATAGCGCCCTCTCAAGAATGATATTACTTAAGCTTTAAAACAATGTGTCTTAACTACAATCGACCGACTTTGCTATTCCCGTTTGGAAATTATATATCAGAACTGCATATCCTGAGATTTTCATGGCCGCAGGACTTGCAGCTACCATGGAATGGCGCTCATTTGAAATATTTGAAATTTACCGGGAGCACCGGTAAATTTTTGATTCTTCAATTTCTCGAAAGCAGAAGGATTTTAAATTAGGGGCTAAATTTTCTAATGCTTGTATTACATCCACAGGGGCATCAAAACATATCAAAAAAAATTGCTATCCATCCAATTTTCAAAATTTACAAAAACTTTGCATTAACCTTTAAAAGGACGTCACACGTAGCAGTCTACGTTGTCGTCGTGCAAATCTAAAAGTCCCTATTTTTGTCACTCAGCACCCGGCCCTGTTGAGTTCTAAAAGCACTATTTGTGGAAGAGGATATAATGTCTATAGGAATACATCATGTCTTCTGTCTTCAATTGCATATACAGAGATAATTTTACTTTCCTTTTATTTTACAACAGATACAAATTAATATACACCTCATTGCTGAAACACTGGCTTGATCGAGAGCAAGTCTGAACACATGATTGTACAGGTTTTTCAGAATTAAACAGATCATTTAGATAGTTAGATAGATAGATAGAAAGATAGATAGCTCATTGTTTTCCACAGTGTCTAATTTTAGAAAGAGTGTAACATATTGAAAAATGATTATAATATACATGTACATACAATACCGGTACACACTATTAATAGAAATTGTCCGTCAGTTTAACTTACAAGATATAGTGGCGGAGCCTATGGAAAAGCAGAGCTTGTTGTGGATAGGCTCCACTACAAATGAAATAATTAACTAAAGTTAGGTTTGTGAAACACAAATCCACGTTAAAACAGGGAAAGGGAGATTGCAGGGATACATGAACCAATACTCACAACTACAACAGACAAGGGAAAGGGAAGGGAATATATCTGCAACTTAATGAAACTAGTACAATGTAGTTTGTTCTCATATGAGTAGAATATGTACATAATTCGCAAGGCCATACCGTTATTTACTCTTTGTAATGTACAAAAGTATTCTGCTGGGAGAGAAAAATAGTCAGGAATCAGGATCGAATGACAATGTGTATTAAGATAATGGCATTTCAATATCCTTCTGAAAACATGATTACTTACAGACCTTTTAATCACAGAATCGAGAGAATTCCAAAACTTAGAACCTGTATATATTAAGGTATTTTGAGCAAAGCGTGTTCTCGTTCCATATAAGAAGATGTTTGGAAAACGCCTGTCGGGTAGGATAGTCGTGAACTTCATTTTTTTTCTTTTTATGGTAGTGTCTGGGGCAGTTCGTTGTTATTCAGCTGAAACGTGAGGCAGTTTTATTGTAAATCAAAAATATCTTTAACTCTCAGTACTTTAGTATAAAAAAGAGAGGGTTCGAGTGAGTACGAATAGGTAAGAGCAATACGTACAATTTGCAATGTAACATTGCAAATTGTACGTATTGCTCTTTTTTGAACAACCAGGATTTTGTCCAGTTGGAGTTTCAATGAATTACCCCAGGCAAGAAAACCATAGTTGAAGTAGGGCAACATTAAAGTGGAGTAAACCATTTGCAATACATATGATTGGAACATAGATTTCAGTTCGTATATCACATCAGCATTTCTTGATAGTAATGAGCAAATATAATTATTTTCCAGGTCTTTCCATCATCAATAAACAGGCCAAGAAACTTGGTCGACTGTAACCTTCTTAATTTTGACATTGTTGAAATAGATATCTCCAGGTAAATCAGAGATTGAATTGCTTAAAACATTGGATTAGTTTTGTCCAAGTTCAGTGACAGTCTATTCGCAAAAATCCTCTGTGCGACATCCTCAAGTTCCCAATTTACAGTTTCAACAAGAATTTGAGGATTCTGATGATAATAAGATATGCTTGGGTCCTAAGTAATGAAACAAATTGTGTTCGATTACTGAGGTAACTTTTATACCACTCCAAGGCCCTACCCCTGACCAGGGGCGTCGCTAGACCTTTTTAAGTGGGGGGGGGGGGGTGTAGAGGCCAACGATTACCGACAAAACTAGCCACCAATTACCGACAAAATTAAATGTCCCGATATCTACAAATTTAACCCTATAAATCCGGGGCCGAAGGCTAAATTCTTTTTCCTATGGACTATCTATAGTACTTGCGTATGCGCAAATGGTCATTTTACATATACGAATTATTTCGTCAACTTAGTCAGCATCATAGCTATATATTTTAATGCAGGCGCAGAGATAGGATCTTATTTTAGGGAGGGGCGGTAGTGAGCAAACGAATCACTTAAAGAGCGCGCATTAGGGGGGTTGGTGATAGGTCTCCCGCGCGAAGCGCGGAAGCTTAGACGTGTCCTTAAATTATTAGGAAAAGAAGACGATTTATTGTACCGTTCTCGACTGTTAATCCTTGTCTGAATGAAATTCCCCCCCTCCTCGATCTCGCGCGAAAGCTTAGACGTGTCCTTAAATTATCATGAAAAGAAGACGATTTGCTGTACTGTTCTCGACTCTTAATCCTTATCTGAATTCAGTTCTCCCCTCCCGCGCGAAGCGCGGAATTTTTGACATTTCATCAAATTATTAGAGAAAGCAGACGATTCATTGAACCGTCCTCGACTCTTAATCCTTGTCTGAATTCAATTTCATTAAATTATGAGAAAAGCAGACGATTCGGTGAACTGTTCTCGACTCTTAATCCTTATCTAAATTCAGTTCTCCCCTCCCGCGCGAAGCGCGGAAGTTTTGACATTTCATTAAATTGTTTGAGAAATTAGACGATTCGTTGAACCGTGCTCGACTCTTAATCCTTGTCTGAACGAAGTTTCCCCCTCCCGCGCAAAGCGCGGAAGCTTTGACGTTTCATTAAATTATTAGAGAAAGAAGACGATTCGTTGTACCGTTTTCGCCTCTTAATAATCCCTAATTGTCTGAATTCAGCTTCCCCCTTTAGCGCGAAGCGCGGAAGCTTTGACGTTTCCTTAAATTATTAGAGAAAGCAGACGATTCGTTGTACCGTTTTCGACTCTTAATCCTTATCTGAATTTAGTTTCCCCCTCCCCGCGCGAAAAGCTTAGACGTTTGATTTAATTATTATAGAAAGAAGTCGATTCGTTGCACCGTTTTCGACTCTTAATAAGCCCTATTTTTGTCTGAATTCAGTTTTCTCCTTTCGCGCGAAGCGCGGAAGCTTTGACGTTTCCTTAAATTATTAGAGAAAGCAGACGATTCGTTGTACCGCTCGCGACTCTTAACACTAATTTGTCTGAATTCAGTTTCCCTCCTCCCGCGCGAACCGCGGAAGCTTTGACGTTTCCTTAAATTATTAGAGAAAGCAGACGATTCGTTGTACCGTTTTCGACTCTTAATCCTTATCTGAATTTAGTTTCCCCCTCCCCGCGCGAAAAGCTTAGACGTTTGATTTAATTATTATAGAAAGAAGTCGATTCGTTGCACCGTTTTCGACTCTTAATAAGCCCTATTTTTGTCTGAATTCAGTTTTCTCCTTTCGCGCGAAGCGCGGAAGCTTTGACGTTTCCTTAAATTATTAGAGAAAGCAGACGATTCGTTGTACCGCTCGCGACTCTTAACCCTAATTTGTCCGAATTCAGTTTCCCCCCCTCCCGCGCGAATCGCGGAAGCTAAGACGTTTTCTTAAATTATTAGAAAAAGGAGACGATTTGTTGCACCGTTTTCGACTCTTAATAAGCCCTATTTTTAAAAAAAAAATTAGTTTCCTCCTTTTGCGCGAAGCGCGGAAGCTTTGACGTTTCCTTAAATTATTAGAGAAAGCAGACGATTCGTTGTACCGCTCGCGACTCTTAACCCTGATTTGTCTGAATTCAGTTTCCCTCCTCCCGCGCGAAGCGCGGAAGCTTTAACGTTTCCTTAAATTATGAGATAAAGCAAGCGATTCGTTGTACTGTTCTCGTCTCTTAATCCTTATCTGAATTCAGTTCCCCCCCCCCCCCTCCCTCGCGAATCGCGGAAGCTAAGACGTTTCCTTAAATTATTAGAGAAAGAAGACGATTCGTTGTACCGCGTTCTCGACTCGTCTAAATGAAGTTTTCCACCCCTCGGTGGGGTCACTCAATGTGACTTCCGGACCGCATGACCGTTACCAAAATCGCGGAAAAAGGGGTCAATTTCAAGCAATGTCCGCGGACAAAATATTCCTCGAAATAAAGAAAATAGGGGTGCACAGGTGCTCTCGAAATTGATAAACAGGGGTCAGGAAAAGGGAAAAGAGAAAACCGGGAAGGGAAAAGAGAAAACCAGGAAGAAAAATTCTCGGAGCCGAGTCTTGTCCTTGAAATATGGTAAAATAGGGGTAAATTTGCGAAAGTGTCCTTACAATCTTATAAATAGGGGTATTCCAAAGTACGATTTTGTCCTTGTTTTGACGTAAAGAAGGGGGTTAAATTTCACAAAATGTCCTTGAAATTGACGGCAAAAGGGGGTTATATGCATTTGTGGTAACGGTCATGCGGTCCGGAAGTCACATTGAGTGACCCCACCGGTTCCACCCCCGCGCAAAGCGCGGAATTTTGGCGTTTCATCAAAATATAGGGAAAGGAAGACGATTCGTCGTACCGTTGTTGACTCTAAATCCTTGTTTGAATTTAGTTTCCCCGAAAATTTTAAACCTCTGATTTCTTTAGCTGATATTATAGGCAAAGTAACTTCGAGAAAATACAAGTATTGTAAATGAAGTCACTCTCGAAGTCGTCACAGCGGATAAAAAGTCACAGTTCGTCGGGAAAAAAACTTGTCGGCCGACCGACAATATACATCTCACCGACTCAAACTTCTGCATTGATATAGTACACGAGGATCGAGCAAGAATACCGACACACCTGGCCCGACACAGCAACATATTTACCCGTACGGTCTTTCTTGCTCCCTCGACGAGACGACTCCACCCAACAACTCCCTCTCTCTCTTTAATACTCCCATTCCTCCTCTCTTAGGCTTTTACCTCCCCCTCTCTCCTCTCTTTCACCCCCCGTTTCTTTTGTTTTCCTCTTCTCTTTTTTCTTCTTTCTTTTTTTCTTTCCCTTTCTTTCCTCTCCTCTCTCTTTTTTTCCTTTTTTCTTTCTTTCTTCTTTTTCTTTTCCTTTCTTTCCTTTCGTTTCCTTTCTTTATTTTCTTTGACCTTTTCCTTTTTTCTTGTCTTTCCCTTTCCCTCTCTTTTCCCCCCTCGCCCTTTTCTCTTTTTTCCCGACGGCAGCGCAATTTTACCGACAATATCCTGACAGGTGGGGGGGGGGGTGTCGCACCCCACCTCCCCCCCCCCCCCTTTGGAGACGCCACTGCCTCTGACACCGTAATGCTGAAGGTTTTTAAGCAAAACGTTATGATCAATTATTGTATCAAAGCCCTGGAAAATCCAAAAATAATCCTACAGTATGACAGCGGTCTTTATGAACGGACGCAATTTTTTAAATTAAAACTAGTAGAGCATTAGACGTAGAATGTTTCTTTCGAAATCTAAACTGAGAATCCGTCAAAATTCCACAACATGAGAACAAATTAAAATTTCGAGTGTAGATCAATTGTTAAAGAATCTTTGAAAAAGTGGTGAGTAGCCTATTTTTGGCCTGTAATTACTACGTTCCAGGGGATCACCCTTATTAAAAATCGCTATAACTTTTTCTTTCTTCATTTTTCCAGGTATTATGCCATTTAACATTGATATATTAATTGGCCCGAATTTACAAAGGAGGTTTAAATTTAACTCATGGTTTAAATACTCATGTACATAACCCATGGTCTAAAATTAGCGCAAAACTTAAGCGCGTTACACAAACCATGTTTACACAATGAAACGGCTCGGGGGTAGAACGCATTGAACACTGAGTTCCCATAGGGCATATATTTATTCAGATGGTCATATCTCAGCCAATACTTTACATATTCAATTGGTTTTCGACATTTGGACATTATTTTTGATGCTTTTTTGGAAAATGAACAAAAATTTGAGAAATTCCAAAAATATATTTTTTATGACGTCACACTTCACCACTCTATTGTCAGTAAAATACTTATTGTACTTTATATTTTTGTTATCGAAAAACTGTTAAGATACATGAATGCAGAAGAAAATCAAATCAAATCAAATCAAATAAATTGCTTGGAGCAAAACGTTTAGAGGTATTACGAGTCAAAAGTTATAAATTATACTCACTGTTTGCCTAGATCCTGCTAAATGCGAAATGAATCGTAGAATGAGGCGTCGAGTCCTCTCATAAATATTTATTCAATTATAGCCGAGCTAAAAGGAGTCACACATAATCTTACATGCACCAAATGAGAGATCTCTTCTAGAACGTGTTATAAAGCGTTTACAATGTCTTTTTCGCAAGATAATGGGAGAATTCTTCTGTGAGTCATTAATCCGGTTTGAAAGATGCCAAAACATGCAGTGTGACGAAGAATATGATCCAGAAATCAATCTAATGCAGATTCCAATTGCACAAATGCGCTTCGTTTTATCAAATTTCTATGTAGAAGTGACGGATAATTAACCCGCATGCAATGAAAGACACATAGGCTGCGTGTCGAGTCTGTATTTTACCGTCTGGTGACGTGAAATACCTGATGCAAGTCAGAATGTGGTCCACGTGCGAAAACCAGAGGAAAATATATGTAACTATAGAGCCAGGGGCGGATCTAGCTTTTTGCTAAGGGGGGGTTTGACCAAAATAATGACGATGCGGAGCATCGTCCACGAGCCGCGAAGCGGCGAGCCGATTTTTTTGGGGGGTGTTTATTTGAACCCCGTAAGTGATGTTTTCCTGGCATCTATTAACACAATGGAGACCATAAAAAAGCAGTGCATGATAACGTCTTTTTAAATCAAGTAACAGTTTAATACAAAGTTATATCCAGAGTTATCATGTGTTTGGTTAAGTTACCAGATGAGTTGAATATCTTCTCACAATATTTGCACTTGAAAGGGTTTCTCTCCAGCGTGCGTTCTTTTTTCTTTCTTTTTTTCTTTTTTTTTTCTTTTTTTTTTTCCTTTTTTTTGGGGGGGGGGGGGCCCCGCCCAAGGGGGGGTTGCAACCCCCCCAAACCCCCCCTCTAGATCCGCTTCTGAGAGCTAACCAACCAAACAAAAGAAAACATACATGTATCTCCCGCTCAGATGGGCATTGTGGTGTAAATGTGTATAAAGTGGCTTGGGCATTTCGCTGAACAAGTGGAAAACATTAGTCTGCTCCCAGACAGAAAAGAAACTACTTTAAAGGTATAGACCAGTTCTGGTCTTGCGATTGCATTGTGAAAGAAGCGTTGTGAAAATCGATCAGAAAAGGTTGATCATCTAGCATATAAGTATTGGTGTGTACTGCAAGGTTCTGGAATCGTCAAAATGATAAGAAATGTGGCCCAATCTTGGTAAAGTTACAAGCACTTTACATAGAAAGATGTATTATATCGGACTACGCGATATGTTTTCCAGTCCGGATAGATTATAATAATTTACCAAGTATATCAATTAGTAGGCGGTTTCCCGGCTAAATTTGTATGATTACGTATTAGTCAAAACATATTCTTTCACAGGATTGGAAATAAGAGCTTCCATTTCATTTTTTGAGAGGGGGTCGTTTTCCGAAACTGGTCCATACCTTTAAATGACGATTGGGGGGGGGGGGGGATAGGCAGTGGCGGATCCAGGGGGCGGGCCACCCCCTGGGAAAAAACCGGTTAAAACACGTGGATTTTTACCTGTATTTGTTTTAAAAGAAGACGGGCCCCCTCCCCTGGTGCTCAAAGGGAGGGGGGTGCGATAGCAAAACTAAGATAGTGATCTATTTGAAGGAAGGCTTGAGTTTTGCGACCGTTTCTAATCTCTTTATCTGCTTATCAATGGTTCAAATTCTTTGATGGTTGACCATGATCAGGGGCATCTAATGGGGATTCCGAGCACAACCACTACAGAGACGCCTAATTGCTACCTTCTGTGCGGGGGTAGCGCACGCTTTCCTGACAAAGGAGTCTCCGATACAGACTATATCACAATAACTGGAATTCCCCATGTTGTTGTATTTTAACTACCGGGGAAGTTCCACCGGATGCTGCGATTTCACGAACAGATTGAAAGGTCGATGATCAACAATAAACATCAAATAAATAATATACTTGATCTAACGTTTTAAGTGTAAATGTTGTTACTTTGTTTATCATGATTATATCTGTCTTGCATGTATCTTTCTTCTGAATACACTAAATACACTTTAGGCCATAATGTGTTCTCGAAGATGAAATGATTATTATGATATATGCAGGCCATCAAATAATATTCATACAAAACCCCCTTCATATACTTTAGGGCCGTGACCTATATAGGCCTACTTGAAGTCAGGCGCGGATCCAGGATTTCTTAGGGGTGGGGGCCCAATTTTTTTTTCTTTTTGCTCCCGAAAATTTGAAAATCGCTCAGTGGGGAGGGGGGGGGGGGGTGGGTAGTGAGCACATTTTTTGTTTTTTGGCCCTCGAAAATTTGAAAATTTTAAGGAGCAAAAAAAACAGAACAAATTTTGCTCTCTACCCCCCCCCCCCTCCCCCCAATCCCCCCAATTATGTGTGTATTTTGGAAGAAACCCCCCCCCCTTTTTTTTTTTTTTTTAATTGTGCCAATGGCTGACATAAAAAAGGTGTCCTCTTACCCCCCCCCCCCCCCCGGTTATTCAGCGGCTGGCTGAGTCGTTGCGAAATTTTCGGCCCAATTTAAAAATGTTAACCCCCCCCCCCCCCCCCTTGAAAAAATCCTGCGTACGCTACTGATGGTGATGGTATGCCAAGTCTTTCTGTCTGCATCCAATCTTGATGCATCTGTCAGCCTTGGTATGGATCTTGCTTTGCAGTCCTCTGAGATGCAGTCAAGCCATCTTTTGGGTGGACGGCCTCTGGGTCGATTTCCTGTGACCTTTCCTTCCACGGCAATTCTGGGGTATCTTGTGGGTGTCATTCGTAGGACGTGACCAAAATATTTGAGTCTTTTAGTCGAGACTTTGTTCATAACATCTTGTTCGAGGTTGAGGGATTCTTTGATGTGCGTGTTTCGGAGCCTGTCTAGTCTTGTCACCCCCATTATGCGACGGAGGCATGCCATTTTAAATACTTGAAGCCTGTTGCTATCTTCTTTCCTTACTGTCCAGGATTCTGCCCATACAGCAGTATTGAGAGGATAAGTGTTTGGTACAGTTACATCTTTGTGTGGCTACTGATGCTTTTTGATGTCCAGATGTTGTTTAATCTTTGGAAAGCTGCCCCTGCTTTCTTGATACGGTTTTTGATGTCACTTGAACTTGAGCCGTTTTCAGCTATTTTTTCCCCCAGGTACACAGAATCTTCCACCTGTTTCAGTCTGTCTTTGGCTATGTCAATGTAAAGGTTGCACTTCCTTTTGCTGATTACCTGCACTTGTCTTAGCTATGTTTACCTTGAGTCCAAGGTCACAGCTTGCCTTGTAGACTTTGTCAACAAGTGTCTGCAGTCTGGTGTCTCTGCTATTAGGACGATGTCGTCTGCAAAACGTAGATTGTTTATGCAGGTTCCTTGGATTTTGGCTCCTATTTGGACTTTGTCCATTGCCATGATCATTACTAGAGGAGTATATTGAAAAGTTGTGGGGAGATGGCACACCCTGCCTGACTCCAACGGTTGTCTTGAACCACTCTGTCAGCTCTCCATTTACTCTGACCGCACTCTGGGATTGTTCGTAACTTCGTACAGTGCTTGTAACAGTCGTATCAGCTTGCTAGGATAGCCAAAACATCCCATCGCCTTCCACAGACCCTTCTGCCATACCGAATCAAAACCCTTCTGAAAGTCGATATAGCAGCAGTAGGCCTACAGGCTTCTATTCTTTTCCAGATAGTTTTCAGATATTTGTCTTAGCGTGAGTATTTGGTCCGTCGTAGCCCTGCCTGGTCTGAATCCTGCCTAGGATTCAGAGAGGATTTCTTCTGTTCTTTCGAGAATTCTCCTTTGTAGGATTATGGTCAGTACTTTCCCTGCATGGGACAGCAGACCAGGGGCGTACGCAGGGGGGGGGGGGGGGTTTTGGGGGTTCAAACCCCCCCCCCTTTGGTATTTTTATGTATGTAAACCCCCTAAAAAAAAAACCTAAAACCCCCCCCCCCCCCTTTGGATTTTTTTTTTTTTAAAAAGTGTCTGCTTACCCCCCCCCCCCCCCCCCCACTGAGCGACTTTTCGGCCGGCGCGATTTTCAAATTTTCGGGAGCAAAATATGTTAAAAACCCCCCCCCTTGAAAAAAATCCTGCGTACGCCCCTGCAGCAGACTGATACCTCTGTAGTTCCCGCAGTCTCTAGTTTATCTTTCTTCTTGTATATTAAGGTTATTACTGCTCTTCCTTATTTTTTTACCATACCAAAATGACAATGATAGCTCAAGCATATTTGTCCAGAAGAAAAAAATTGTGGTAATTCAAGATTATACTTCAGTGTTTTGTTTAAAAAAAAAACTATGTCAAATGCTTGACTCATTTACATTATATTTTTTCCAGGTATGTGGGGAAAATTATACTATTATTAACGTTGTTACATTTGCCCCCCGAGGAGGGCGGCCATATTTTGTATATTCTTTTTGTATCTAATTAGCATTAGTATTCGTCGTTTAAACTTTCGCCAAATACAGGCCTAAATACCTATTTTTTGACTATACCAAAATGACAATGATAGCTCAAGCATATATTTGTCCAGAAGAAAAAAATTGTGGTAATTCAAGATTATACTTCAGTGTTTTTTTTTTTTTTTTTGGGGGGGGGGGGGGGGGCTGTAAAAGGTTTGTCGATGTGTTGACCTGCCTATCCTCAGGACAGCATGTGGAGCACTAAAATGCGCATGCTCTGTGCAGCTAGAGCGTATACGTATAGCTCGTTTCTACTAGGGATGGGAGCCTCTGTACATTTGCCCCATGTTACAATAATTGTCGCCGGTCTCCCCGTCATTATACAGTTCATTTTCGAGTGGGACTATTTCTCTCTTTATTCAGATTTGTGCAATTTATGTACACCTGTAGAAATACACAGGTACACATGCTTTGTGGGTTAACATGTATGTCGTTATTATAGACAAAAGTAAGTGTGTTGCCAGTCCCCCCTCTCAGTTGCATATTATGACACAACAATTTTCAAAGTCAAATTAAAGCATTACTTGACATGTTTGCCTGAGGTATTTACGGAGGATCAATATTTCCTGTGTTTTTATGTCATTATTATGTATTACTTGTACCTTTAATGTTTGTGCAGAGACCTGTGGGTGCATGTCACTGACCTCTACACCTGGACATTTCATTGGCTCACAGAACTGACTGCGTGGGTCCGCCAGGTTGCACTTCCGAAAAATCGACGTGCGAGAGACTGCAGGTTCTGTTTCTGAACTTTGTTTTGAGGAATGTAATCGTTGAAAATGCCTACATGTGCTGCAATTAATTGCTCAAACCAGTATTATAAAGAATGTTTACGGACATTACATTCGAAAGTTCAACTATGTTTTCTATGTAGATCTATTTTAAATTTAAAAGCAGGTTGGAAGTTGGAAGTAGTTATAGCGTCCAGCGCTCTGTGTAGTACCATGTGTTGTATTTCATGTACGTATCACGTATGGCATAATGCCAATGGAAATGCACTTCAATCTGATTCTGATCATTTCAATTGCTGATAATCTATACGAAAATCTATAGCAATCCAATGCCATGCTATGTAATATTTAGGAGAAGATTTTGACTTAGACTAAGTAGAACCTAGATTCAATTTCTAACGTTTAGTCTACTATTAATTAGGGTCTATATTATCTTGTTAATTGTAACTTGAAATTGACAGTCACGATAACGTCTTAAACTAAAGTTAACAACGAGTGTCTTAATTGAAAAGGGTATTATTTGTATATTTATCATAGATTTACCCCATTTAACGTCATGCTACTACAGTATGAGTGACCCTATTGACGTTTATGCATACAAATACAAGAAGTAATTCGAGCAGCATTGAGCTGTTTACTTTAAGTTTAACTTCGTTGCAATTTATTTTATTTCTCTGAATTGTGTTCAGACTCTCATCATCGGTTTACTCTAGTAGTCTTTATTCTTCTAGAACTGTGGAAGTATCTGAATTTCCTACATTCCTTCATGGGTCACCTGTTATAGGCCCATTATATAAAACTGTACTACTACTTTTTGTTTACAGTTGTCTAGATGTCATGATGATCAATTAAATTTAATTTAATTAGAAATACTGGAACACTTTTTACAGTCTGGAATAAACCTTCTGATGTAGTGTGTAGATGTGCGAAAGGGAGAAATATTACGTATAGAAAGAAAGTTAGAAAGACAGAGAGCAGATAGAAGAACGGATAATAGATTTTTAGTACAATGTTAGGGAGAGCCAAGTGAGCTGTTGGAAAGACAAATATAGAATGAGAGAGCGAGAGAGAGAGAGAGAGAGAGAGAGCAGTTAGAACGAGAAGGAGAGAGATAGAATGAGCAGTTAGAATGAGAGAGAGAGAGAGAGAGAGAGAGGGATGATAAAAAGGTACACTAGTGAGAAAGGAGTTAGAATGAGAGAAACAGTTAGATAGAGAGAGAAATGAGGAGGATTGCAATGCACTAAAAGGTACAAAGAGAAGAAGAGGGTACAATATATTCAAAAATAATTGGCTGACAATATTAAAGTAAAAATGAACATTAATACCGAGAAAGAGAGAGAGAGATTGGAGGGAGAGGGAGAAAGCGGGGTAGCCTTCGAGGAGTTTGAGAAAGTATAGGAGGAACCTCAACTTGCATCTTGTACAATTAATTATGCATTTGTATGTTTTCTTTCCAGAGAATAATAAAACAAGGGGCTTGATTTAACTTCTAAGGCCTCCTATAATAATAAAAACTGAAGCGATCCCAGGTAGTGCCAGAAAAATGGTGTATAAACAGTCACTAATACAGCATTTTAGTACGTAACGTATATAGTGAGCCGTATCGCTCTTGGAAGTGTAAAATGGCCGCCGCGCGTGCGAGCCCACTTCAAGCGTTAGCAAGGGAGGGAATGGGCGATGATCCGTCCATGTGTAGAGGTCAGTGGTGCATGTACATACTGATTGTGTATTCGGTATCAAAGCGATTTGTGTAGTAGGTCGAGGGCGCTCATGTATGGTCACTCATTATGATGCAAAACTATGGAATGAATTGCCGGTATTTAATATAAACCAACTTACTATATTTTCAAAAGCAGTTTATAATATTTGTAATATCATGTTTGATTTTTAATAGCAAAGAAAAACAACTAATTTGTTTTTCTTCTATATTTTGTTTTTGTTCGTATTCTTTTTCTAAATCGGGGCTTGTTTGGATTTCTCGCCTTCTAATTACCTATTTGTATATATATTTATGTATGTTGTATGTAAACCATGTTAATCTATAATGTATGTTTCTTTTTAAAATTGTGATTGCTTTTTATATGCACGGCCATGCTGAAGAACAGCCATTGGCTGAAGTATATGCCACCGTGCTAAAATAAAATAAACAAACAAACTCATACTGTATTGATAATAACAATCATCGTGGGATTTTCACTGATTACTCCAATGAAGCAACGAAACATCCAGCAAAGTAGAAAGGAGACCAAAGAAGACAAAGAAAGTGAAGGAGAGAATTAAAAGATTAAAGGAGAGAGCTGAAGAAAAGGGAGAATAGGGGAACAAGTGAGCAACATGTATATGTAAGCGAAGGGAGAGAGAGATCTTGAGGAAGCTTTAAATAATACGATAATAATAATACCTTGTTCTTTTATAGCGCATTTCATGTCTGTTGACATTTCGATGTGTTCTACAATATACATAATTATATATAAATTATAATACGATCATAAATGGAAGATGATTAAACAGAAGCATATATAGAGAACAATAAAGTTCTTACAAAGAGAAAAAAATTACATTACTTATTCTTTAGTACTATCGATATGCAAATTCGAAAAGACGAGTTTTGAGTTTAGATATGAATGTTTCAGTATTGGATATACAACGTTGGGAGTTTAGGAGAGAATTCCATTAACAAAAATAGCGCTATGCAAGTGAAATCCCTATCACCATATGCCTTTGTTCTGCCTCTCTTAGCTACGAGGGGGTTTTGAGATGCAGAACGCAAAGAATTTGGTGGAACATATTGTAAGACAAGATCAGAGATAAGAGACAGACCAGGAAGCGATTTGAATGTTAGCAAAACAAAATTAAAAACTGGATACATAATTTAACTGGGAGCCAATGTAAATCTTTGAGAATGGGTGTTTTGTGTTGACATTTCTTTTGCAGGGAGACCAGACATATGACAGAGTTTTTTTAATATCTTTATCGGAAATACCAATGAGGAAACTATTGAGGAGACTATTACAGTTGTCCAGAAGCTTTATTAAAATATCTGCCGTCTTTGCCTATTCTTCTAAGAGCAAATGATATGCTTCGCGACACAGTATTAATGTGGCTGCGCAGAGACAGATGGTTGTCCAGATTATATCAGAGATTGCGAACTGTCTTGGAATGATTAGCGGGTGTATTATTTACAAATATTGGTAACAACTCATTTGCTTGTCTAGATTAAGAAGACAGATGAAGAAATTCCATTTTATTATCGTTTAAATAAGAGAAAATTAAGTTTCATCCAAGAATGGATTTCTTGGGGACATATATCTAGTTTCTGTGTGGTGTATTTTATTTCACTAGATTTGACAGTAATGTATAGTAAGGAGTCATCTGCATACATCATTGGAGAGAAGCCGTGGGAGTAGATAATTTCCTGAATGGGAGTTGTATAAGAGACGAATAGCAGAGGGTCAATAACAGACCTTTGAGGTACACCCCATCTAAGCAAGGCGGGAGCCGAAGTAATGCTGTAAATAACTTGCTGCTTCCTTCCTTCCATCTACATGTACAAGTATGACTACCTTTGTTCAGTATTGATAAAAACTACCAATAAATCATGACTATTATATAAAACACAAACAGAATAACAAAATCAACACAAGACCACTCTTAAAATGATATCCCTTCAACATATTTAATCTTAATTTCACAACAACAACCATTTTTTAAACTTAATCATAACATCTGACATAATCTAGCTACAAAAAGCTGCTGCATTGATAAACACTAGGTTCATCTCCGATTCTCAATGTATTAAAATAAGTCTATGAAACAAGCTTATATTGAGAAAGCTTGCTTTATGCCATTTATGGCCTTTACATTAATAATAACCTACACATATTACATATATAGTGTAAATTAACTTTCTTTAAATACCATTCAATGTAATATTTTTTGTAATGGTCTGTGCATTTTATGTAATTACAGTATACATTTACAAGCTACGTTATGTTGAATAAAAGCATTAATTTTTTATCATCTATAGAACTGCATGTTAACTTGAAGTATATTACAAACTTTTATAAGAACAAATTAAAGACTTGTTGAGATATACATTTTTACACCGCCACATTTAAAAAAAGCCACTGCAATTTTGTTTAACCTGTAAATGAATGGCAACTGCGTGCAACAAAGGAAATGTGCATAGCCACTTAACTCTGGGTTATAACATAGTAATTCATTGATTTCGCCATGAATGACCTTGTCAGGGACCTTGTGTTCATATATCAGAAGAAAATTGAGAAAAGAGAAAGAAAAGAGAAGTACAGAGAGTGAGAGAACGGTATCAAAGAACAGAAAAACATAGCCTAAAAGAGAGGGATAATTAGAGAGTAGACTACAGGCAAATTCAATGTACATTACTAAACATATATTAACGATGTAGATCTAGGATAAGTGATACAGAATTAAACATCTTTAAAATCTTTGTCCTAGACTAGACAATTACTCCATAAACACGTCCATATATAGTGATAACTGCTTTGGCAACTATAAAGGTCGCATCTTCTCTTTCCCTTGAATAATGGTTCTCATTGAAACGTATTCATTAAAGTAACGTGTGCATACACTGAAGACTGCTTATTTTGTGTCGCTTAATTGGTCTTTATGTACAGGTTTCGCTGTACACGTATAATATACAAGATGCTAGCATAATACATACTTCTACTTAATAAGAATGAATCATCTGCTGAGATCCAGAAGTGCATTAAACCATATCATTAAAGTTAATCCCCATATCAGTTAACCCCCTTCTGAATCTCGGCACACACAACAAATCAGTGTATTTCAACAGATGCAAGAAGCTAATTTATGTACTATAATTACTACGATAAACTGAATACTGGTCTACATTACTTAGCATTAATTTGTCTTTCCACTATATTGTAACCTAAATTGACACTGTATACAACAATCATAACTGACATTGACCTTAATATTAATATTCGTGATGACTGCTTAACTTCAACATAGAATCTTAATCTCTGTATTAAAGTAACGACCTAATAGCCTGGCTATTTTGTATGCAAAACTATAAATAGTAATGGTATGTATAAACAAAATATTCCACATTTGATGTGACAATGAGCAAGTACATGTATAGAACATATTAAATCTACAAGTTAAGAAATATGAAACTACATGTAGTACATGAAATTAATAGGTGTATATGCAGACAAAAAATGAATCAATGTTATCTACAGAATAATTATGCAAAAAAGTACAAAATCAAAGAGTCTTGGCTTTATCTACAAAACGAAATATTCAAGTAACTAAAATCTCCATGTATAACGATAAATATTATGTACCGCAATAACAAAATGATAACAAAAAGGGATAATCGCACTTCAATCAGCTGCAACAATGTTTAACATGGCAATTACTAAGGCCTCTTTGTCTCTTTCTCTTGATATATGTTATGACCTATCATGAAAATAAGAAATATAAATTAACTTACAAAAGGGAAAAGTACATCATTATATGGAGAGTACGTGCAGGTGTCATTTGTAAAACAAGATTATTTCCTTTGCAATTTTGTATAATGTCAAACTATTTAAAATATCTGCTCAATTTAATGCAGAGGTTCTACTATGGAACTTGATGTATTTGATCAACTTACAGACCAGAATAAGGGTTTGTTTGTAATCCAGTCTGATTATCATGTGTGACACAAGTCTTTATGTTATGCTTCTATATTGACAAGAAATCTCTTTCAAAATTAAGTGAAATAAATCACAGACAACTACTGCAGTAATATTAAGCAGCATACATTACCAAGCAGCTTCATATATCCAAGGTTTAAGCACTACAAAAATACAATTGGCACATTTTTTCCTTTTCATGATAAACACATGAATACCAAACAAAACCAACCAAAGTCACACAAAATTGAATCTCTAAACATACAAAATGTTATTCTACAATCATGTTTAAATAAAAAAAAATCATCAAACAACTATGTAGATTACACACTGTATAGTCATTAAATTACGGTACCTTACAACCCAACATATTCAGCCTTCTTAAACAAAGAAATTACAAGGATTTGCGCTGATCTTTTTCAAAGCTGGAATGAAAATGTTGGAAACCGGCAAGAGACCACTATCCTATTTGCTTTTGATAAGCAAAGTTGAGATCTGATAATAAGCGTTTTTTTCTTCAAGTTACAGTCTGGTATTGTTGATAACCGAGAGGTTCTGCTACACCAGCACTAATTTTACAATTACAAGATTCAAACTATCACTTCTTTGCTCAAATCCACCCTCTATCTGGGCATATAGGAAAATAAAAGAATGCAGCATCCCTCTAATTTTGTTTCAGTATATTTTGTTTACAATACCAGAACTCAACTCGACCTTTGATTGTTTGTTTTGAGAGCATGGTGCACTTTTCATGTTTACATGGAATGTTGATGTCATTATTTCAGTAGAAAGCAAATTTGTTAAAAAGTAAGGAAACCCACAAAAGTTGACCCATATATATAAGATTCACTCGCCGCCGTGTACACTCATTGTTTCTGGCACTGGTTACTTCATTTCAGTATTTGCGACTGGTGTGTAAATGATACAAAAATAATTTATTTAGTACACAAAATACAAAAATGAAAGATTTCTTGATACCTCAAATATCTTTGAACTATCCCGTCCCCTTCCAAAGCTTAATGGAAACAAAGTTACACACACTCCAAAAATCTATGCTTTACCATCCTTAACACACACATACTTTACACTTTTAATCATAAAGGTTCTGTAGGGAAAAAAAAAATAAGCATGGAAGTAAAAATTAACCATCCGTGTATCATTTACAGTAGGCTTGCGGTTGCACCGTGTGACCATGCAAGCCGATAGTTATAAGCAGCATCTAGTGTATCATTTGTTGCACAATAAATTGTGTATCGCCAACACTGTCAACAATACATGTACGTTGATACAACATGCATCAATTCTTTCCACAAACACATTTCGCCTCCATCACACTCTTTCTTCATGTACTATGGCAAAGTGACCTTGGAAATGTATTGTCTGTAAAGTACCAGAAGAGCATTAACTCAGTCTTGTCCTACAATGTACATGTACATATTTACAGATAAAGGTTCTATGTGTACATGTAAACTTACCTCATCTAATTCTTCAATTACACTTTTTAATTCAACTTAAATTTAAATGATTGTAATGACAAGATTAGAAGTACATGTACATGATATCAAAATGAAAGATAAATAATGTTCCTAACATAAGCTTTTAAGACAAACATAAATATAAATCTCCGAATAGAAATAGATGTTACAAAATAAAAATGTCAATGCTTTGGAGTTGCTTCTCTTTAAAGTAAACATTATAATAATAAAATATAGCACATTGTGATACTATATTTCTAATCCATGATCATTTCTATTACATTCCAAGTATTTGGCAAAATCTTAAGACAAGAAGACTGACAAGTAATATTTCAGTGTATCCCAATCCCTGATAATCAACAAAACTAACTAATAACTTTAATATCAGAGGTCATACACTAAGCTTGGAACTAATTAGCCCCAATGACGTAGTCCTGGTTCTAGAGAAGAGACAGGTCTAACTAGAACCAATCAGGTGGAGACTGCATGTCCTCCAGAACAGTCCTAACCCTTAAGAAGCGACAGGTCTAATCAACAGCTATGAAGTGAGCACTACTTTGGACCCATGGCCTAGTTCTGTTCCTAGAGCAGCAACAGGTCTATTAGTAACCATAAGGTGGGAACTGTCGGGCCTCCATGACACAGCCCAGGTCTCGATACTTCTTGAGTAGTTCCCTCCATTTTGGATGAGTTTCCAGGAGGTGTTGATTGCCTACAGGAAGAAGATTGGAAATACTGAAGATGAGTACTGGAGGTCTAAGTTTTGATGAATACTAATTAATTATTAAATAAATACATACATCTACAGGTAGAGTGCATATACATGTAATGGTACATATATACATATCAATGATTCATTACCAACATCACTGATATGAAAGTGTGAGTAATATACTAGAAATGTTATAATTATGGTTCAGGTTTTCATCCTGTATGAAGGAAAATAAGGGAAAGGAGGTCCATGTATAATTATAAATCCCCTGACCAATATAAACATAATAAACTGCTAGATATTTGATATCGGATTTTTTCATCCATTTATACAATTGCATTATAATTTTGTTTGTTTTTAGCTTTAATACATATAACATTCCAAATTTGTTTATTCTATAGACCGGTACCCAAACATTGTTTTTCATATGTTCAAAGGTGCCAGACTTGATTAGCATTCATGCTATTTTTTGGTTCCTTTTGTCCTTTTATGTTATTGTATAAAACATTTTTTTTAACCTTCTGTTACGTGTTTATTATTGGAAGAGAAATTTCAATTTCAAATTTTAAGGCCAGTTCAGGCTGGTAATATGGGAAACATGTTTTATATTATAACAGAACTTTTCTTCAGAGGGTAAAGAGAGGCAGCTAGATAAAACTTGTTTACATACCGATGACGATTAGCCCTCGTTTGGCTCGAGTCAGGGCAACATTCATCTGGTGCTCGTCAGTGATGAATCCCAGATGTTTGCGTCGCCATCCCTTGCTTGGTTTATCATCAATCTCGATCTGAGGCATGGAACGCACAGTTGACAAGACCACGTAGTTCCATTCACTTCCTGCGAATATCATAAGAAGGAAAAACAATCTTAAACCTGTGACAGTTTTCAAAGGTTTCACTAGGATACAAAGTGCAAAAACCATTGTGTGACTTTTTATTTAAAATTGCCCTTGAATTCCACACATTACGTATGAAGTTTCAGAAGTATTCAAAAGGCCAACAAATGTTTTTCGAGGAAAAACAGAATAGATGAGTCAGAAAATCAATACCGGTATTCAAATACATAAAAACACTTACAAACGAACTTGTCATTAATCTTTTGCTTAGCCACTATACAATGATACATATTAGTGGAGATTCATTGCAGTATAAAACAGAGGAAGAATTTAAGATAGACTAAGATAATGTTTGCACAAATAAAATACACATGAAAAACAAAGAAGAAATGTGTCACTTTGTAGAGAGTATAAAAAACGACACATCTAAGCCGACACGTATTACACATTCTAAAGTTTCAATACACATGTATATCTTACTCACCCTGACTAGTGACGACCGTGCTGACCTTGACCCCTTTGTGACCCAAGTCCTTTAACCTCTCCTCGATCTGTGAGCACTGTAGCTTGTACTGGGACAGAACCACAATGTCACTGGCTTGAGCTCCTTTTCGTAGCAGCTGCTTGACTATTCTTGTCTAAAAATCACAAGGAGAGGTGATTTGCTTTAATTAGACTTGTTTTTATTTATTTACCAACATAAATTATTACAGTAGACAAGTTCAGAGATAGCACATGACTGAACATATGACCCCAATTATTGTATCCAAGGGTATGTTAAACATGGAGAAGTCCTACTTTGTGCGTTTTAGAATAATCAATGCCAAAATGATGGAAGTGCTTTATAAATACCTCTGGTATCCTCTTGAATAAAGAATACTCCCACATGTGTATCATAGAATGTAAAGTCGATGCATAAAAATGATTACCGTATTTGCCGGCGTAAAGGCCGCAGTATTTTTGGAAGAGAAAATATCAAAAAGTCGGGGTGCGGCCTTTACGGCAAAACAGAAAAAAAAAAAAATCATAACAAGCACGAATTTGTACATATGGGACTAGATTTACGAACGGTACAATAACTATACATTTCCACACATCTTACCGACAATTTTATCTTGCTTTGTTGACATGAAGACGAAAATAAACTTCTATAAACAACATCTGCCGATAGATTTTGATCTAAGTTCGTGCCAATGCATTGCAAAAGTAAAAGAAGAGCCCGTTTATCGGAGCTGCCGCGAAGCATCCAGCACGCGAAGTCGCCATTTTCAATCCATTTCAATGACTACATCACGAAAAACTGCAGTGTATGGTATCAGTACGTGATGGCCGAGCGGTTTAAGGCGGTGATTTTAGTCACATCAACATTTGTACGCAAGAGATCGAATCCCGACTTTGGCAAAAGATTTTTTTTTTTTTTTTTAAATGTCAAAATCGGGGGTGCGGCCTATACGGCGCTGCGGCCTTACCGCCGGCAAATACGGTACGTAGCTTTCATGAAACACGTATCCATCTCAATGAGATTTACAGTTTTGTACAAAAGGACAATTTGTTTGCCCATCCATGAACTGGCTTATAAATACAAATCCACATCATACAAGATCTAACATTGGCTGATAAAAAGGGACCAGGGTAGTGTTTCATGAAGACGAAGATCGACTTAAGTTGGACTTAAACTATTGCATGCCATTCATGCCACTGTTTGCTCTCACCATTTTTACTGGTATTGGTCTCTCAAGGGACATACACATTATGGTCACAAATCTACAGAATTTACATTTTGATAAATCATTATTCAGGTTATATGCATGTCATACTACATTACATATAAAGTTTGGTGATTCATACAGAGGGGGTGGGGGGGGGGGGGGGACTGACCATGTATTTGGACTATTGTTCATCAATGTATACAGTTCACAATATTCCATCCATCCACCCACCCATCCATCTACCCACCCACCCATCCTTCCAACCACTCACCCATCCATCCGCCCAAAGACCCAACCATCTATCTACCCCCTCAACCACCCATCCATCTATCCACCAAACTACCCACCCACCACCAACCAATCCATCCATCCACCCACCCAAACACCCATCCATCCACCCACTCACCCACCCATCTATCCGTCCACCCACCCACCCAAAAACACACCCACCAAACCATCCATCTTTCAACCCACTCACCCACCAATCCATCCATCCACCAACCCACCATTCATCCGCCCACTGATCTGTCCATCCACCAACCCACCATCAATCCGCCCACCCAAACACCCGTCCACCCATCCATACATCCACCCACCCAAACACCCACCCACCCAGTCACCCACCCACCATCCATCCATCCACCTACCTACCATCCATCCATCCACCCAGTCACCCACCCACCATCCATCCACCCAGTCACCCACCCACTTATCCACCCATCCATCCCACCCACTCATCCACCCATCCACCCACTTACCCACCCACCGTCCACCACCAAACCATCCATCCACCCACCCATCATCCATCCACCCACCCAAACACCCACCCACACACCCACTTACCCATCCATCCATCCATCCACCCAAACATCAACCCAACTATCTATCCACCCGCACACCCACCCACCCATCCAACATCTGTCCATTCCCCCACCCACCCAGCCATCCCTCACCCGAACACCAACCCACCCATCCATCCAGCCACCAACTTACCCACCTACCCATCCATCCCACACATCCATCCACCCACCCACCATCCACCACCCACCCATAAATCCATCCATCTATCCACCCACCCACCAATACATCCACCCACCCATCTATTCACACACACGTCCATCCATCCATCCACCAACTCAAAACACCCACCCACCCACCTATCTATCCACTTGCGCACCCATCTACCAAACCATCCATTTATCTACCCACCATCCACCCACCTACCACCCAAACACCCACCCACTCACCCACTTACCCATCCATCCATCCAGCCATCCACCCACCTAAAACACCCACTCAAACACCCACCCACCATCCCTCCATCCACCCACTCACCTACCCAACCATCCACCCACCCAAAGACCCACTCACCCATCCATCCACCCAAAGACCCAACCATCCATCTATCTACCCACTCAACCATCTATCTACCTACTCAACCACCCACCAACCCACCACCAATCCATTCATCCACCCACCCACACACCCATCCACTCACCCACCAAACCATCCATCCATCCATCCATCCACTTACCCACCCACCCATCTATTCAACCACTCACCCACCCATCCATCCACCCACTTATCCACCCACCCATCCACCGTCCACCACCAACCCATTCATCCATCCACCCAACCAAACACCTAACCATCCACCCACCCACCTACTTATCCACCCAACCACCCATCCATCCATCCAACCACCTGTCAACCATTCATCCATCCACCCACCTACCACCCATCCTGCAACCCAAACACCCACCCACCCACCCACTCGCCAACCCACCCACTTACCCATCCATCCCAACCATCCATCCACCCATCCATCCACCCACCGAAACACCCACCCACCGATCAATTCACCGACTCCCCCACACATCGTTCCATCCACTTACCCACCCACTGTCCACCACCAACACATCCATCTATCCACCCACCCATCATCCATCCATCCCCCCCCACCCATCCACTCCCCCCCACTCATCGATCCACTCACTTACCCACCCACCGACCACAACCAACCAACCCACCCATCATCCATCCACCCACCATCCACCTACCATCCACCCCCCCCCACCCAGCCATCCACCCACCCAAACACCCACTCACCCATCCATCCACCCAAAGACCCAACCATCCATCTATCTACCCACTCAACCACCCACCAACCGCCCACCACCAACCGATACATCCATCCACCCACCCATCATCCATCCACCCACCCAAACACCCAACCATCCATCCACCCACCCACCTACTTATCCACCCAACCACCCATCCATCCATCCACCCATCATTCACCCACCTGTCAACCATCCATCCATCAACCATCCATCCACCCACCATCCACCCACCTACCACCCATCCATTTAGCATACATAATGAGCCCCATGACCTTTGACCTTGACCTCATGACCCCAAAAACTAATCAGTTCATTGCCTCAGCAAGATACATACATGTCCTGAGTTCCATGGTAATCTGTCCATCTGTTTTAATGATAATGCGATCACAAGCTATATTTGCATACATAATGAGCCCTGTGACCTTTGACCTCGTGACCCCAAAATCTAATCAATTCATTGGCTCTGCAAGTTACATACATGACCAAAGTTTGGTAGGAATCCATCAGTCGGTTCTTGAGATAATGCAATCAAAGGCTATATTTGCATACATAATGAGCCCTGTGACCTTTGACCTTGTGACCCCAAAATCTAATCAATTCATTGGCTCTGCAAGTTACATACACGACTAAAGTTTGGTAGGAATCCATCAGTCGGTTCTTGAGATAACACGATCACGACGTACGTACAGACGTACGTACGGACGGACGGACAACCCGAAAACATAATGCCTCCGGCTACTTCGTAAGTTCGTAACGGAGGTATAAAAATATTTAAGACAAAATGTAAGAAGGGCACTTACAGCATGCATGATTTCAGCCATGTTGGCCTTGGACATCTCGTTTCCCTCGTCCGACTTGACCGTTAGCGTTTCTTCCTTGCCGTAAACATGACAGAAGACCATCGGGGTTAGACCCTTGTTTGGCCAGATCGCTCTTAGGGGGTCAGGGCTGCGACGCTTGACCGACAAGTCAGTTTGCAGTTTGTCTTCGTAGAAGGTCTCTGACGGGAAGGAACAGATCGACTCGTGCTGGAAGTTGAAAAAATGTAAATGATTTTGATGTTTTTTTCAAGCCCCTCTTTTCAGGCAGCTGGGAAGCAAGTGTAAATGAGTTCAAAGTGATATACTCAGTTTCATTTATTGTGTTCATAACCCATTGACTACTGAATTATCTTATTGAAGTTTTAATGAGGAACAACCCGGATCCAGTAGCCAATGGGTTAATCTAATCTGAACCCTCACTCACTTTAATAAATGAGTATAAAGGGGAAAGATGTCATAGTATGCCAGTACATGCCCATGCACAAACGGTGCTCCTACGTATGCTCTGGCAACAATTGCTCCAGGCATTACTTTATCTAAAGGCCCGGTCTCACCGCCAGAACTTTGCTGGAGCGTTCCTTGAACGGTAGGGAGAGGGGGCCGAATTTCGACAACGCTCGTCACCGCGCACAAAATGGGGAACAAATCGAAAACACGGGCGTTGCCTTAGCGGTGCACTGCTGAAGCCGGCGTTGCTTTAGCGTTGGTTTAACGGTAGCGAGCGGTAGCGAGCGTTGGTTCCGCTCCGACACCTCCATACCAACGCCAAACCAAAGTTCATCACTGCAATGGATCACTGCTTCAACGCCCGACACCGTTCCAGCAATCCCTTGTCCGCTCGTAAAACGCTTACAACCGCTCCACCAAAGTTTGTGCAACGTTTAATCACCGCCCGGGCAAAGCTGGCGAAGCAGCGGTGGTCCAGCGTTCAAGATTTCTGCGTTGGCCTAGCGGACCAGAGCGTCCACAAACTTGCGTCTAGCGGTGCCAAACTTTGACTGGGCGTTGTTGGAGCGGTGGTGAACTTTGCCAGAGCGGAAAATTGCCCGCTCCTCACCCCTCGCAATATTTTGTGCAGCTCAAAACTTTCGGAGCGGTAGGAGGGACCATCAGCGGTAGCCGAGCGTATACGGCGTTGCCTTAACGGGCGCCAACTTCTGTTAAACGAGCGGTGATGAATTTTTTTCACCGCTCCAGGAACGCTCCAGCAAAGTTCTGGCGGTGAGACCGGGCCTTAAGACAGGGTTACAGTTGTGGTGGCAATTTGAATTTAACTGTAGGTTTATGGGTTTAGAGTTGAGGTTAGGGTAAGGTACCGATACAGTGTTTGGTTCAGGTTTGAAGCTAAGAATTTGATTAGAACAGGATTTTGACTGCGAAGCAATTAACGACGAAGCATATGGGATGAACATCCAGAAGCGAGGTCATCGAATAGTTTACTCACAAGTCACTTCAACCATTATTCAGAGTGTTATTTTGCCACTTAAACTTGCTAGATCTCTTTACATGCCAGAGTTAAAGGGCAAACATACAGAGCAAAACATTCTTTGAAGATTTAAAAAACCAAGACCTACCATACGATACTGGATGGTGAGCATGCGAGCTTTTTTTTTGTATTTCTCAAGGAGCGACTCCTCCATGTCTAGATCTCGTGCATTTGGTTCTGTGATGATTGGCCTGAAACAGAAGATGAAAAAAGCCCTTGTACTTTTAATACTCATCAGATTTGTATACATCATTGCTTTCGATGTAATTGTGCTGCGCATAGATTCAATCAGTACAAAAAGTGGGTTAATGATGTAGACAAATGCTCATGTACCCTTTACAGCTCTTTTTATGTATGTAATTACCAAAGAAAAAAAAGTTAGTCAGTCACTCGATAGTGTCTGACAGTGAATTCAATTATTTTGATAGTGGTTATTCCATATGCTCTCTATGTTAAGAATATCTCTGGATATTTGGGGTAGTCTGGGACATTCGCTTACTATAAAATTGTATGTTTGGAACAAGAAGGGCCTTAACTCATATATTTTAATACAATTTCAATTCAGAGTTAATGCCCTTCTGGCCCCAAACAGACAGAATGATCTGTACCTGAGTTGTTTGTGATCTCCAATGAGGACGACCTGATGAGGGAGAGTGCTGGTGAGGGGAATGAGTGTATCAGGCTCGCTACACATGCCAGCCTCATCCACAATACACTGGATAATGTTGGCGTGCTTTGTGATGCGCATCGTTCCAGCTATGCTACACGTGCACAGAATGATGGAATGCTTCCCGAGTTCCACACCCTAGGAAATGTAACCATGTATATGTTAACATTAAAATTTCTTGTCAACTGTACCTGTGCAACATGAATGAATTAATATATTTTTCATCGATAGAATACGGTCTTTATTCAGCTCAACTGACCTTATACTATGCCGACGAAAAGGGTTTGTAAGGACTCTCATATTATTCTAGCTAGCATTACTACAGCCCATTCTCATTTAACGGCTCGCTTTACCTACTTTCCCGCACCGAAGCACAGTTTGTTAAGTTTTGTTTCTTTAGCTTTCGCTTATATTGTCTGATTTGGGCTTTCTTTTCATTTTTGCAATTGACTCTGATGAGTGCAAGACAAAAAGCTTTAGTATGTCTGTTTTAGTTAGGCAGGTGACCCTCTGTTTGACTAATACAACAATAAATAAAATATTTATGATGCCATTTTCAAATGATTATATACAACATAACAAACAGACCTTGTAAACTTCATTATTGATTTTAATTCTTTTTTAAAGTGTTTTCTTCCGTAGAGGTTCTGTTGTAAAGCAGTGATATAATGGTTGGAGGAAAATAGGAGGAGAAATCTAACAGTCATGCATATAGATAGAGATGCAATACAAGCTAGAAGATCTGAAGTGCACAAGACAACCGAATGGTAGACCCACTGAACTTGATAAATAACTGCTAACGCCCTCTCGCAGCTAAATGGTTCCATCAGATTCTCTAAGGACTCACCTCTGCCTCAAGTAGAAGATCTTTGTATGCTTTAACTTCTTTCACGCTTGCAGATGAGATACGCCCAAAGTTGAGCTCCATTGCTCGGATCTCTTCTGCATACGGGGCTCCGGGTTTGCGGATCAACTTATGAAGGGAGACATCATCCAGCCGATCATCGATGCGAGCCTGGTTGGCGCGCTGCCACTTCGAGTGAGAGCTAGGCATGCCTGGGATGGGGTAGACCTTTTCGACCATTGAATCACTGTAGACTCGTACGATAGAGATGTCCAACTTCTTCAAGTAACCTGTAAAATATGATATTGAAGTGCATATAGCAAAACTCTTTCAATCAATTGGTCTTTCAATGGGGCTGACAAACCCTACAGTTTGTACAAGTCGATTTGCCTTTTACATACTCTTTGGGAATAAGGACAAATTTGCACTCAACAAAGTAAAAGGACTCTTACTGAATCCCTACCCTACAACAAACATAAAACCACATTTCCTAGATTGTAATTACAACTGTTAAATTATGAGTTTAATTCATAATCTATGTATAAGTAAAGCAAAAAAAAATCCTCCTCCTCCCCCTAGAAATACAGGCAAACCATAATAGGCTAAAAAATGGAAAAAAAAGACATGTAGAACAATTTTTGACAGAGATTCCGAACATGACAATGATTTTTCTTAGAAATCATCAATAATTCTGGAATCTAGCTTTAAAAGACGACTAAGAACGCTCAGAAAAAAGCCCAGTGTCGAAGCTGAATTGCGCAACTGTTTATGACATCACTGCAGGCGCCTCTTTGGTGAAAAGGAGGGTGATTTAGGCATTATAATGTCTTTAAAAGGCAAACTATGATATTAATTGGAAAAAAAGTACATTTATCAGAAAAAATTATATGCATTTGTTAATCCCAGTTCTGGCAATTTCGTAATTCCTAATGTAAGATCCTTAGTTGTAGGACAAATCGGACATGCCTGCAATGACGTCAAATGCGTCAGCATGGCCACGTGACCGTATTACCTTTTTTTGAGGGGCGTAGCCTAGCAAGCGTGAGAACTGTGAAAAATGGATGGTTATTAACATTTTTTGGTCAATTTAGAGATTTTCTGAAAAATCAGAGGCTGGAATATTAATAAGTAGAGGTGTATTCATGTTTTGAAAGGCTATGTTGGTTTGATTAGAGTGGCCCTTTAAAGTTCTTAAGTGGCATTTGCCGCCAATGGCATAGAATAAATGAAGATAATGATGGACTTACTAGAGATAACATCGACGGCCTTGTTGGAAGGTCCACAGTAGAGCACCTGAGCTCTACCTTTACCCATCGGTGGGACCTTCACGTTGACTTGGGTGAAGAAGTAAGCCAAATACGCACCCGTAACTGTCTTACCGGTTCCTAAAATGGAAAGTTAGCAACAATAACTCAGTATTCCAACCCTATGTATTGTTATCATTAATGTCAGGGGATTCAAAACAAACCAATTCATATTCAGTTACTGAAATTATCATTTGTATCAGACTTCATCATGCACTTATGAAACAAGTAGATTAAGAACTTAGCTAGAAGGATGCTAGAGGCACAAATGTGTTACAGTACGCATCTTTCCCTCATTCAGTACATGTTGCTTCATTTAATATTTGCAGTCACATTAAAGGCCCTCTAAAGTGATGGGAGGCCCAAATATTTGATGGCAAAATTTCACTTAAATTGTATCATAATGTGAAAGAGGATGTCATTTAAGAAAAATTTCTGTAAGGATTTACGAAGCAAATGTGTTTGAAGTCGAATATTGATGAAAGAATACAAAATTTATGTTTTCTGCCTACAACAGAAAACCAAAATTATGTATGGTATTCTTTTATCAATATTTATCTTCAACCACATTTTTTGGGGGCAAATCTTAAATGGCATCTCTCACATTATAATACAATTAAGTGAAGTTTTGCCATCAAATCTTTGGTGAATTTCGGGCCCCCAACACTTTAGAAAGGCTTTAACATACATGTGCTGTTAACAACTAAATTATTCATACCCAATGTAAATTTGATGTTTTTGTTCTTTTTGTTAAGTAACTCAAGTATGAAAGGTGGACAGGTTGAATTAAGGCCTTTGTTGAATACTTTCAGTTGTGAGCTTCAATAGAAGAAACATAAATTGTTCACATATTTAAAGAATTTACAAAACTTGGTAAGGGTATGAATAATTTAAATGTTAATTGTACATGTACAAGCGCATTATTCTTTGCAAATGCAAACTGGTTTGTAAACGAAAAAGTTGCGCAGTAAACTTAATAATAACAATAACACATAACAAGTTACAGGTTCTCAGCCAATAATTTGGATTTGGATTCAGTTTGATTGTTCCTTCCCAGGCAGAGTTGACACCAAATACTTTAATAACAACTAACCTGGTGGACCTTGGATGAGAGAGAAGGTGTTCGTGAGGGCCATCTTGACTGCTTCTGACTGGGGTTTATTGAGGGGGTGCAGTTCCGTCTCCTGTACATGGAGGTCTTTCACCTTCCCACCTTCCTTCAGCGCAATCTTTGTGATCTCATCTTTGGAAACAGATGAAACAAAAATCAGGCTTCAATCATCCAATGAATATTAAGCCAGAAAAAACTTTTGCTGAAGCCTAAGGAAAAATACCAAAATGAAACTGTATCTAACAGGGTATGGATATTAGCTCAATACAAAGTCCCGGGTACAATTATTATTTCAAGAGAGTTTGGAATTCAGCAGCGACAACCCAGGAAAATTTAATAAAATATTTCTGTTATACAGAAGGTCCTGCATATGTCCTCTTGTCAATTAAGACCCTATCTGATGAAAATACAACTTTATATCAATGGAAGGCTGAATGAACGTAGAATACAAAATATTTCCATTTCAATATTGCACAAAAGGAAATTAAAACCTCATTAAAAAAAAAAAAAAAATTGGTGCTAGCTTTTTCAAAGAATACAACAATTGATTCAAGTGCTCAATTCTAAGAAGAAAGACTTACTTGAGTTGAAGACTCCATCATCAGCTTTGCATGGTTTGTGGAGGCAGATATTACGGATCAGAGGGGTTGTGTCATGAAGCTTCCTCACAGCATTTTCTGCACGCCTACACGTGTCAAAACAAAACATAATGTTCATCTTTTGATACAAAGTACAAGAAGAACAGAATAAAATCTTAGACGACTGGGGTTAGAGTTAAAGGAAAATGCATATTACACCACAATCAAGTCATACAATTGGTTTAAAATGGCAACTCTTATATCTAGATTTAGTAGAATGTTACTTGCGTTAAGCTCCAAAGGTTAATATTAGGTTCTATGGGGACCAATATCTTGAAGTCACAACATTAGCACCTTGGAGAACTTTATCAAAGTCTTCAATCCAGAAATACCTCTGAGAGACTTACACCTGTATAAACCTATAGGACCTTAGACTTATATACATGTATTTCATATCAGCCAAGTTCAACATTTCCGTCCATAACGGCTATGGAAATATGTGGACTACACCATGTACATTTAACAGGTATGTGTATCAATAAATTGTCCCTTTTCCCATTTCAATGATATTCATATTTCCTTTAAATCCAAGAGACAATCAGTTTTGCTCAACTAATTCAAGAAAAAATATTTGGGAACGGAAGCACTTCTTCTTTGCTCAATTGTTGTTTTTAATCTATGAAAGTAAAGAATTTTCCTTACAAGTCTGAAATTGGCTTGGGGATGATTTCAATGGTGCAGGACATCTGCTTTCCTTCATGTTGGTAGAGCAGTGCATCCTCTGGGAACGGTAGGGAGGTGGTGTGGAGCTGGAAAGTGATGGTCCTCAGCTGGGCCCTCTTGTCAGTCTGGACGTCTGTGGTGTACCCATGTGCTACAAAGGTCTGTTCAGTCCATGCCAGGCGATTGTAGGGTCCTATCGTCTCTTGGTGCTTGGAACTACTGTCCAAGTCACGTATCTTAAGCAGCTTTCGGCTATGGACTCGGAGATTCCTGTAGCGGATGCAGATGAAGTCTAGCTCGTAGTCCTCATCGTCTTCCTTACTCTTGTCCTTGTTGATCACTGGTCGCCTGTTGATGCGAATGAAGCGTTGCTCAAGAAAGGGAAGGGGAAGATTGAAATAACCCTGGTACTTGTTGCCTTCCAATTTCTGCCAGTTGATCACTACATTGTGGATGGTGATGGTGTCATCAGAGTTGACAGCACTATGAGCACTGATCATTGACAGGATGGGGAGCCAGGATTTCTTGTAAGCAGCAATGGACTTCTCCTTCCCCGGAATCTTGGTGGCGACGTCTGAAAAGCAAAGCACAGGCTGATCACGGTGCTCTGCACACACATCCAGGTGTGGTGTCATGTTGAAGAGCTGGATATAGGGAGTCAGGACCCCTTTGAAGAGACGAGCATGCAACTGGACTTGGTTGACATCACCTTTCTTGAAAGAGCGGCAGAATTCAATGAATGACTGCTGCTTTCCCGTCATGTCCACATACTCACACGTCACCTCAATTGAGGACTTCTCGTTAAACCGCCTCATTGGATCCATGTGCTGACAAAGCTCCTGCCCTCCAGAATTGATGGCTGACTCAATGGCTCTCTTGATGGACTCGTAACTTCCATTTTTCACACTGTTGCGGATGTCTTCCCAGTTGTCCTCTGGAATATTCACAATGTGGCGTCCATTGTCCAGTTCTATGGCATTCCTTCTGTGTCCATGCCTCTGTTTTCCTTCTAGGTTTATGTCATAGATTCTCGTCTTCCATGCTAGGTCAACAGATTCAGATGCAGCAGTAGTCTCTGGTCTCCTTGAGGGCTTGAGTATATTGAAGCCCAGCTTGCTTTGTGTTGGGAGAATGTATGGCCTATGTGGAAAGAGAAGCTTCAAACCAGAGTCTGAGATACTTTCCACAAATGTAAGCAGCTGCAGAGGAGCTTCCTTCAACTTCAGAGCCAGCTGGAGAGACTTGCTTTCCTTTGAGAAGCGCTGGGAATGCACAGCTCGGCTAGAACAATTGTGGGTTATGTTGGCCAGCTCTCTTGCTTCATAGGGACATGGTAGACCTTCCAAGCTAGCTATCAGCATCCGGTGAACAACAAGATCGATGAACCTGCGGATGGGCGATGTGAAATGGACATATGCTTTGAGTTTCAATGAGAAGTGCGCCTTCTGTTCGGGTCCTTGCTGGTCTCCTGAGTTCACATACTCTGAACGCTCCATAATCCGATGAAACTGAGACAAGGCCACGGCTTGAAGAGGATGGTTTGGATCCATGCATACCATGTTGATGACTTTATCCACTGCCTTCTGGGTGTTTTCACTGGAGGCCTGAACAATTTCCTCCCAGACTGGTTTGGTCAAAGGAAGCACTGGGTCATCCTCATCATCCTGGTCGACATCTTCTTCCTGATCCTGATTCACTGTAGCAGTCAGCAAAATACTGTTGCGGACACCATCCTTGTGTGTCTTCCTCCATTCTTCCACTTTGTCTAGAGGTGGTGCTAGTTGCCTCCTGAGGGGAGTACTATCTGCATACTTCAACAGAAGATGGTCTGCAACAGTTTCATTGGCAAGAACCATCATCTCTTCAATCAAGCTGTGAGCAAGTGGATCTTGCACCTCTCCATCATCATCCTCTGCATTGTAGACAAACTTCTTATCTCCTAGACGACGAGCTCGTTTCAAGCGTGCCAGATTGTGCAGGCAGCGGATGGGTTCAGCCACATCCTCTAATCCATCGGGACATTCTCCCTGGATGATCTCTTCTGCCTGATGATAGGAGAGCTTATGGCAGGAACGAATGATTGTACGGTGCATGTTTGGTGCTTCAGCAAGTATTCCTTCAGAGTTGAGCACCACCAACAAGGACAAAGCCAACCTGTCTTGATTAGGATGGAGACTGCAAAGGTCAGTGCTTAGCCTCTTGGGGAGCATGTGGATGGGTTTCTCATGGAAGGACGGATAGAAAGATGTTGAACGAATCCTTGCTTCTTCATCGAGGTCACTCCCTTTGGGAACAAAGAAGGAGACATCAGCTATGTGGATTCCCACCCTAAAGCGATCTCCGTTGATGGGCTCCACACTGATTGCATCATCCAGATCTTCTGAATTGGGAGGGTCGATGGTGAAGATCTTCATGTTTCTGAGATCTACTCTTTTCTCCAAGTCAGCCTTAGGAATTGTCCACCCTGCAGGAAAGTTCTCTCTGAGGTAAGCATTAAGTGAGTCCTTGAACTTGTCTTTCACATTGTGAATCAGCTTGAGGATGTGTAGGCCTTGCCTAGGTGTGATGCCTGGCTCTAGTTCTTCGATGACTACTCCCATTGGGTAGGGAGTCTTAGGGTACCACATCCAGAAACGAACTACAAAAAGCTTATGAGGGCGTTCCTTGTTCGTGACATACACGTCTCTATCCGGCATGAAGCGACCCTGCGTCTTAGCAACTACACGAGAGATGGTATGGATTGTGACTTTTGTCACATTTTTATCTCTTGACTCTTCAGCTTTGTCTTCCGTCTTTGTGATGTAGAGCTTTGGGAATGTACGATCCACAGGCACCATCAGGTTGTTGCTGAAGGGGTCAAGGGTACACACAAGTTTGCGTAGATATGGATCAGAATCTCTCTTCAGAATGTGAACAACCTTCCCATAGATTCTCTTATCTTCTTCCACCTTGACAAGCTCATCAACGCCTTCTAATTCTTCTGTGCCTTCCCTGTTCTCTATGATCTCTACCACAACCTCATCATTGTCCAATGCTTGTCCTCTACGTTTCTTGCTGGTAATGGATACGACTTCTGATGCTTCACGTTCATGAGGGATTGCAAGTGTTGCGCCCTTCATATCATATCTGAAGGTGCAGACCTTGAATTTTTCAGGTTCTGTAACCGTCTTTTCCAGGTAATCATCTTCTGTCTTCTCCTCTGGTGATCCGTGCGCTTCATCTTCATCTGAATCATAATCTTCAACTTGGCTAAGCGCACTCTGTGGCATGTGCCTTGGCAGCAGAGCAATTCGACCAGCCCTTTCCACCATACGGAAGCTTGGAACATTTCCATCAGTTGACATATCCAATTCTGGCTCAGATTGCTGAGCACTCATTGGAGCTGGAGGCTGCTTAGTGGGTAGTGTCTGAGGAGGTTCCTTCACTGATTCTCTCTGTCCTTTAGGTTGACTGGCCCCTGCCATTTGAGGAGCATGCCTTGCCTGGTGTGCTGAAACTGGTTCACCTCGCTGCAGTATCTGAGGTGGAGCTGTTGCTTCTGGTTCTGTTGATGTTTCTGGTTCAGATTCTGTACCCTCACCAGATTCTGGACTCTTACTAGGTTCACCCCTTTTGTTCATCTCCTCTTGAAAGTCCACTTTCACTTGTAGACGGAGCTCTTTCAGAAGATCATCGTCTTGGATGTTTGTCACAATGTCTTCAAACTCATCCTCCTCTTCTGATTCATGCAAGGTGCTCTGAACGTGGTTTTGCACATGATTCACCTCAGGTAGTTCTGGGAATTCATCACTGTTCAGTCTCTGATATCCTGGGACTGCTCTTCGTGGGACTGCTGCTGCTGCTGACTTGTCAGCGTGAGTCTTCCGTGCAGACTTGCCCCATATGCTATTCTCTCCAGTCCATCGGGACGGAGATGCACCTACATGATCGGCAGCAGCAGCTGCTTGCGATGTTCTTGCTGATGATGCTCCCTTGCGTGGTTGAAAGGTGGCAGCTGTGGGATTAAGCCTTTGCTTTGCAGCCGCTATCTCCTCCTGAATCATATCCACAGTCATCTCTGGTGGCATGATGCTATTGTTCTTCTGACACTCCTGCACATACCGCACCCAGGTCATTTGACAGGCTCCGACAGAGCAGAGTGCCACTGGGTCCCCTACGACAAAGATCAGTGACTTGGCACGGGTAAACGCCGTGTTGAGGAGGCGCTCGTCAGACAAGAAAGCATAGTAGTCCTCATTCTCTTGTTGATTTCCGGATGCTTGTGGAATAGCAGTGATGTGAGCCTTGTTGACAGTCTCTCTGGTACGGACTGTACTTATGACCACAGCCCGGAACTGCTTTCCTGCAATTTAGAACAAACATGAATTCTGCATATGACTGAAATCAAAATTTTCAATAATCAAATACTTATCTTTGTGAAAAATAACAAGTGCAAAACAAAACTGTACATGTATATCTTTTCCTGCAAAAGGTAATAGATTTTGGCATTTCCCTTATGCTGCCATACAAATGAGAAGAAAAGATTATTTCTCAATGAAGCATTCAACTTTTCTTGAAATAATTACATGCAAATTCTTAGACAGGAATGCTGTAATGATATCACATTGCAAGATACATACATGACCCAAGTTTGGCGGGAATTCATCAATCAGTTCTTGAGATAACGCAATCACGAGAACGGGACGTACAGACGGATGGATGACCACCTGGAAACATAATGCCTCCCGCTACTACCTTGGGAGGCATAATAAAAGCTAGGTACTTGTCAAATCAAGAGAATCGAAACTAGCTTGTGTGTAATGCCTTCCAGATTTCCCATTGCTACATAATATTAGCTTTAAATTTATAATAATAAAGTTACCATATGGCACTAACCCAATACAAAACTTTGTAATAAACTTATGTTTTCTTGTAATGTTTTTTTTAATGGCTGATATAATCTCCCTCACCTTGCACATTCTGTACAGTGTCCACAGTAATCTGTCCCAAACCTCGACGCCTCAGCTCTTTGCGTATCAGGTGCACCTAGAAAAAGAGCATACAAAAGAAGCACCTCCTATAACTTTCTACAATGTATTAGAAACAACCATTCTATTATTTGTCATGCTATATGATTATAAGCATTGTCATTTTTCTTTCACATATTTAGCTCAAAAGTCCATTACCAATTGAACATCAAAACCGTATGACTTCTGAAACACAGCAACACATACACACAGTAACAAACTTTTCAAATACAGCAGCACAGAGAATCAACAAAACACAAGTGCCTCTAGATGAGGTCTATGTATGGATGACTTCCAATGTTTTTAATATCAGAGGATCGATTTTCATCCTAGTTCTTCTTACCTGGAGGGTGTAAGGCGTCAAAACCGCTATGCTCTCATCGTCCAACGGACCCCAGGCAGGGGGCCAGTTCTGATGCAGGTCCTCCACTCTGAAGGCCACTTCCAGCATCTCCTCTCCATTCACAAAGGATGTTCCTATCAGCCTGTCCTCTCCCTTCACCACGTAGAAGTTGAGAGGGTAGAAAAGGGGATGTCTTGGGTGAGTACCCCGGGCCTCCAGTTTAACAGTGTAGTACGAGGCCAAGAAGTCCAGGATTTCTCGACAGGACCGGTAGTTGTGGGTCAGAAGGAGATCAAAGGAGCACTTGTGGTCGCGACTGTAGGTGAACAGTCGCTGGAGCAGAGAATCATTGTACTTGGCACTGCGTGCACGAGGGGAGTAGACCTGTGAAAAACAGAAAGTTTGAAGATTGCTAAGACTATGCTCTTCTATATTATGTAACAGATTTCCAACCTGTGAAATAGCACTTTGGGGACACTCTGGGGCAAGACGGGTGGGTGGAAGATGCTTGGATAAGATTTGGGAAGAGATGGCTTTCTCTCCTGTAAAGTTACATAAATTCCTCAGATTTTGTTCATGCCGTTTTCATATCAGATCTGCTCTGTATCAACCTGATGATACAATCCTTTGACAGAGCTTAATACTGTGCATTCAGAAGAAAAAATAGCTCCTCCATATTGGAGAATAATATGAACTCATAATATGACATGATTCTAACAACTAGTCTGCCTTTAGTTTCAAATCTTACTAACCTTGGGGCTTATCTGCTTGTGATCCCCTGCCAGAACAACGCAGGTGTCATTTGTTGCCAGCTGAAGGGGAATGATGGCCTCCGTCTCCCTAACCTGACCAGCCTCATCAATGATGATGTGGGTGAAGTACTCCTTCAGGTCCATGTTGCGGGTCAGGTGCACAGCCGTATTCAAGGTTGCGATGACGATGTTGGGTGTTCGACGGCTGCCTTCGGTCTGCGTCTTAGCATAACTGGCCCAGTCTGTGGGAATAATAATGATAATAAATTTGTGTTAATGAAACCAACGTAAGCTTTCACACAGAAATCACAGAATTAACACTAGAATTAAGGCAAAATCGGGAATGATTCCTCCAAAAGAGGTATGGTTGACAGCTATGTCATGATTTTTCTCTTTTTTTTTAACAGTATGAAAGCTAACAAAATCAAGGGGCATAAAAATGGGCCTAAGCCATTCTGGGAAATTTCCAAATGCAGTGCATATGAGAAACATATCAATACAATTCTTTTCTTTTCATTCTCTTAAGATATGGAATATACAACCACCGTAACTTACCCTTTAGCTCTTGGTCATACGGGTGTCGCAGGTTCCCTTCCTCGTCTTTCAAGACATACTTCATGACTTTTTCATGGATTGTAGCCTTTTGGCGAATGACTGCGTACATGCGCATCATGTAGACCATCCCTGGAAACTCACAGCAGAACTTGTCTAAGTGCTCTGTGATGTACAGGTCAGCCGCACTGAGAAGCGACAGACACAAAAGCACAACATTTAGAAAAAGAACAAGTGCACAAATATAGAAGTTTTGGTTGTATGACCCATGCTCCAGGAACAAATGCGCAATGGTCATTGTAATATACACCGAGTTCTTATAAACTTCAACTCTGCACCTAACATTATATGTTGCAATTAACCTTAGCTCTAACCCTATCACGACTTAACTATCACCCTATATCTTGGACAAAATATATTCTAAAGCAAATGCTGGATCGGCACAATTCTCCCAGTATTTTAAACATTTCCATATGACAGCAAACTCTATAGAAACATTAAGGCCAGCGTTTACAAGCAGTCATAAGTATTTTTCTGAATTGGGCAAGTATTGCAGATTTTTTTTTGGGGAAAACCCAACAAAGACCCTTCAGAAAGTGGGAGGGTATCCCAAACAATTCCACTACAGCAACAGTTCTGTTGAATGGGTATAACAAGCTCTTCATGACTGGTTTTAGAGTAAGATTACTTTAGGAGAATTTCAAGCTCAAAGTCACTCGAGAGTAATGACTCAAGTTAATCATCCTTCTACAAACACTACGAATGTCAAGAGAAACCATGCCTTCAAGATATGGTCAAGCACAGTCATCTCTTTACCTGTTGGATCTTGTACAGATCAAGATGCGTGAATCATTTCTAAGGATCATCGTTCGCTTTACAGAGTTCGCCATTGTGTACGTCTTGCCCGTGCCAAATGGTCCAAATATGATGACAGGACCTTTGCCGCGGAACTGGCTGTTGCCACGGAGACCTCCGGCATCGCAGATAAATCGTGCTGCCTTCTCTTGCCTAGGGTTCATCTTCTCTTCATTGCTCCCAACATCTCTCCAGTCCACACGTTCAAACCTGCAAAGATCATCCAAGAAGCACCGAACATAAAAAATCAAGAAAAATTTCTACTAACATTCATATTGTATATGAGCCTCTGCAGAACAGAAAGATTTATTTAACAATCCCCTAAAACTTGGGTTGTACAACACAGGCTCCTGCTACAACTGTTCAATGGTCAATTTCCTACACTAACCTAATTCTGATCTTCTACTCTGAACCCAAAAGTATACCTAACCTTAACTTATAACACTAACCATAACCCTAAACCCAACCTATAAACCGATTACAACCCTAAACCAAACACTAAACTTTTGATGAAATAAGCCCTGAAGCAATTGACGCCTGTGCAAATGTCTTTATTACTTATACTACAATTCATATACTTGTTCTCCTGGGGATACGGCGGGAAGAGGATGGTCATACAGCTCAGGTTATCCACAGCATGGTGCTGGTAGACAAAGTTGATACGGTCAAGCTGGAACTGGATGACCACCGGTACAACCTTCTGAGCTTCTGCGTTGCTCCCGCTGAAGTTCACAAAGGACATCAGGTTCTGCTCCTGCACACACTGGGCACTCAGCCTGACACAGACCAAGTCGTCTGATTGGTCTTTGGACATTGCATTCTGTACGGAATCAAAGAAGCACCCGACACAAGGTTTCTTGAAAGAAATTCTCCTTAAAGATTACTTGTATAAATGGGTATAAAAAGGGAAACAATGAGGTGTGTTTAAGTGCCTCACTTCCAAAATATATTGTACTATCATATTTACCCCTTGAGTACTGAATTATCGCAGTCCCATTAATTTAATACAAGAACCACTCGGTTCTGTGTTGAAGATCCACACTATTTCTCCAGATTGGACTACTCAGTGACATTCAGTATTTACTGATGGTAGATTTTTCTTTTCTTGCAGTCTTAAGTCTGGGTAGTGATTGCCAAAGGTAACCCCAAAACACTGAATTTATTGGGGTATCCTTCTTCTTAGGGTGCCTTGCCAAATTATGATGCCGATGACCAGGCATCTAAAACCAGTCTAATGACATGCCCCCAAATGATAGCCATGAAATAAAGCCAGTTGCAAGCTCAATGCCTTCCATGTACTTTAGTCTTTGACATCCTTTTGATTGCTTGCCATCTATCCACCTACATGTATCAATGGTCAATCTTTCTAGTCCATTCATTCTGATGAGGTGCCAAACACAGTTAAGTTGCCACATTCTGAGAGGGGCAACCACAATTGAAGAAAGAAAAAAAACCTCTTACCTTCATGAGGATTGCCTCATAGACCACGTCAGATTCTTGATTGAATTTGAGCAGGACCTGAGAAACACTCTCCCTGACGATCTGCGATGTCTCTGAGTCGTCGAACAAGGGTAACTCGATCTTGATGGTGCCATACAGTTCTCCGTTCAAAGCATAAAGAGAGCCGTAGGGGTACCCCATTTCAGCCTGGTTGGAGAGGCACATGCTGGAAGCAGTGCTGTACCTACACTCACAAAGGAGAAAGTAATTGCATTTTTAGTTTTGGACCTTGACTATGACTTTGCAGATGCATCAGGATATATACAACAAAAAAAGTGATTATTGACCTCAAGTGTGCATACCATTTAGCGAAGGGAAATTTATTCTACTACCGCATCCGGAACGGTCCTTGTATAGAGAATCTGAATGTGAAGATCACGTGAGGTACAGTGTATTTAAGCCCTCTCCATTCATTGCATGCTCATCCTTTGTTTAGAGAATGCGTTCCCGATGAAAGGGGCCAGAATGCGTTTAATCACTTTGCCAGTAAAATTCCTTCCAGCGATCAGAAGGCTTTCCTTTTTTAAATAAAACGTGCTTGCTTTTGAGAGAGGAAATGTATGAACTGCAATTACCTTAAGAGTCTTTCCATGCATGCTAGTTCTTCTAGGTGCAGCATCCGATGCATGTGAAGCTTGTAGTTCTCCTCATTCAATCTGTGATCAGTCTGTTCATCCTCAAGACCAGACAGGGTGGTAGGCTGCTTGTATTGAGCAATCAATCTAGAAACAAGAATAGCAATGAAGATACACGGCCATCAAATTGTACCGGTATACACTTTATAAATAAACAGGGCAGGATTAGCTTAGGTTAAGTTTTTTATGTTGACGCTGCCGCCGCCGCTAGGAAAGCGGCGCCTATGTCTCACTTTCGCTATGCAGGCGTGACAAAAATGGTAAAAGGTATACACAAGTTATTATTAGAGAGTTTGGGGGTACATATTAAGCTTTAGTTGACTTACTGTCTTTCCCATTCATGGACTTCTGGTTTGGAGTATTTGACAATCTGACTGTTACCGCTGTCCCATAGCTTGATCTTCTCTCTGGTCTGCTGCTGTTTAGCAAACTTCTCCAGCTCATTGGACGATCCAACATGGATGGAAAGCTTCCTCACCAACACCGGCTTCTCACCTGCAAGCATAAAGGAAAAGAGGATTACTAATATGGATTACTCCTTAGCCTCTCTCTATCCATTTTGTGTTGGTCTGATGGTCGTATCGTCTGTGCGGCCGGGGTATACAGAAGTATCATGCTATGTTTTTTAATGTTACACTAAAATGTGAAACCAAAGGATTGTAAGTGTTTTCTGCAAAACAATGTAACGCATATTTTGTAAATCATTGTTTTCTGACCAATAAAACTTATCAAGATAAAAAAATATATGGATGGTGTTAATCATACTAATAGCATCATCATCATCATCATCACCATCATCAACATCATCACCAACACCAACACCACCACCACCACCATCATCACATCATCACCACTAACACCTACAAAACTACCATCTAAACCACCACCACTACACTTACAAAACTACCATCTATTAACCACCACCACTAAACCTACAAAACGACTTTCTAAACCACCACCACTAAACCTACAAAACTACTTTCTAAAGCACCACCACTAAACCTACAAATCTACTTTCTAAACCACCACCACTAAACCTACAAAACTACCATCTAAACCACTGCCACCACCATCACCCCACCCCTACCCCCACCAACCCAATTATTATCATCACTGTTTAAACTTACCAAAGTCAAAGACAACCCACTGATGGAAGAGACCCAAGATGTGGGTGTGGAACTCGATCTTGATTTTGTAAGATGTACCACCAAGTTCGGAAATGAGACCTCCAGGACACACTTGAGGGCGATCCTCATCATCAGGTTGCGACAGATGAAAGTGCAGGCGATGCTCGTCATAAAGAAGACCAACCCTCCTAAGCGACTTCTGTGAAGTAAACGATGTTTTGTTGATATTGTTTGAATTTGTATATGAGGTTGGTCCATAAATTTATAAATAGTCAAGACCATTAAAGATATTTTATCCATTTTGATTTCATTTTTCATTTCAAAGACTTTATTTTCTGCAATCAAACAAGTCAATAATTATACAACAAATATGGATAATTATATAAAACATAAGGTATGCAAACAATATACAAAATATAGAAACAAATGTATAATACATGAGTAAGAGTAAATGTATACGTTGGGCCATTGCGTGTATAAAGAAAGAAAGCAGAAGGTCGCCGTTATAAGCAAAAGCTTGAGTAGACGGTCAACCGAGCTAAGAAAAAATGATGATTAGGGGGTAGAAAAAGAATCTTGAATCTTGGGATTTCAAAATTGTAGATCTTACTCCATAGTCTAACCCACATCAGAAATTGACTGCAGAGCAAGTGTCATCAAACGATAACACAATGGCATTTTAAGTCTAAGCTATTCTTACCCTTGCCGACTGTACTTCAAACTCCCATTGGAATGTAATCTCTTCACCGTGTTTTCTTTCTTTCACTGGATGTATAGCCTTCATATCCTTGGAACACTTGGTACTGATCCCAGGAATCTCCTCTGTCATCTGCAACAGAAAAAAGGATTGAAATGTCCAAAGAAGCAGAATTTATGACGAGTTTACGTGTTGTTTTTTGCCGACTCTGTAGGCACCAAGCCAGATCCGTGTTCAAAAACGCACGCGGGGAAGGACCTTTATTTTACTGCAAGGTGCGGTTGAAGGCGCCGATTTGTTATTGTAAACTTGTCACAAATAAAAGTAACAATGTCATTTTTTAAACTGAAGATGACAGACAAGTCCAAACAGAAACTAGAAATTTAATTCGTCACGAAGACGAATAAGGTGGTCTGTCTAAGTCTTATAATAGAATTGAGAATGGGAGAAGTTATATAGACATGTAAACAATGATGATCATGATGACCATGATGATGATCATGATAGTAAAGGTGATGATGATGATAATGATAATGTTATATGATGATAAAAACGATAATGTTAATGATGATGATGACCATGAGCATGATCCTGACATCAGATTGAAAAAATAAGGAAATATTTAAATAGCAAATAGTCTCAACTACAACATACTAAAATTTGGGAGAAAACTGTTGAATAACAACCGAGATACTGGTCAAAACACCTTGTCATGCAGATTCATGTTTTGAAAAAAGTGACCTCCCATAGACATAGCAAATATGACAAATTATGCATTGTCGCCTTTAATGGAATATTTAACTATGATGACGTCATCAAAATGAAAAATGAATGGAATATTTTTGATAGATAATTATCTCAGCTACAACATATTAAATTCCGGGAGAAAATCGATCACCGATAAGTGAGATAATCTCAATTAAACAAAGACAAAAATGACGTCATCAACAAAATACATTTGTTTGAGTTTAGATGCCAATATGATGACTTTGTTTCACTTTGTACGAGTCAGGGTGGTATGAAATCATATCTACAACTCATGCTTTTTCCAACCATGATATAAAAATTGGGGGTCGATGGACTATCTGAAGACTTATTTCGATTTTTAAAATGGCATGTTTTTGATCAAATTTGCATTATATCGCCCATAGCAGTACGCGCGGATTTTGAACTTTGACGCACGCTCACGGCCTTATGAAATATGAAGAGTGACTGAAATTAATGTAAATTGTTAATTACGTTAAGAGGAATCTAAATCATGTAAACATTTTGAATTTGATCTTTTTTGCGCGCTGTGAGCGCGCACACCGCGCGCGGGGACACTTACGGACGGAAAATTTTGAAATGCTTAAAATGACCTGATTCGTACTCTCGTTTAATAGTTTAGTGATTTTGAGCAATTTTAAATTTTGACGCGCACATACGCGCGCGTCATGACCTTTATGTGACCTTTGATGACATGACCTGTTGACCCTTGACCTAAAGTATATGTGATATGAATATGAATGACCTTTGCTGATGCATCATGAAGATATGATGGATAACGTGATTTCACAAAATGGCGCCTGGATGACGTCACGATAACCTAATGACCTTAAAAATGTTCCTGTCACGTCTCATGACAATGCCCTATAACTGTGCCCAAATTGAATTAAATTGACTAAATCAAACTTGAGTTATCCTAGGAACAAAAAACGGGAAGAAATAAAAATAAATAATAATAATAATAATAATAATAATAATAAATAAATAAAGAAAATTCTGACGAAATCAATAGGTGGTCTGTTGATAACAGACCACCTAATCAGGCCATACAGGTAATTTTGTTGTAGTTCGATGCTGTGCCATCACTATAACCCAGGTTACAAATAGTGAGAGTACATTACCATACATGCCAACATTTGAAAATCAGAAATCTGTACAAATTATGCTATTTTCAAAAAAAAGAGGAACAATCCTAACTCTCCTATTCAATACTACAGACAAATTTGTACAGGAAGAGGAACACCTGCATTAAAATGATAATTATCTTCTCCCAAAAAGAGGAATGTTCCTCTTTAATCTGAACAGTTGGTATGTATGCATTACTGTTGCAACTTTGTAACCTGGATTACAGATTATATAATCTAGTACAGTTTTACCGTACCACTTCAAATAACTTCCTACAGTATCTTACTGTGACTGTATTGGTGCGAATGGTGAGTCAACACACCTTGTATGACTGAACTGGAAGACATTGCCAGGCACAGTGCAGGCGGATGAGGCATAAATCGACACCTAAAAAAAATGATTTTGTTTTGTTTTGTACCTGTGTATAAGACGCACCCCTGACTTTCAATTTTATCGGCTAGAAAAAAGTGCATCTATGGTATTTATTGAATGTATCTCAACTAATAAATCTTATTTTTAATATAACCCGTTAATTAACATTAAGATATCATACATGCAAATACATACATCATACATGCAATAATGCAAAACAAAATTCTAAAAAATAATGTGAAAATCAATTCTGTTGTCAGCAAGAGGAAACTAATGATTAAAGTCAAGTATGGCATTTGAGAAACAAACAAAAGAGAAATGAAAAGGGACAGCCCACATCAATGTAGTAAAGAGTATAGCATCTGCTGACAGCTGAAAGAGTATTACCCATATGTTATAGTACACATGTAGGAGCTAATGACTCAGCAGATATAAAGACACTCTCAAAAAATTCAACTAAGCAAGTCAGAATGAAAAGAAATCCAGGTTACGCTGTGCTCTATGAACGTTTCACAGGGGAGGGGAAAAAAACAAGAAGGTGCGATTCACCACCTACCACTTCATACTCTGCATTAGAAGACTGGTTGTACTCAGCAAGGAGCTCATCCACAAAGGAGTAGAGTCTCTGTTCCTTTGCCTTGGCGATCTTCATCATGCGATACTCGTGCCTTTCCTTCCATTCCTCCAGCTCCTCCTGACTGTGTGCCTCAGCGCAGTCGTTACGCTCCTGCACCACGCCGGAGTAGTTGCATAGTTTCCGCAGGTTTCTAACAGAATTAAAGAGAGAAAAACACATTATTGCTTAATTATCAACCTATTTGGAGGAAAGAATCAAAACATTGATGCACCACAAAGTGCAGTCATTTTCTTGAGGTTTCTCCCTTAATAAAACATTTCGTAACCCGGCAGTTTCTTCAAGCTTCCTTTTTTACTTAACCTACAAAAGGAGTCACAAACATTCTCCCAGGATAATATATTAATTTTTTTTTTATACCTCTGACAAAGCTTGTACTGTCCATTTGTGACATTCAGTGGAGGACTTCTGTACTTCCAGGAGCGCTCTGTATCCGATTTGATCCTCATCTTATGCTCCATGGAGTTGGTGTGTTCATCATAGTTCTGCTTGGTACGGAAGGGCTTGTCGCAGTAGGAACACAGGTAGTGGCTAGTCACCATCTGCTGAGGGACGTTTGATGGCCTGGCTGGGCCCGCAGCCGGTGCGGCTCTGGCGTCTCCTCCAGCGTCGGGGGTGCTGTTGGTGCCTGCAGCGGCCTGCTTCTGGATGGCAACCACTTCTTCGATGGTCCTGGCTGCAGAGTGGTAGAAAAGGATAATAATTTGAAGTAATGGCCAATACTGACAAAACCCAATTCATGAAAAAGAAAATGCCATGGCGATTTCTTACACTCCATAGGGTCTTTCAGCCTGTCAAGCTAAGTTCTAGATATGATACCATACACAAGATCAGCATAATTTGTAATATTTGTAGATAAAGGACAATACTGGACAACACTATTTAGCATAAAAGTACAATCAAACTAAAATGTTATGTACAATGAACACTTTCATTAAATATTCTTCAGAAAAAATGTGTAATGAACAATGGGGAACCAAACATTCTCTCCAGCAGAAATTGGTCTTGGCTTTATTTCATTAAAGATATTAATTTAGGTGGGAACTGGGTTGCACTTTGGTCAAAGGTTGAAGTAAGAAAGTCAGTTAGAGTAGAAAATTGACTACAAAGAAAATGTTGGTAGAGCATGCATCATAGACTGGGGCATTTTACATAGACCTGGGGGCATTTCACAAAGCCTATTTTCAATGACAAATGACAAAAATCAGCTCATAACCAATCAGAAGCAAGGATTTCACTAGCTTACAGGTATAACAAAAACTGGTATTTGTCACTGATGAAAAGTTTTGTAAAACGCCCCCCTGGACACTATTATTCTCCCTTTACATATTAAACCCCGCGGTCAAAGGAGGGTGAAAAGAATGTGGCTACCAGATTTCATGACCCTGCTATAATTTCAAGTCACATGACCCTTGACCTCTTCGGACCATTACCTTTGGCCTTGACCTGATATATCCACAGGAGGCGCTCTTCGGCCGAGTGAGGGAACATACACTGGTTGCTGTGAATCTCCCTGAACTGGCACCTGTCCGCCCTCTTGCAGAGGACCGGCTCTATCTCAGGCCGCAGACGGGGGTGGCGGGGATAGACCCGTACCCATCGGCCGTGACTGGAGGTGTCCAAGAAGTAGATCGGGTCCTTGCCCCACTGATGACCCGTGGAACCAGAGCATTGGTTGCGCTTGCGAGGGTTCTGCTCAACCTGCTGCCTGGTCTTGGTGTAACAGAGACCACATGCAACCTATGTAGGAGTAGAAGCACAATATGTCATATTTGCAATAGTGGACATGTTGTCATAAGAGTGGTAGCAGTACTGGAGTTACTTAAATCAGTATCAGTAAAAACAATGGTGGTAGCAGCCACTTCCGTTGAACGTTGACCTTTGGAAAAAATCTGCAACCTTGCGCTAAGTCATTGCACCCTGCTTTGTACTCGATCTGGGCATTAACGTGCTTTCGGTTTGCAGTGGAAGTGAAAGAAAACAGTAAAAAATCAATCTGAGCATGCACGAACCTGAATTTTTTTTTCTCTTGTTGATTTTCACAAATGTTCTCGGCCATAATAGCATTCGTTCCCTAAGCACGAGGGAAGAGCTGTATCACCGTGCAATTGCGATGTAGATTTTGTATGATTGTATATATGCACTGTACTTTGTGCTTGACTTTCCAATTTTTGACAAATTATATGGGTCTCTCTTATAAAACACGCTCTGCACAAGTCACTAGCTATCAACGTCCCCGTCCCAGGTACCAAATCAGGTTACAAATGAAGACAGGAGCCTAGTACAGGACAATCTTGGTTGAGTGTATTCTCCCGTCGTCTTTGGATGGACGGAGGGCAGCGTTACTATATCCCCTCCGTCTTCGTTAGCAAGAGGATAAAAAAAGGCTTGAGGGCATCGGCGCCCACATAAATTTTGAAAACAAACCTTGATTGTATACTGAAAGACTGGTCCATGAGGTTGCTGGGGTGGAGCCATTGGTTTCTGTAATGGAGCAGCAGCTGAAGCAGGCTTGATTGGGGATGGGGCAACTGGAATCGAGGGACCGTAGATCAATTCATGGCTGAGACGCACAAGCATCTCACGATCCAGTGGCTGGTAAGCCTCATACAACCAGAGGCATGTCTCAATCTGCGAGATAAAATAATAAAATAAAATGTTTGTATGTTACCCTAGTCAAGGTCAATATGAAATAATCTACTGTTCAAAAAGGAAAAAATGTCAAAATCGATTGCTCTCTTTCTGAAAACTAGCAACAACATACATGTACCATGATAACTTTATTACACTTTCAAAGTTGAAGCAATCGCTACTAAACGCCGAGGGCATTTTCTCATGGCCTCTTACAGTTCACAAACTGTTTTAAAACTCAGGTTTATCTACAACTTGCTTATGGAATCCAAAGAGGTTAGGATGATGATGATGATGGCATGAGAAATACTACTGCTAGTATCCCCAAATTCCTATTTGTAATAAGCAACAATCCGTTCCCGAAATCTTCAAACATGGCAATTTCAGTATTAGATTCTAAAGTTTGTTTCTGATTGGATTCACGTTCAGTTTCTCTGGCATTATTAGAGAGTCAGTACTGTTCTTTAAAGAAAATTTCAAGAGAGAAAAGAGAACAAGGATAGTATCTATTATTTAAACATATTTGTGGCTTACACCCAGTAATTTTTTTTTCTGACTTGTTTTTCAATACAGATCGATCAATCGATTCTTATTTACTGGGTGAAAGCCACAAATATGTTTAAATAATTGAAATTCCTCCCAGGAAGCATTACAATTATAAGGATAGTATCTGTGTACCTCATTATGGGCAAAACTGCACTTGGCTCCAGTAGGGCACCCATAAGACTTGTCGCGATGCCAGCAGAGGAATGCCTTGGGTGGAATTCCATTGGGTCGCTTCCGTATCTTCCAGTAGCGATCCCGGCCCCCCTGGCACAGCCGGTGAACAAGGCATCGATTGGGGCCGTTCCACTTGTGGCTCTTTTCCCCCGTGCATATGTCCGGGTTTGAGCTATTCTGGACACTGAGGACCTGGGGGGCATCATCGAAGCAGAATCTACATAGGTACAGGAACTGACCCCCAAGGTTCTTGATGAGGTTGGTGAGTTTTCCCCTTGTCTGCGGATCGATGACCTTATTTGCTGGATGCAGCAGAGATCCTTGAGACTGCTGTGGGACAGGGGAAGGTGACATTGGGGGCGCTGTACGGATCACAGCAGGTGGCTGTTGGAACCCGTTCTGATTAACCTGCAACGTAGCATGAGGGAACGCCCCTGGAGCCGGCGCACCTTTCTGGTTGTACGGAAACGCCCCAGGAGGTTGAAGACTACCGGTATTACCAGGATAACCCCCTGGTGGTGGTGCCCCTCCCGCAGGGCTAGGGGCCCTGTTTTGATATGCTCCTGGAGCTTTGGCAGGCGGGTTCTGGTTAGTAATCCTGCCCTGGGCGATGGCTTGCTGTCTCTTCTTCTCATTGATCTCTTGATTGAGCTTGAACTCTTGATAACGCAACCAGGTGACGATCTCCTTACCGTTGAAGTGGCCATTCCTGTCTGCATCCCATACTTCCATCTCTACATTGCTGTGAGGAAACCAGCAGCTCGCTGTACTTATCTGAAATCAAATAGAACCATCAAATTCAAAATTGTGAAGCAGGATTATCCCTAGAGACTACGGAATGCACAGCACATTTTCTGAGCAAATATAGTATATATTCAAGTCTATGGCATTATTCCTGTAGCCAAGTTATAGCCAATAAACCTGTATAAATAGGATTCAAAGATAAATCCTGAGTTTGAACAAGAGCAACTAATACACCAAAGTGTGATTACACCCTTAGAGAAAAGCACAACAGATCATAATTTGATCACCCCAACTTGCAATTGAAGATTTTGAAGTTGGATAGAACTAATACCTAAAAAAAAAGATCTAAATTGTTTTTGTCATTAGAGAAACACTTGTAATGATTATCCAGTTCTGAATTAATTGAAGTATGTTGTCTATTACCATGGAAAAAAAACTGATATTGTTCTTTGGAAATTTAAAATCAGGGAAATAATGTCTGGTATGGTACCTTGCATGGTATTCCGGTAGCAAACTGTTGACAGAGGGCGTATTTCCCCTTGAAGTCTTGCTTTACGCGAGGACGGATACGACCGTAGATGTCCTTCAAACCGTCTTTGGGTGGGACATGTAGACGGCACACCAGCATGCCACCCCTACAGGCAGGCTTGTGATTGGGATTCCTGTTCAGCCTACAAATGAAACAAAAGGTATAGAGGAGGTGTGGTCTAGTAGGTATATCATCAGACTGTGGATCACATGGTTTTCTATTTCGAATCCTACTGAAGCACTTACATGTATGTCCTTTGGCAAGACTTTAATCTAAATTTGCCACTCTCCATCCAGGTGTGGTAAATGGGTACCTGGTAGGAATTGATTTCTTGAATGCCTTCAGTGCCTTTGGGCAGCTGGGCTAAGACAAGGGCAATAAGAGTACGATGTAGGCAACATGAGATCTAAAATCATCAAGAATTCATGAAATATAAGATGTAGAATTAGATCATACCTGAAGGAGTAGAGCCCATACTGATGTGGCACTTGAGTATAGCATGCCTCGCAAGCGAGTCTAAACTCATAACCGCCCAACCACCGGTGTGTCTCTTGGGATATCTTTGGTGGTGGGGGGCAAGTAGCAACGACGGCTTGGCCTTGGGGTTTTGGCACCTGAGGGGATGCCTTTGGGATGGCTCCGCTGACGGGGAATGGCCGCTGACCATTCACTGCTGGCCGCTGACCGTTCACAGTTGACCGCTGCACACTGGTTTGCGGGGTCTGAGCATGTTTGGCTACTCCCTGTGGAGGTTTGCGTTTGTCTATGAGGAGTAAAAACAAAATGAATTGTATTCATAAAGGTGGATTATGCTTTAAATTGGTTTGATGATTGTATAAACCATAGAATATTGGTACATAAATTAGAACACTTTGGTAAAAGAGGAAATGTTTTTAAATGGTTTCAAAGTTACCATTTTAATCGCTTACAATTTATGTGTGTCGAAAAGTGTACATCAGATGAACAGTACATACTCTCTGGTGTTCCGCAAGGATCATTCCTTGGACCGTTGTTCTTTTTAGTATTTGTCAAAAAATTTCAATATGTCAGTGACCGTTTTCTTTCCATTATGTTTGCAGATGATACAAGTTTATTTTTTCAAGTAATGATGTGTTAGTACTAAATAATGTAATTTATACCGAACTAAAAAATGCTGAAATGTGGTTTAGCACTGTTTGAAAATTAATATGGACAAAACCCGTTATATGATTTTTAAACATAAAAACTTTTTCCTGGATGATTCTTTGCTGCAAATATAAATTGGTGATGACAAAATACATAAGATTGACCAGAAAAAATTCTAGGTGTGACAATTGATGCAAAATTGAAATGATGCCTGTTATAGACTGGCTATACTATTTTGAGTTTACTTGAATATAATATAGCTTACAATTGGGTGTCCTGTATCCCAAGTCGACATCCAGGTCAGATAGGCCTTCGTGTGTCTTCTTGGATTTCTAATTGGGAACAACAACAAAATCAAATTAGGAACATAGATTTAGGAAAAGAAAAGAATGAGGAACAAAAGCAAAAAGAGATAATCTTTATTCTTACGCAGTATCTTAAGTTTGAAAATCATATCTTAGTTCTGATGAAGTGGTCACTGTATTGGAGCATAATTATTATGCTACTAATCCTGTTTTGCACAACGGATTGGTCATAATGCAATGAATATACAACCCAATTTGGGCATGTTTAAAGTTGATTTTCATTATTATGCTTTATCATACTACAGTGGTAGTATTAGAAGTGTAACATTTGCAACCCGATAGTCATCCCAGAAATCTTGTCTTCACCTTAAATAGTTGTTACTTTTCAGTTTGAGGTTACAAAATACAAAAGACCCCCCAAAATAGTTTTAAAGTCAATGGTTTAATGGTACATTAATCAACATTAATCTAAAACAACATACTATCATTTGCTATCTACTTTCAAAATCATTGTGACTTTCTGCTAGAAATTAAATCAACCGCAACTTACATTGTCATATGTTATGTTTTTTAATTTTTATATCACACATGGAATCCAAGGAGGAAGGAGCAATTTATTGATTACAAATTTGAAGCTTTATTACAAGGACTGAGAACACAGTCATTATAACAATATAACTTACATTTAAATCTGGGGGGGGGGGGGGGGTTGGGAGTCACAGGGGTCTGACCAGTGGACCTAAAGTGCTGATACATGTATATCAGAAAACCAGAAGCACAGAAATGGGAGGGGCGGGAGGTATGACTTACATTAGACTTGGATCCAGGTGGAGAAACTCCAAAGTCGTCTAGTCCAGCAATGTCTGCTCCTGGAGATTCAAAAAAAAAAAAAAAAAACTTTCCAAAATCATATTTCTGTAACAGGGAAACATGTATAATATTTAAGATTAATGTGAGCTCTTCAGACGACTGCATTTAGCTGTCTTGATTGTTTTAATTACACTTAAACAATACCCATTAAATTTCTATTCAATTCAAGACTAGTTTCTAGCAATATAACAACATGGCTGATTGACAAGAGAGGATACTTAAAAGTACACAAGAAAATCATTGATAATTGCCACTCATTCTCAGGTGCAAATTTGTGATTTTGGTTCTGGAATGATGAAAAGCCCTGAATAAAAAGAAAGTTATTTTTTCTATTCACTAATAATAACAATAAATCATAATAATGTATGTTTTATACCGTTCCTATCCAACAAACAAGGTGCTCAAGGCACTTCAATGTTACCCCCTACTCGAGCTAATGTTGGCTGACAATATCTGTCCTCACAGCAAACACAGAATTCCTTTTTAACACCTGGGTGGAGAGTGGCAAATGTATGCTAAAGTGTTGCCAAATGCTAAAGAGCTTCCCTATCAATAAGCATACTACAAGTGTGTACCTCTCTCGGGCGTACTTCCTGGGGATGAAGTTGTAGAGCCACTGGTATTGATCTCTGAGTCGGTTTCATCATCGTCGTCATCATCATCATCATCATCATCATCATCCTGCTCAGAATAAGTGACCTCCACGTCCCTCCTAGGTCTATTCTGTCTCCTAGATCGCCCCTTCTTTTTTCCTTTCTGAAAGAGGACAATAAGCCTGTACGTGTTGCTTTATGTACTTTTTAAAGCGATACTGAACTAATTATTTTTCAGCCATAGCATACTGTTTATTGCACAGGACCATTTCATGGTCAACTTTATTTATTTTGTTATTCATTTCTGATATTTATACAGGGTGCCAACAGCGCGTTACCCAATATCTAATATCTGCTTTGCTGACAGAGGACTTAAATAATAATAATGATAATAATAATGTTTTATTTACCCAGGGTAGCCACTTCAGTTATGAAACTGCTCTTCCAGCGGGCCCTGCATAACATAATATGTTATTACTACCCCCCCTCCCCCCTCCAATCTAGTATGCTGAGCGCCTAGCTAGAAGGTCCCATTGTTAGAAGTCTTTGGTATGACTCGGCCGGGGTTCAAACCCACAACCTCCCGTTCATGAGGCGGGCGCTTTAACCACTGAGCCATCATGCCTGGTTTTAAGGACTTGCTGTGAGAATCAACAGCGCAGTGAGTTACAGGACAATAATGTAACAGCTTATCTGGGATGGCTCTAAAGGGGATTTATGGGTAGTGCTTCTAGTAGCTTTAACCGAAACTAACTTACTAATAATAATAATAATAGTAATAATAGGCATTTGTATAGCGCCGTCTATCTAGACAAAGCTATTCCGAGGCGCACAAGAAACATAGAAAGAATGAGAAAGTTTGGACGAGAAAGTTTGGATGAGTGTCATAGGGCCAAGTACAGGTATTGTTAAAAAAGATAAGATTTCAGCTTGGATTTAAAGGTCTTTAAGGAAGTTATGATTCTCAAATTAAATGGTAAATTATTCCAAAGACAAGGTGCTGCAGATGAAAAAGCCCTTTCACCACAGGCTAATCGTGTCTTGGGATCTCAAGAAGATGCTGGTGTGATGATCTAAGACTACGAGCTGGTGTATAAGGCATAACAAGGTTTTGTAAGTATTTTAACTACTCCGATTCAACAACCCTATGTATCGGGTCACATGAGAGGTTTTATACCTGTGGGACTAGTTTGATTCTTAAGCAGGCGTGATTAGGAATTTAAGAGAAATGGCTGCTAACATGACCTGAAGATATAGTAGCAGACATAAATGCAATTTCAATTTCAAAAAGCTCCTTTCACTCTATTCTGCTTTTTTTCAGGCCTATAGAGTGGTGAAGTGTGACATCGTCAAAAAACTATTTTGAGAATTTCTCAATTTTAACTTCATTTTCCAAGAAAAACAGATTTCCTATTGGGACTCAATGTTATCTTGCTCCGGTTGATAACATTACGAACCAGAGCAAATAACACTGAGTTCCTATAGGAAATCTATTTATTCAGATGGTCATTTCTCAACCAATACTCAACATATTCAATTGATTTTCAACATTTGCATATTGTTTTTGATGCTCTTTCGGGAATGAAGTAAAAATTTAGAAATTTAAAAAATTGATTTTTATGATGTCACAGCTTCGGTACTCCAAAGTTGAAAATAAAAGCCTGTCCATGGATGCTTTTTACATATCTATTGAAGATTCAAGAACACCACAAATGGCTTCCCACAATAAAAACAGTCAGTTGAGCTTTGGGTCTTGGGATCATTATGTTAAAGGTAATTTCTCTCTCTCACTTCGTAAACATGAGGGACGGTCAAGTCACAGCATGTCATTGGGCAAGATTATAGCTTGATGAAAACCTTTGAACTCACCGGTGGTTTCTGTGGCTGCTGCTGTTTGGGCAGTGCGTGCTTGGGCAACCAGCCCTTGTCCACAGCCTGTGGCCCCCGGGGGGGATCTGGCGTAGCAGCCCTGGGCTGGCTCCCCACTGCCCCTGCCCAGGACATGGTAGGTGGCTTGGCTTCTGGCTTAGGACCTAGGATGGCCTCCAGTTGTACACTCAATCGGTCAATGTGGCTCTTATCCCACTGGAACTGTAGAGAAAAGTTGAAGGTTTTGGATTTATCTATCATATTTTAATTGACATTGAAAAACTTAATTCACACCCTATTAATAAGAAATTGTTTTTAAATTAAATTTGAATCATTCCCAAATAAACACTTTTTTAAAAACTCTCAATCTGTCAACTTACAGGTTTTGTTGATAGTCTTTCAATCTCTCGCCGTACTTTCTCCATCCTTCCCCGCAGAGCAAACGACATGCCAGAGCGCCGGTTTTCATTGAGTGACATCTCCCCCTCTGCTAAGGTCTTGATTTCCTGGGCATGCCGATTGTCTATACTACTCTCCAAAACTGCACGATAAACAATTGATAGAAACAAAATAGTTTATTACAGATATCATTCAAATATACAGCACTTACGTGTTGCTCTAAATATTGGAAACCATGAAGTTAAAGTGATATTTTCTCTCAAGAGATACAAGAACACATTTTTACCAAATGCAAACATTTCAGAGACAAATTATATTTTCTCTTCAAACCACATATCAATCCAACTGTAATTAGCATTGCTTTTTATACATCAACAACTATCATGGTAAAGAAATGATTTTTTTTCTTTTTCTTGGAAATTTTTTTTCATATCACTAACACAGTTATGAGTAGTCACGGTCTAGAGGATAGGTCACCAGACTGTTGATCATATGGTTAGAGGTTCAACTCCTGCCATGGCACTATTGTCCTTTGGCAAGACATTATTTTACATTTGCCACTCTCTAACCAGGAGATTAAATGGGTACCCTGTAGGAAGAAATTCTTTAAGATCCTTATGCGTCATATTACGGCTCCTCAGCTGCAGCCGAGGTAATAATATGATACTTTGTATTTAGCACAGTAGCGTATATTCATATAGAATCTGCGCCATATAAATGAATCTATTATTATTATGCCTGAAGAATATGAAAGGAAGTTACCTCTTGAGGCATCCTTGTAAGATACGTCAAATGCACCCTGGATGAGAAAAAGAAATGTGAGAAAAAAATCTGATCAAAATGAATTTCTACCATTTTCTTGAATCTCCTAACTCTCATCTCTACTGTTCTTTGATGTTGTACGTGCCTCAGATAAACTTGTAATAATTTTCCCCTATGATTAACGGAATGAAGGAGGTATTGTACTGAATAAAAAAAAACAATAACATGGTAAATATCTGGATGTAAAAGCCGGTCCAGGGGGTCAAGAATTTTTTTAAATAATTCTAATCAACATAGAGACTTTATTAACAGGTTCTTTTTATACATTACACGTCTTTAGAAATGCAAAGTTGATCAAGAGAAACAAAACAAAAGTATTGGTCTTTAAAGACAAATGGTGTGTCCAAAGTGTGGTCATTAAAACAGGTATTACTGTAATTGCGATATACTGTTGTGTTGGTTCTCAATATAATTCTTCATGTATACTCCTAGTTCTTTTTCCTTGGTTTGAAGTGGGATGATAACATTGGTAATCATACTGTAATATGAAAGGCCCTGCTCAGAATACAATACAAGTATATGAACTAGTGACACTGGGAAATACCCACTACTGAAATACCAATAAAGTTTGATGACCTTTTGCTTCATACTGAGAAAAGCAGATGTTTGATAATAATACCCTCCCATTCCAGCCACATGATATACATGTATGTACAATGTACATGTAAGGGTTTTATATTAATGCTAAAAAAATATCAAATACATGTAGATGAGCCAGGTACAGTTCCGCCTGCGATCAACGTCACACTGATCGCACGCAATTGATCGCGCTCAAAATGCGCGACTATGAGCGCGATCGCGCGCTCTTGTTATGCGTTATCACTGAATGCGCATACTGTCCTCTACGGCAGAAAAGAGGCGCGATATTCTGTACGGCAGTATTACAAAAGCGCTCGATTCCGTTCAAAACGGCAGTAAAAAGCGGGGGTGTTTTAAAAATATCTCTCCCGTTTCAATTTTGTTTTCCTCATTAATACGTTGATTGTTTTCCCTTTTTGAAGATTATCTTGATCATGCATGGCTGCTTTTTTTAATGTTCTACTTCTAAAAACAATAATTATTAGCAAGACTTTGTTGCTCCTACGGAGGTCTAAAAACAATAATTATCAACAAGGTTTAGTTGCCCGTCCGGAGATCTAAAAACAATAATTATCGGCAAGGTTTAGTTGCCCCTACGGAGATCTAAAAACAATAATTATCGGCAAGACTTTGTTGCTCCTACGGAGGTCTAAAAACAATAATTATCGGCAAGGTTTTGTTGCCTGTCCGGAGATCTAAAAACAATAATTATCGGCAAGGTTTAGTTGCCCCTCCGGAGATCTAAAAACAATAATTATCTGCAACGTTTTTTTGCCCCTACGGAGATCTAAAAACAATAATTATCGGCAAGGTTTTGTTGCCCCTACGGAGATCTAAAAACAATAATTATCGACAAGACTTTGTTGCCCCTACGGAGACAATTAGTTGTCGCTGATATTACCGGCTTTGTGACAAAAATTAAGCCGACAGAAAGAAAGAAATGAATAAAGAAAATTAATTCAAATATCACTTGCGCTAGAGAAACAAAAAGTGAGAGAGATAGAAGCGAAAACGATTAAATATCGCTGATTTTACCGGCTTTCATGATAAAACTTAAACCGTCGGAAATAAATAAAGAAAATGAAATGCAATATCACTGGCGCTAGAGAAATAAAAAGTGAGAGAAAGAGATAGGTGAAAAAAATTAAGTGTCGCTGATATTACCGGCTTTCATGACAAAAATTAAGCCGACGGAAAGAAAGAAACAAATAAAGAAAATATCACTTGCGCTAGAGAAATAAAAAGTGAGATTTTTTTATTCTTCTCCACCTCACTTTGTCACTATGATTCTATTTTGTACTTAAATTTTTGTAAATAATTATGGGTTCACTTATTCAAACTTGCATATTTGTTTGTAAATTGTATTTTTATTGTATTATATTCTGTTCTAACAAAACAATGGATTCTGAGTGGGGCATTCTGGCGACATTCCGAATGCCAATTGTATAAATCCGTGACGTAATTAACTATGAGGCCTAAAAAATAAAAAAAAAATATTGTGCCTTAGGTGCTAAAACATGGGTCGGTCGGAAATCTTTTTTTTTTCTTTCTTTTTTTCTCGCCCTTTTTGGGCTGATATTTTTCAGTTTTGAATGTTTTTTTTTTCTTTCTTTTTTTCTCGCCCTCTTTGGGCTGCTATTTCTCAGTTTTTAAAGCTTTAATACATGTGTTTCAGCGACATCATTCCATTCATATCTTTTCACCTTATACTAATCCATGGTTTACAATGTTGTGTTGAGACAACACTCTCTGCTTCCCAGCTGATGAGGTTTTTCAACTGCCTGTAAAACTTGCTAGCAATGTGAAGATTGTTGACAAATTGTACAGGTAGTCCCGGGCACAAAGTGGTCTCTTTACTAACCAAAGAAGGGACCGAAACTGACACAGGAAAAGACAGCCAGACAGTTTTGCATGCAAGAGGTTCAAATCATAGCCTTTTACAAAATTTGTATCTAAACTGGCCCGCTTCATAAAATATGCTCTTCATTCCTGTTTCAGTCCTGGGGATTGTTCCAAGTGTATGTTTGTATCCGTTTTTTGAGTCTGAAATGAGTCAAATCTGACCCCAAAAAACAAACAATAATCAAATACATGAATGTTTGAACTCACTGTATCTCCATGTTTTAATCTGAGTTGTACAATTTACAAAGTTACAAACAAACTTACACTTTGTCTTGCTGGAAAACTTTAATAAAGAAACAATATCTGAATAAATAAACACAAATACATGTGTGTTTTCTCGCTCACATGAGTTTCATAGAACAGAGGGCATACGATCCCATTTGATTGCAACTGATCACAGACAATTACTGTGTGTTCTGGTAACGTAGAGGCTTGTGGATAGTTCTCAATGTTGTAGGGTAAGTTTGAAGGAAAGAAAAAGACAGAACCCTAACGTTTGAGATTCGAGGAAACATTATATGGGGATGTATGAGTAGTTTCTGTCATGGGCGGAGATTCCTTTTCGAAAGGTTTACAAACGTGTATAGTCTCATAGCAACAGCATTCATTTGCGATCAGATGCAATCGCGTGAAGAAAAATAGGTCTTTAGCGGTAAAAGGCACGACAATTACAATTTTGATGTAGAAAGCCCGGTCGACAAAGCCAATTCAAATTTTACATGCAGGTAGATGAAACACAAATTATGTTCTTTGTGAAAATTATAGTGCTATGGGGTACTTTGAAAATCAATCAACGGATCATTCTCGTGGCTCCTCTTTGAAAAGATATAACGGAAGAATGTGAACTCATCATACCAGGTGTTTCGGGGTCGAGTTAAACATTTTATGCATCCTCCAAAGATTCCCTTTTTTATTTCAAACACAATTCTTGTCGTTAAGGAATATCCCTATTTCTGTGAGAGCATTCGCACTCAAGCAGACTATGAATCTTAATTTTGTTATGTCTCTCCAATGTATATAATAGTTTAAATAAAACGACTATCAATCGATCTTTCCGTACTGTAGCTTTATGCTTGAATTTCATTTTAATTATCCACCCCGACCGCCGCCTATATTATTAAGTGGACACTGTTCAGCTATCGCATCCAAAACAGTTTAATCCAGCCCAGCAAAGATTACAAATTATAAATGTGGCTGGGGAGAGTGATGCGGAAAGCTTGAAAATCTTCTATACAAGGAACAGAGCGCATACGATCCCATTTGATTGCAACTGATCGCAGCTGATCGCAGACAATAACTGTGTGTTCTGGTTACGTAGAGGCTTGTGGATAGTTCTCAATAGTTTGAAGAAAAGAAAAAAACAGAACCCTAACGTTTGAGATTCGAGGAAACATAATATGGGGATGTATGAGTAGATTCTGTCATGGGCGGAGATTCCTTTTCGAAAGGTTTACAAACGTGTATAGTCTCATTGCAACAGCATTCATTTGCGATCAGATGCAATCGCGTGAAGAAAAAAGGGTCTAGCGGTAAAAGGCACAACAATTATAATTTTGGTGTAGAAAGCCCGGTCGACAAAGCCTATTCAAATTTTACAAGCAGGTAGATAAAACACAAATTATGTTCTTTGTAAACTTTATAGTGCTATGGGGTACTTTGAAAATCAATCGACGGATCATTCTCATGGCTCCTCTTTGAAAAGACATAACGGAAGAATGTACACTCACCGTACCAGGTGTTTCGGGGTCGAGTTAAACATTTTATGCATCCTCCAAATATTCCCTTTTTCTTTCAAACACAATTCTTGACGTTAAGTAATATCCCTATTTCTGTGAGAGCATTCGCACTCAAGCAGACTATGAATCTTAATTTTGTTATGTCTCTCCAATGTATATAATAGTTTAAATAAAACGACTATCAATCGATCTTTCCGTACTGTAGCTTTATGCTTGAATTTCATTTTAATTATCCACCCCGACCGCCGCCTATATTATTAAGTGGACACTGTTCAGCTATCGCATCCAAAACAGTTTAATCCAGCCCAGCAAAGATTAAAAATTATAAATGTGGCTGGGGAGAGTGATGCGGAAAGCTTGAAAATCTTCTATACAAGGAACAGAGCGCATACGATCCCATTTGATTGCAACTGATCGCAGCTGATCGCAGACAATAACTGTGTGTTCTGGTTACGTAGAGGCTTGTGGATAGTTCTCAATAGTTTGAAGAAAAGAAGAAAAAACAGAACCCTAACGTTTGAGATTCGAGGAAACATAATATGGGGATGTATGAGTAGTTTCTGTCATGGGCGGAGATTCCTTTTCGAAAGGTTTACAAACGTGTATAGTCTCATTGCAACAGCAATCATTTGCGATCAGATGCAATCGCGTGAAGAAAAAAGGGTCTAGCGGTAAAAGGCACAACAATTATAATTTTGGTGTAGAAAGCCCGGTCGACAAAGCCTATTCAAATTTTACAAGCAGGTAGATAAAACACAAATTATGTTCTTTCTAAACTTTATAGTGCTATGGGGTACTTTGAAAATCAATCGACGGATCATTCTCATGGCTCCTCTTTGAAAAGACATAACGGAAGAATGTACACTCACCGTACCAGGTGTTTCGGGGTCGAGTTAAACATTTTATGCATCCTCCAAATATTCCCTTTTTCTTTCAAACCGGTTCTTGACGTTAAGGAATATCCCTATTTCTGTGAGAGCATTCGCACTCAAGCAGACTATGAATCTTAATTTTGTTATGTCTCTCCAATGTATATAATAGTTTAAATAAAACGACTATCAATCGATCTTTCCGTACTGTAGCTTTATGCTTGAATTTCATTTATATTATCCACCCGACTGGCGCCTTTATTAAAGAGGACACTGTTCAGCTATCGCATCCAAAACAGTTTAATCCAGCCCAGCAAAGATGAAAAATTATAAATGTGGCTGGGGAGAGAGATGCGGAAAGCTTCAAAATCTTCTATACAAGGAACAGAGCGCATACGATCCCATTTGATTGCAACTGATCGCAGCTGATCGCAGACAATAACTGTGTGTTCTGGGTACGTAGAGGCTTGTGGATAGTTCTCAATAGTTGAAGAAAAGAAAAAAAAACAGAACCCTAACGTTTGAGATTCGAGGAAACATAATATGGGGATGTATGAGTAGATTCTGTCATGGGCGGAGATTCCTTTTCGAAAGGTTTACAAACGTGTATAGTCTCATTGCAACAGCATTCATTTGCGATCAGATGCAATCGCGTGAAGAAAAAAGGGTCTAGTGGTAAAAGGCACAACAATTATAATTTTGATGTAGACAGCCCGGTCGACAAAGCCTATTCAAATTTTACAAGCAGGTAGATAAAACACCAATTATGTTCTTTGTAAACTTTATAGTGCTATGGGGTACTTTGAAAATCAATCGACGGATCATTCTCATGGCTCCTCTTTGAAAAGACATAACGGAAGAATGTACACTCACCGTACCAGGTGTTTCGGGGTCGAGTTAAACATTTTATGCATCCTCCAAAGATTCCCTTTTTCTTTCAAACACAATTCTTGACGTTAAGTAATATCCCTATTTCTGTGAGAGCATTCGCACTCAAGCAGACTATGAATCTTAATTTTGTTATGTCTCTCCAATGTATATAATAGTTTAAATAAAACGACTATCAATCGATCTTTCCGTACTGTAGCTTTATGCTTGAATTTCATTTAAATTATCCACCCGACTGGCGCCTTTATATTAAGAAGACACTGTTCAGCTATCGCATCCAAAACAGTTTAATCCAGCCCAGCAAAGATTAAAAATTATAAATGTGGCTGGGGAGAGTGATGCGGAAAGCTTGAAAATCTTCTATACACGGAACAGAGCGCATACGATCCCATTTGATTGCAACTGATCGCAGCTGATCGCAGACAATAACTGTGTGTTCTGGGTACGTAGAGGCTTGTGGATAGTTCTCAATAGTTGAAGAAAAGAAAAAAAAACAGAACCCTAACGTTTGAGATTCGAGGAAACATAATATGGGGATGTATGAGTAGATTCTGTCATGGGCGGAGATTCCTTTTCGAAAGGTTTACAAACGTGTATAGTCTCATTGCAACAGCATTCATTTGCGATCAGATGCAATCGCGTGAAGAAAAAAGGGTCTAGTGGTAAAAGGCACAACAATTATAATTTTGATGTAGACAGCCCGGTCGACAAAGCCTATTCAAATTTTACAAGCAGGTAGATAAAACACCAATTATGTTCTTTGTAAACTTTATAGTGCTATGGGGTACTTTGAAAATCAATCGACGGATCATTCTCATGGCTCCTCTTTGAAAAGACATAACGGAAGAATGTACACTCACCGTACCAGGTGTTTCGGGGTCGAGTTAAACATTTTATGCATCCTCCAAAGATTCCCTTTTTCTTTCAAACACAATTCTTGACGTTAAGTAATATCCCTATTTCTGTGAGAGCATTCGCACTCAAGCAGACTATGAATCTTAATTTTGTTATGTCTCTCCAATGTATATAATAGTTTAAATAAAACGACTATCAATCGATCTTTCCGTACTGTAGCTTTATGCTTGAATTTCATTTAAATTATCCACCCGACTGGCGCCTTTATATTAAGAAGACACTGTTCAGCTATCGCATCCAAAACAGTTTAATCCAGCCCAGCAAAGATTAAAAATTATAAATGTGGCTGGGGAGAGTGATGCGGAAAGCTTGAAAATCTTCTATACACGGAACAGAGCGCATACGATCCCATTTGATTGCAACTGATCGCAGCTGATCGCAGACAATAACTGTGTGTTCTGGGTACGTAGAGGCTTGTGGATAGTTCTCAATAGTTGAAGAAAAGAAAAAAAAACAGAACCCTAACGTTTGAGATTCGAGGAAACATAATATGGGGATGTATGAGTAGATTCTGTCATGGGCGGAGATTCCTTTTCGAAAGGTTTACAAACGTGTATAGTCTCATTGCAACAGCATTCATTTGCGATCAGATGCAATCGCGTGAAGAAAAAAGGGTCTAGTGGTAAAAGGCACAACAATTATAATTTTGATGTAGACAGCCCGGTCGACAAAGCCTATTCAAATTTTACAAGCAGGTAGATAAAACACCAATTATGTTCTTTGTAAACTTTATAGTGCTATGGGGTACTTTGAAAATCAATCGACGGATCATTCTCATGGCTCCTCTTTGAAAAGACATAACGGAAGAATGTACACTCACCGTACCAGGTGTTTCGGGGTCGAGTTAAACATTTTATGCATCCTCCAAAGATTCCCTTTTTCTTTCAAACCGGTTCTTGACGTTAAGGAATATCCCTATTTCTGTGAGAGCATTCGCACTCAAGCAGACTATGAATCTTAATTTTGTTATGTCTCTCCAATGTATATAATAGTTTAAATAAAACGACTATCAATCGATCTTTCCGTACTGTAGCTTTATGCTTGAATTTCATTTAAATTATCCACCCGACTGGCGCCTTTATATTAAGAAGACACTGTTCAGCTATCGCATCCAAAACAGTTTAATCCAGCCCAGCAAAGATGAAAAATTATAAATGTGGCTGGGGAGAGTGATGCGGAAAGCTTCAAAATCTTCTATACAAGGAACAGAGCGCATACGATCCCATTTGATTGCAACTGATCGCAGCTGATCGCAGACAATAACTGTGTGTTCTGGGTACGTAGAGGCTTGTGGATAGTTCTCAATAGTTTGAAGAAAAGAAAAAAAACAGAACCCTAACGTTTGAGATTCGAGGAAACATAATATGGGGATGTATGAGTAGATTCTGTCATGGGCGGAGATTCCTTTTCGAAAGGTTTACAAACGTGTATAGGCTCATTGCAACAGCATTCATTTGCGATCAGATGCAATCGCGTGAAGAAAAAAGGGTCTAGCGGTAAAAGGCACAACAATTATAATTTTGGTGTAGAAAGCCCGGTCGACAAAGCCTATTCAAATTTTTAAAAGCAGGTAGATAAAACACAAATTATGTTCTTTGTAAACTTTATAGGGCTATGGGGTACTTTGAAAATCAATCGACGGATCATTCTCATGGCTCCTCTTTGAAAAGACATAACGGAAGAATGTACACTCACCGTACCAGGTGTTTCGGGGTCGAGTTAAACATTTTATGCATCCTCCAAATATTCCCTTTTTCTTTCAAACCGGTTCTTGACGTTAAGGAATATCCCTATTTCTGTGAGAGCATTCGCACTCAAGCAGACTATGAATCTTAATTTTGTTATGTCTCTCCAATGTATATAATAGTTTAAATAAAACGACTATCAATCGATCTTTCCGTATACTGTAGCTTTATGCTTGAATTTCATTTATATTATCCACCCGACTGGCGCCTTTATATTAAGAGGACACTGTTCAGCTATCGCATCCAAAACAGTTTAATCCAGCCCAGCAAAGATGAAAAATTATAAATGTGGCTGGGGAGAGAGATGCGGAGAGCTTCAAAATCTTCTATACAAGGAACAGAGCGCATACGATCCCATTTGATTGCAACTGATCGCAGCTGATCGCAGACAATAACTGTGTGTTCTGGGTACGTAGAGGCTTGTGGATAGTTCTCAATAGTTGAAGAAAAGAAAAAAAAACAGAACCCTAACGTTTGAGATTCGAGGAAACATAATATGGGGATGTATGAGTAGATTCTGTCATGGGCGGAGATTCCTTTTCGAAAGGTTTACAAACGTGTATAGTCTCATTGCAACAGCATTCATTTGCGATCAGATGCAATCGCGTGAAGAAAAAAGGGTCTAGTGGTAAAAGGCACAACAATTATAATTTTGATGTAGACAGCCCGGTCGACAAAGCCTATTCAAATTTTACAAGCAGGTAGATAAAACACCAATTATGTTCTTTGTAAACTTTATAGTGCTATGGGGTACTTTGAAAATCAATCGACGGATCATTCTCATGGCTCCTCTTTGAAAAGACATAACGGAAGAATGTACACTCACCGTACCAGGTGTTTCGGGGTCGAGTTAAACATTTTATGCATCCTCCAAAGATTCCCTTTTTCTTTCAAACCGGTTCTTGACGTTAAGGAATATCCCTATTTCTGTGAGAGCATTCGCACTCAAGCAGACTATGAATCTTAATTTTGTTATGTCTCTCCAATGTATATAATAGTTTAAATAAAACGACTATCAATCGATCTTTCCGTACTGTAGCTTTATGCTTGAATTTCATTTAAATTATCCACCCGACTGGCGCCTTTATATTAAGAAGACACTGTTCAGCTATCGCATCCAAAACAGTTTAATCCAGCCCAGCAAAGATGAAAAATTATAAATGTGGCTGGGGAGAGTGATGCGGAAAGCTTCAAAATCTTCTATACAAGGAACAGAGCGCATACGATCCCATTTGATTGCAACTGATCGCAGCTGATCGCAGACAATAACTGTGTGTTCTGGGTACGTAGAGGCTTGTGGATAGTTCTCAATAGTTTGAAGAAAAGAAAAAAAACAGAACCCTAACGTTTGAGATTCGAGGAAACATAATATGGGGATGTATGAGTAGATTCTGTCATGGGCGGAGATTCCTTTTCGAAAGGTTTACAAACGTGTATAGGCTCATTGCAACAGCATTCATTTGCGATCAGATGCAATCGCGTGAAGAAAAAAGGGTCTAGCGGTAAAAGGCACAACAATTATAATTTTGGTGTAGAAAGCCCGGTCGACAAAGCCTATTCAAATTTTTAAAAGCAGGTAGATAAAACACAAATTATGTTCTTTGTAAACTTTATAGGGCTATGGGGTACTTTGAAAATCAATCGACGGATCATTCTCATGGCTCCTCTTTGAAAAGACATAACGGAAGAATGTACACTCACCGTACCAGGTGTTTCGGGGTCGAGTTAAACATTTTATGCATCCTCCAAATATTCCCTTTTTCTTTCAAACCGGTTCTTGACGTTAAGGAATATCCCTATTTCTGTGAGAGCATTCGCACTCAAGCAGACTATGAATCTTAATTTTGTTATGTCTCTCCAATGTATATAATAGTTTAAATAAAACGACTATCAATCGATCTTTCCGTATACTGTAGCTTTATGCTTGAATTTCATTTATATTATCCACCCGACTGGCGCCTTTATATTAAGAGGACACTGTTCAGCTATCGCATCCAAAACAGTTTAATCCAGCCCAGCAAAGATGAAAAATTATAAATGTGGCTGGGGAGAGAGATGCGGAGAGCTTCAAAATCTTCTATACAAGGAACAGAGCGCATACGATCCCATTTGATTGCAACTGATCGCAGCTGATCGCAGACAATAACTGTGTGTTCTGGTTACGTAGAGACTTGTGGATAGTTCTCAATAGTTTGAAGAAAAGAAAAAAAACAGAACCCTAACGTTTGAGATTCGAGGAAACATAATATGGGGATGTATGAGTAGATTCTGTCATGGGCGGAGATTCCTTTTCGAAAGGTTTACAAACGTGTATAGTCTCATTGCAACAGCATTCATTTGCGATCAGATGCAATCGCGTGAAGAAAAAAGGGTCTAGCGGTAAAAGGCACAACAATTATAATTTTGGTGTAGAAAGCCCGGTCGACAAAGCCTATTCAAATTTTACAAGCAGGTAGATAAAACACAAATTATGTTCTTTGTAAACTTTATAGTGCTATGGGGTACTTTGAAAATCAATCGACGGATCATTCTCATGGCTCCTCTTTGAAAAGACATAACGGAAGAATGTACAATCACGATAGCAGGTGTTTCGGGGTCGAGTTAAAAATTTCATGCATCCTCCAAAGATTCCCTTTTTCTTTCAAACACAATTATTAACGTTAAGGAATATCCCTATTTCTGTGAGAGCATTCGCACTTAAGCAGACTATGAATCTTAATTTTGTTATGTCTCTCCAATGTATATAATAGTTTAAATAAAACGACTATCAATCGATCTTTCCGTACTGTAGCTTTATGCTTGAATTTCATTTAAATTATCCACCCGACTGGCGCCTTTATATTAAGAGGACACTGTTCAGCTATTGCATCCAAAACAGTTTAATCCAGCCCAGCAAAGATGAAAAATTATAAATGTGGCTGGGGAGAGAGATGCGGAGAGCTTCAAAATCTCCTATACAAGGAGCAGAGCGCATACGATCCCATTTGATTGCAACTGATCGCAGCTGATCGCAGACAATAACTGTGTGTTCTGGGTACGTAGAGGCTTGTGGATAGTTCTCAATAGTTTGAAGAAAAGAAAAAAAACAGAACCCTAACGTTTAAGATTCGAGGAAACATAATATGGGGATGTACGAGTAGATTCTGTCATGGGCGGAGATTCCTTTTCGAAAGGTTTACAAACGTGTATAGTCTCATTGCAACAGCATTCATTTGCGATCAGATGCAATCGCGTGAAGAAAAAAGGGTCTAGTGGTAAAAGGCACAACAATTCTAATTTTGGTGTAGACAGCCCGGTCGACAGAGCCTATTCAAATTTTACCACATGTAGATAAAACACCAATTATGTTCTTTGTAAACTTTATAGTGCTATGGGGTACTTTGAAAATCAATCGACGGATCATTCTCATGGCTCCTCTTTGAAAAGACATAACGGAAGAATGTACACTCACCGTACCAGGTGTTTCGGGGTCGAGTTAAACATTTTATGCATCCTCCAAAGATTCCCTTTTTCTTTCAAACCGGTTCTTGACGTTAAGGAATATCCCTATTTCTGTGAGAGCATTCGCACTCAAGCAGACTATGAATCTTAATTTTGTGTAGAAAGCCCGGCCGACAAAGCCTGTTCAAATTAATTGCAGTATCGTTTTTTTCTGGGAGGCACTGTAGGCTGATAGCTTATCTGAAATGAGGTGTCACGTCAATCAACACCAAAGTTCAAAATACCGCATATTATACGCGCCTTTGTTCTAAGAGCGCCGACTCAGGACATACTTGTGGTTGGAATGTAATAAATTTGTCATTATTTGTAAGTCGTTGTTGTGACTGGACAACGATACAGAGTAATGCCATGTGGCATGAGAACAACATTGTTCAATTGTTAGAGCATACGGACCATTTAGATAGGAAAATAACAAAATTGAGGAAGCAGTGGCGGATCCAGGGGGGCAACGGGGCCGGGCCCCTTCATTTTCTTCATTCATTTCTTTCTTTCCGTTGGCTTACTTTTTGTATAGCTGGTAACACCAGCGATATTTAATAGTTTTCGCTTCGCTCTCTCCCGCGATCTGTCTCTCTTTATATTGCTCAAACGCTGTATTGTGATATTGGCATTCATTTCTTTCATTTATTTCTTTCTTTCCGTTGGTTTACTTAATGATAATGACTTTATCAAAGTGCTTAAGCCAAAATTAAAAATGAGACAATAATTTCACTGATTTTTCTCTAATGGAGAGTTTTCTACATGATCGATCGTGGTTTGACTGACTTGGAAGTTGCAGATAAAATGCTCAGAAACCAGATGGTTAGTATCATATCCAAATGTTAAGTCTATTGCTTTTGTAACTAAAAAGTTATAGCGCTCTAAAGTTGACACTTTGTTGTGAGCCAAAATAGCAAATTTGATTGCTAAGGGCCTTCTCCTTAGCAACGGTAACATAGTGCTGTAAAAAATAGAATATATCGCGAGAAGATGCTTTCACCGAGCAGATGAATATTTTGATAGGAATTGTGATGTCAGATGATGCATTTTCATCATACTTTAATGATATATATTGCTTAGTTCCCGTTGCTATGGTAATATGTGTTCTCAGAGTCAAATCAGGATATAGGTCTGTACCAAGTGACAGACATAATTTGCCGTCTTAAATAATAATTGGGATGGGAGCAGTTTGTTGTGTAGGACATGATGTGTGATCGGAAATGATGCAGGATAAGATTCTGTCAATAAGTGACACATAAATTGAGATGTGGATCCAGGTGATAGTCATGATTTTCAGTCCACATCATTAAGACAATGAATGGAGGGGTTCAGAATGTGCACCCTCCCCCTTCTGTGACCCCCCCCCCCCTCCCCTCTTGTAGAACAGCATTAGAGCAATTTGTACAAAGCTATTTTCATAAAGTACATTGCAATCGAAAAATTGGTCCAGTATTTTTTTTTCTCCAAGGAATCTTTACAACGGGGGCGGGGGGTGCAGCTCCCCAGCCCATTTTGAACTTATCCATAAATTATATTGGGCAATCGTCACCTATTATCCATGCAACAAGGAGCTAGAATAATTTATCCGAGTATGCGGCTAGGTGCCGGAATCCATCTTATCTGGAGTATTTTTCATGACAAAATGACATTTCTACCATATAAACTAGGTGTACTTTCTAAAAATTTACAATTTGGAGTTACATCATAATGGGGAAGAAGGGGTCTCGTCAAATTATATAAATCTTTAAAAGGGAATATAAATGCCAATGAAATTCAGGCATAAAGCTACAATACGGAAAGATCGATTGATAGTCGTTTTATTTAAACTATACATTGGAGAGGCTTAACCTAGCCCCCGACTATACACGTTTGTAAACCTTTTGAAAAGGAATCTCCGCCCATGAAAGATAATTCTCATACATCCCCATAATGTCTCCCCAAATCTCAAACGTTAGGGTTCTGTTTTTTCTTCTTCTTCAAACTTACCCTACAACATTGAGAACTATCCAAAAGCCTCTATGTTACCAGAACACATTATTGTCTGCGATCAGCTGCCATCAGATAGGATCGTATGCGATCTATTCCTTGCATAACTTTGTCAAATAATTATATCCGACGTGAAAAGTAATGCTTAATAAAAAGTTTTTTTTCTTCATAAAGGAAGAGCCATATAAGTGGGGGGGGGGGGGTCCAAGATTTAAGATTTGATGAAAAATTTCGCAACGACTCAGCCAGCCGCTGAATAAGCGGGGAGGGGGAGGGGGGGGGGGGGGTGTCACCTTTTTTGGTCACCCTTTAGCACAATTTTTTTTAAATTATTATTATTTCTTTCTTTCAATAAAAATAAAAAGATTGAGGGGGTCCGACCCCCCCCCCCCCCCCCCCCCCTGCGTACGCGCCTGATTCAGATATTAGTATAGACAGTAAAAACTATAATGTGTACAGGAAGACTCATTTCTAAAATTATACATAAATACTTCCAGAGATGTTGGTGCTTTCATAAACAAGTACAATTCGGTGTGTAGCAGAAGTGGAAGAAAATCATGTGTGCAAGAAAACACACATGTATTTGTGTTTATTTATTCAAATATTGTTTCTTTATTAAAGTTTTCCAGAAAGTGTAAATTGGTGTGTAACTTTGTATATTGTACAACTCGGATTAAAACATGGAGATACAGTGAGTTCAAACATTCATGTATTTGAATTGTCTAATTTTTTTTGGGTCAGATTTGACTCATTTCAGACTCAAAAAACGGATACAAACATACACTTGGAACAATCCCCAGGACTGAAACAGGAATGAAGAGCATAAATTATGAATTGGGCCAGTTTAGATACAAATTTTGTAATAGGCTATGATTTGAACCTCTTGCATGCAAAACTGTCTGGCTGTCTTTTCCTGTGTCAGTTTCGGTCCCTTCTTTGGTTAGTAAAGAGACCACTTTTTGCCCGGGACTACCTGTACAATTTGTCAACAATCTTCAGATTGCTAGCAAGTTTTACAGGCAGTTGAAAAACCTCATCAGCTGGGAAGCAGAGAGTGTTGTCTCAACACAACATTGTAAACCATGGATTAGTATAAGGTGAAAAGATATGAATGGAATGATGTCGCTGAAACACATGTTTTAAAGCATTAAAGTATTTAAAACTAAAAATTAGCAACCCAAAGAGGGCGAGAACAAAAAAGAAACAAAAAAATAACATACAAAACTGAAAAATATCAGCCCAAAAAGGGCGATAAAAAAAAGGAAAGAAAAAAAAAAGATTTCCGACCGACCCCTGTTTTAGCACCTAAGGCATAACTCGAACGCGTCATTTAAATAGACTACGACCTTACTCATCGTGCTCTATTGTGTGCATAGCGCACTGACGACCGACTATGCACTGACCTCAGTGCGACTATGTACTAATGCGCGTCTAATATGTGTGCAAGTGTGATTTATACACATACGTATGCTGTATGTATGTGTATGTAGCGCGTGTGTTATAAGTGTTCTGGGTACTTGTGTGTGTAATTATGTCAGGCATGTGCGCATGATATGCATGCGATACTAGAAAAGCAAACTGTGCATACGTAATTAGGTGTAATCTTGATAATTGAGATGTGTATATATCATAGAGATATATACTACTAACACTATTAAGTATATATCTCTATGGTATATATACGTGTGTTTTACGTAAATGATCGAATTCTGGTTTTAATACACTAGCTACATAAATGCAAGGGAAACCCAACCCGAGTAACAATTGTAATTGTGTGAAAACAGAAAAATCAAAGAAATATATAGTTGAAAGTTTGAACTATTAAATCGGACAAATGAAATAATAAAAAAACTCCTTGCCCTTAAACATACATCTATGTGAATCTCAAATTAGCATATTGGTCACTCGACTATGATGTAGACATATCCAGGTAGAACAACTCTTAATTCCGTCACATGTTGTAGGCGGCCTACACTGAATTATCATTAAAGGAGAATTAACCTTTTATAAAGCAGATTGCTTGGACAAATGGAGAAAAATCAAAAAAGCACATTAGTGAAGGTTTGAGAAAAATCGGATGAATAATAAGCTCAGATCGCACAGTGGGCACTAGGCTTTAGAACTTTTGAATTATTATCAATAAAAAGTGTCAATTAAAAATAAAAAAACCTAGTAGGCCTACATGTAGATCATATGAGGAACCTGGGAAATGAAGAGAGCTTGAAAATATCAGTATAGCCTATAGGGGTAAGATACAGATCCGCTACTAGGATTTCATGTGAATGGGGGGGGGGGGGTATAGGCATACACATTTTTGACCCACCTTCAATTCAATCAATAGGCATAAAGTAGGATAACATAGTTTTCACTAAACTGTCGCATTCAATTTTAGCAATGTTTTCATGCATTAAAGTGATTGCGATCGATTGCGTTCGCAAGTGCACGCATATGCGCGCGATCAACTGTGATGTGAATATATTTCACTTTAAAAGTCCCCCCAAAAGACCCGCCGCAACTCTAAATCATTTTTTGAAAAATAGATAACGTATAGGCATACACATTTTTGACCCACCTTCAATTCAATCAATAGGCATGAAGTAGGATAACATAGTTTTCACTAAACTGTCGCATTCAATTTTAGCAATGTTTTCATGCATTAAAGTGATTGCGATCGATTGCGTTCGCAAGTGCACGCATATGCGCGCGATCAACTGTGATGTGAATATTATTTCACTTTAAAAGTCCCCCCAAAAGACCCGCCGCAACTCTAAATCATTTTTTGAAAAATAGATAACGTATAGGCATACACATTTTTGACCCACCTTCAATTCAATCAATAGGCATGAAGTAGGATAACATAGTTTTCACTAAACTGTCGCATTCAATTTTAGCAATGTTTTCATGCATTAAAGTGATTGCGATCGATTGCGTTCGCAAGTGCACGCATATGCGCGCGATCAACTGTGATGTGAATATTATTTCACTTTAAAAGTCCCCCCAAAAGACCCGCCGCAACTCTAAATCATTTTTTGAAAAAGAGATAACGTCTAATGTATTTTTTCGCCACCGATTAGTTTTTACTTTGACATTCCCGCCGCAACTTAAATCATCTTTTAAAAAATAGAAAATATTGCGTCATAAAAGATAACAAGTCCGCCAATTTGATTTTGGTTTAGAGAGTTCGAAAAGGATCCACCTTCAATTTAATCAACTAGCCTAAAGAAAGATAACATAGTTTGCACTAAACTGTCGCATTCAATTCAAGTGATTGCGATCGATTGCGTTCGCAAGTGCACGCATAATTTATGCACGCGATCAACTCACTGTGACGTGAATATAATATTCCACTTTAAAAGTCCCCCCAAAAGACCCGCCGCAACTTAAATCATTTTTTGAAAAAGAGACAAATATTGCGTCATAAAAGATAATAAGTCCGCCCATTCGATTTTGGTTTAGAGAGTTCGAAAAGGATCCGCCTTCAATTTAATACAAAATAATGCATGGGTGTCGATCCCGGGGGGGGGAGGGGGGGGGGATGGGGGGATATATCCCCCCCCCCCCAATATTTCAGGTGAGGGGTGGCCTATACATTACCATCAAAAAAAGAATTGAAAAGAAAATTTAATGAGAGCCCGATGAGAGTAGTTTACGGTTATTACTCACAAGATGACCATCATTATACACATTTTGCTATCTCATTTTCATGATACATACGCAAATGAGACAACCGTATATGAGACAAGAATAAATTGAATTCTCGCTCATACGGCTTCATCAGGAATTGATGAATTTATTCAATTTATTCAATCTAAAAGCTAAATGTTAAGCGCGAAGCGCAAAAGTGCAAAAAAAGAAGTAGAGAGTAGGAATAAGAAACAGAGGATACAGGCGCGTAGCCATGGGGGTGTGTGGCGGTTGGGGCGGTCGCCCCCCCCCCCCCCCCAAAAAAAAAAAAGAGAGAGAGAGAGAGAAAGAAGGAAGGAAGAGGACGTAAGAAAAAAATGGATTAAGAGTCGAGAAAGGTACAACGAATCGTCTTCTTTCTCTAATAATTTAATGAAACGTCAAAGCTTCCGCGTTTCGCGCGGGAAGGGGGGGGGGAGGAACTGAATTAAGACATGGAGTAAGGGTCGAGAATGGTACAACGAAACGTCTTCTTTTTTTAATAATTTAATGAAACGTCAGAGTTTCCGCGCTACGCACGGAGGAATTGGAACTTGATTCAAACAAGGATTAAGAGTCGAAAACGGTACAACGAATCGCCTTCTTTCTTTATTAGTGAAACGGCAAAGCTTTCGAGTTTCGCGCGGGAAGGGGTGGGGGGGGGGAGGAACTGAATTCAGACAAGGATTAAGAGTCGAGAATAGTACGCCGAATCGTCTACTTTCGTTAATAATTTATTGAAACGTAAAAGCTTCCGCGCTTTGCGAGGGAAGAGAGGGGGGGGGGAGGGGGGGGGGAGGGGGAACTGAATTCATACATGGAGTAAGAGTCGAGAATATTACAACGAATCGTCTTCTTCTTTTTTAAATTTAATAAAACGTCAACAGAAACTGAATTTAGACAAGGATAAAGATTCGAGAACGGTACAACGAATCGTCTTCTTTCTCTAATAATTTAATGAAACGCAAAAGCTTCCACGCTTCGCGCGGGAAGGGGGGGGGGGGGACTGAATTCAGTCAAAGATAAAGAGTCGAGAATGGTACAACGAAACGTCTTCTTTCTTTAATAATTTAATGAAACGTCAGAGTTTCCACGCTATGCACGGAGGAATTGGAACTTGATTCAAACAAGGATTAAGATTCAAAAATGGTACAACGAAACATCTTCTTTCTCTAATAATTTAACGAAACGCCAAAGCTTCCGCGCTTCGCGCGGGAAGGGGTGGGGGGACTTAAATCAGACAAGGATTAAGAGTCGAGAATGGTACAACGAATAGTCTTCTTTCTTTAATAATTTAATGAAACGACAAAGCTTCCGCGCTTCGCGCGGGAAGGGGGGGGGAACTGAATTCAGTTAAGAATTAAGAGTCCAGAATGGTACAACGAAACTTCTTATTTCTTTAATAATTTAATGAAACGCCAAAGGAAACTGAATTTAGACAAGGATTAAGAGTCGAAAACTGTACAACGAATCGCCATCTTTCTCTTATAATTTAATGAAACGTCAAAGCTTCCGCGCTTCGCGCAGGAAGGGGGGGAGGTGGGGAGGAAGAAACTGAATTCAGTCAAGGATAAAGAGTCCAGAATGGTGGAACGAAACGTCTTCTTTCTTTCATAAATTAATGAAACGCCAAAGGAAACTGAATTTAGACAAGGATTAAGAGTCGGGAACTGTACAACGACTCGCCTTCTTTCTCTATTAGTGAAACGGCAAAGCTTTCGAGTTTCGCGCAGGAAGGGGTGGGGGGGGGGGAGGAACTGAATTCAGACAAGGATTAAGAGTCGAGAATAGTACGCCGAATCGTCTACTTTCGTTAATAATTTATTGAAACGTAAAAGCTTCCGCGCTTTGCGAGGGAAGAGAGGGGGGGGGGGGGAGGAACTGAATTCATACATGGAGTAAGAGTCGAGAATATTACAACGAATCTTCTTCTTTTTTTTTAAATTTAATAAAACGTCAACAGAAACTGAATTTAGACAAGGATAAAGATTCGAGAACGGTACAACGAATCGTCTTCTTTCTCTAATAATTGAATGAAACGCAAAAGCTTCCACGCTTCGCGCGGGAAGGGGGGGGGGGGGGGACTGAATTCAGTCAAAGATAAAGAGTCGAGAATGGTACAACGAAACGTCGTCTTTCTTTAATAATTTAATGAAACGTCAGAGTTTCCACGCTATGCACGGAGGAATTGGAACTTGATTCAAACAAGGATTAAGATTCAAAAATGGTACAACGAAACATCTTCTTTCTCTAATAATTTAACGAAAAGCCAAAGCTTCCGCGCTTCGCGCGGGAAGGGGTGGGGGGACTTAAATCAGACAAGGATTAAGAGTCGAGAATGGTACATCGAATCGTCTTCTTTCTTTAATAATTTAATGAAACGCCAAAGGAAACTGAATTTAGACAAGGATTAAGAGTCGAAAACTGTACAACGAATCGCCTTCTTTCTCTTATAATTTAATGAAACGTCAAAGCTTCCGCGCTTCGCGCAGGAAGGGGGGGGGGAGGTGGGGAGGAAGAAACTGAATTCAGTCAAGGATAAAGAGTCCAGAATGGTAGAACGAAACGTCTTCTTTCTTTCATAAATTAATGAAACGTCAGAGTTTCCGCGCTAGGAATTGGAACTTGATTCAAACAAGGATTAAGAGTCGAAAACGGTACAACGAATCGCCTTCTTTCTTTAATAATTGAATGAAACGTCAAAGCTCCCGCTCCGCGCGGGAAGGGGGGGGGGCTGAATTCAGACAAGGATTAAGATTAAAAAACGGTACAACGAATCGTCTTCTTTCTCTAATAATATAACGAAACGCCAAAGCTTCCGCGCTTCGCGCGGGAAGGGGGGGGGGGGAGAAACTGAATTCAGTCAAGGATAAAGAGTCGAGAATGGAACAACGAAACGTCTTCTTTCTTTAACAATTTAATGAAACGCCAAAGGAAACTGAATTTAGACAAGGATTAAGAGTCGGGAACGGTACAACGAATCGCCTTCTTTCTCTATTAGTGTAACGGCAAAGCTTTCGAGTTTCGCGCGCGAAGGGGTGGGGGGGAAGGAACTGAATTCAGACAAGGATTAAGAGTCGAGAATAGTACGCCGAATCGTCTACTTTCGTTAATAATTTAATGAAACGTAAAAGCTTCCGCGCTTTGCGAGGGAAGAGAGGGGGGGGGGAGGAACTGAATTCATACATGGAGTAAGAGTCGAGAATGGTACAACGAAACGTCTTCTTTCTTTAATAATTTAATGAAACGTCAGAGTTTCCGCGCTATGCGCGGAGGAATTGGAACTTGATTCAAACAAGGATTAAAAGTCGAAAACGGTACAACGAATTGCCTTTTTTCTCTTATAATTTAATGAAACATCAAAGCTTCCGCGCTTCGCGCGGGAAGGGGGGGGGGGAGGAACTGAATTCAGTCAAGGATAAAGAGTCAAGAATGGAACAACGAAACGTCTTCTTTCTTTAATAATTTAATGAAACGCCAAAGGAAACTGAATTTAGACAAGGATTAAGAGTCGGGAACGGTACAACGAATCGCCTTCTTTCTCTATTAGTGTAACGGCAAAGCTTTCGAGTTTCGCGCGGGAAGGGGTGGGGGGGAAGGAACTGAATTCAGACAAGGATTAAGAGTCGAGAATAGTACGCCGAATCGTCTACTTTCGTTAATAATTTTTTCATGCGCTAAAGTGATTGCGATCGATTGCGTTCGCAAGTGCACGCATATGCGCGCGATCAACTGTGATGTGAATATATTTCACTTTAAAAGTCCCCCCATAAGACCCGCCGCAACTTAAATCATTTTTTGAAAAAGAGAAAATATTGCGTCATATAAGATAATAAGTCCGCCAATTTGATTTTGGTTTAGAGAGTTTGAAAAGGATCCACCTTCAATTTAATCAACATGCCTAAAGAAAGATAACATAGTTTTCACTAAACTGTCGCATTCAATTTTAGCAATGTTTTCATGCATTAAAGTGATTGTGATCGATTGTGTTCGGAAGTGCGCGCAGTCAACTGTGAGGTGAATAGATTTCACTTTAAAAGTTTCCCAAAAGACCTGCCGCAACTTAAATCATTTTATGAAAAAGAGATAGCGTCTAATATATTTTTTCTCCGCCGAATAGTTATCACTTTGAGGTTCCCCCGCAACTTAAATCGTCTTTTGAAAAATAGATAAATATTGCGTTTTATAAGATAGCAAGTCCACCGATTAATTTGGTTTAGCGAATTCAAAAAGGATCCACTTTCAATTTAATCAATATGCCTAAAGAAAGATAACATAGATTTCACTAAACTGTCGCATTCAAGTTCAGCAATGTTTTCCATGCATTAAAGTTAGTGATTGCGATCGATTGCGTTCGCAAGTGCACGCATATGCGCGCGATCAACTGCCACTTGAATAGTTTTCACTTTAAAATTCCCCAAAAGACCCACCGCAACTTGAATCTTTTTTCCAAAAAAAAGAGACAAATATTGCGTCATAAAAGATAACAAGTCAGCCGATTCGATTTTGGTTTAGAGAGTTCGAAAAGGTTCCGCCTTCAATTTAATAAAAAATAGAGTGATATTGTCTAACATATTTTTTCGTAACCGTCTAGTTTTCACTTTCATATTCCCGCCGCAACTTAAATCATCTTATGAAAAATAGAAAGGTATTGCGTCTGATAAGATAACAAGTCCACCAATTTGATTTTGGTTCAGAGAGTTCGAAAAGGATCCACCTTCAATTTAATCAACTATAGCCTAAAGAAAGATAACATAGTATTCACTTAAGTGCCGCATTCAATTTAGCAATTCCATGCATTAACGTTATTGCGATCGATTGCGTTCGCAAGTGCACGCATATGCACGCGATCAACTGTCACGTGAATAGTTTTCACTTTAAAATTCCCCCAAAAGACCCGCCGCAACTTAAATCGTTTTTTGGAAAAAGAGACAAATATTGCGTCATAAAAGAAAACAAGTTCGCCGATTTCATTTTGGTTTAGATATTTTGAAAAAGGATCCGCCTTCAATTTAATAAAAATAGAAAGATAACGTCTAATACATTTTTGTCCGCCGATTAGTTTCCCGCCGAAACTTAAATCGTCTTTTGAAAAATAGTATTGCGTCTGATAAGATAACAAGTCCACCTATTTAATTTTGGTTTAGCGAATTCAAAAAGGAACCGCCTTAAATTCAATCGAAATTGAAAGATAACGTCTAATATATTTTTTCACCGCCGATTAGTTATCACTTTGAGGTTCCCGCCGCAACTTAAATCGTCTTTTGAAAAAATAGATAAATATTGCGTCTCATAAGATAACAAGTCTACCGATTTAATTTTGGTTTAGCGAATTCAAAAGTCATCCGCCTTCAATTTAGTCAAAAAATGAACGTCTAATATATTTTTTCCCCGCCTATTAGTTTTCACTTTGAGATTCCCGCCGCAACATATGCGTAAGTAGCAACAATAACTGACAACAATAAAAAAGCAAACTGTCGCCAACAGAGGGCGACATTTCATACGGAAGGACTGCAAATCATGTGTAGCATGGAGAGGACGAGAGGTTCCGGAGTTAGAGTCTGCTAATTTGCCCCCTTTTTTCCGGATCAGAGGTATAAATATCGTGCTCCATCCTATAACATTATTATGAGCAAGAGACAGGAAAGGAGTAAGGCGAACAAGGGACCATATCTATTACGTGACAGGAAAACTAGAGGTGGATTAACCCAAACTGTTTCAGCAACTACGAAGGCTTCAAGTTTAACCGGCGCTACGTCGGGTGAACCTCCCGGTGAGACGGCCGCGGAAGGAGCCTTTCTTCGGTCTACGTCTCCCCGCGAGCCCACTGACTACACGCAGCCCAGTGCTGCGGAGAAAGACAATATGGCGCCCCCAGCGACAGACATGGTGAGTCACTCTGAATTTGTCAAAATCACCGACAAAATTATTGACAAGCTCGACTTACTGAATGCAAATGTAACATCAATCCACAAGGAAATAGCTGAAATACGCGCTAACATGACTGATTTGCAGGCAGCAGTAGCTGATTCCTCAGCCAGGCTTACCAATATTGAAAATGATGCTCTGCCTAAAATGCAGAAAAAGAATGAGAATTTGGAAATGGATCTGACACAAAAGTTAATGGCTCTTGAGCTGCATGATCGCAAAATGAACTTGCTGATATACGGAGTTGAGAAAAAGAAGGATGAGAAGGTAGTTCAAGTGGTGAGAAACGTTATTGAAGAATTGGGATTCTCAAAGGAGGAGGTTGAGAAAATCTTCTTTGCAAATGCCCATCGACTGCCACGTCGCATAGTAACGCAGGGGAATGAGCGGAACGCCGGGCGTGGTCAAACTGGGCATGACCCAATTATTGTGCGGTTTCTAGCTATGATGGACAGAGATTCGGTTTTGAATGCATATCAACAAAGAGCAAGAATGCGTCCAGTGACCCTTGAAGGTCAAGCTGCTGCCAGACCTGCTACCCGTTTCGTAACGGACCTACCTGCACCTCTCAAAAGAAAGAGATTCATGTTGGAGCAACAAGCGTATCAAATGAGGAAAAATGAAAACAAATCTACGCGCATCAAGCTGATCGGTACAAGTTTGCAGTTGGAATGCAGGGAAAAGGGCAACTTTAATTCGCCATGGCGTGCTGTGATTGGATGAAACGCGTATATAAACGGACATAAACTGATGCCGCCTTTGCCAAAATGAGTTGTAAACGAGCTCTTTGAGATTTATAATTTTATACCGCACAGTTCAATAACGAAGGGAAATCAATGAATGACTCACTGTGCTTTTCCAACGTTTCAAGTTATTATGGTATGCCTGCCAAGATACCGATAAGGACTGTGGTGATGAATTTAGGTCGTCAAGATTGTGTTGGAAGTTTGGGCTGAACTGTACTAGGAGTTTTTTTTTTTTTCCTTCTTTCTTTATTTTTCTCGCTCTCTTTTGGGGATAGCTATGTACGAACTGATGCCACTTGAAAAATATACAAGTGAACTTTTTAGAGATTATGTCAATAATGCTTGAACACTCTCTGGTATTAATATACATTATGAGTTCATTTATTTCAAGATGTAAACTCATTGATTTTAACCTCATGTAAAAGTACATAAATTGTACAGTATATGAAATGTTTTTGAAAACCGTTTACATTGAATATATTACGACTCTCGTTGCTTAAGATGAAAAGAGACAGGTGAAATGAATCAGTTTGGAAATGAGACGGTTGGGAAAGATTTCATTTCATACCTAATTTTATGACCACTTGTTATAATGTTTATTTAGAGGAAATAGAGTATGTATTTAGGTCAATCTAATGATATATTTTCATACTTCTGAATGAAATGGATCAAAACGTGGTCATAAAGAAATAAATGGTGTCCAAACTTTCTCATATGATATTGTCTGGAATATGGTTCATTGCGCTCTTAATTGATATTCGTGTTATTGTTAATTTACAATTTCTACGTAAACTACTTTAAAAAGTTGTACTATAGCGAATTGTATGACTGTGAGATTATTTAAAAAAAGTAATTGTTATGGTAAAGGTCTCCATATTTTAGAAGAAGACTTTTATTAGCAGTCGTCCTCTTTTTCTTTTCTTTTTTTTTTCTTTTCTTTTTTCTTTTCTTTTTTTCCCTTTTTTCACAAGAAAGCTGTTATTGTCCATACGACTTGTTTTGTTTCTGGTTACTTATAAGCTACCCATTGAAATTAATTTTTTAGAACCTAAATATATAGAGAGAATATGTTAGAAGAGGTTAGTGGTATGGACTTTATAGAGTAAGGGGATGGAGTACAGCAAGTTAACAAAAAGTTACTTAAAATGGTCCGGAAAAGGGGGTTTAGCTTCTTGCGGCGGGCCCTCGGTTCCTTTCGGTGCGCTATGATGCGTCCGTGTCTTTGTGTGTTTTTGGTTAGTTTTTGTTTGTGTGTGTGTGTTGTGATGTTTTGTCTTTGTATTAGTGTTGTGTCTTTTTATGTTAAGGTGAAAGGTGCAAAAATGCTATCATTGGTACACTTGTCGATATTTAATGTTCAATTTAATGATCTAAGGACAAATGAGGTATTGATCGTATATACACGTATATTAGGAAATGTAATAATGCATGATGGATAGGAAGAACGATCTGTTGAATTTTGTTTCTTTGAATGTTAAGGGTCTTAGAGACGTTACCAAAAGGAACGCTATAGTAAAGTGGAGTAGACAGAGAGGAGATATAATTTTTTTTCAGGAAACTTTTAGTACAAATGATGTTGAGGATCGATGGGAGAGGGAGTGGAGTGGGGAGTGTTTTTTTAGTCACGGGACCAACCACAGTCGAGGAGTTTGTATTCTGATTTCACAAAAACTGAAGTTGAAGGTATTGAGAAGTGAGTGTGATTCAGACGGGAGGTACATTATTTTAGAAATTGAGGTACAAAACATAAGATACATTATTTGTAATGTTTATTTTCCAGTTCGAGAAAAAAAGCAGGAACAAATAGATTTTTTAAATCATTTAATTGTTCGCTTAAATAAATTCAATTTAAACAAATCCCTTATGATAATTGGTGGCGACTTTAATATGATTCGGAATTTTGAATTGGATATTTCAAGTAAAGGGAGTATTAGAGGTCACAAGTTTAATTTAGAATTCGAGGATTTCCTTGGAAGGTTTGATATGCTGGATATATGGAGGAAAAGAAACCTAGATACGATTCAATTTACTTACAGACAAAATAACCCTTTAATTCAAAGTAGGTTAGACTATTGGATAGTTTCAAACGAACTGGAGAAACAAATTGCCGAGTGTAATATTATACCCTCCATAGCTCCTGATCACTCTGCCATCCATCTAGGTTTGCCTTTGGGTGATAAAGGTTTTCAAAAAATAGGTCCATCTTACTGGAAGTTCAATAATAGTCTGTGTTTAGATGTAGAATATGTTCAATATATGAGAGCAGAAATTAAATCTGTCGTAGATCAGGGGAAGAAAGATATTACAGACGCCAGAGTCCTGTGGGATTTCGTTAAAATGAAAGTTCATGAAAAAACAAAGAAATATTCCAAAGGTAGGGCACAAGAAACGAAGGAAAACCTACGCAAATTACAGGGAGATATTCAGAAGCTTGAACTTTCATTGATTATTTCTCCAGATAATGATACCTTACAAAATTTGAAGTCAAAGAGAAAGGAACTCAAAGTGTTATATGATCAGAAAATAGTCGGGTTAAAAGTTAGATCGCGTGCAAAATGGTTTGAAGAAAGTGAAATCAATGAAAATTATTTTAAACAACTGTTGGCATCCAATCAGAAAAAAACATTTATAGACAAATTACAATTAGATGGTAGGAATGAAGAAACATCTGATCCAAAACAAATTTTAAAAGAAATTAAACATTTTTATCATAACCTATACTCAGAAAATGAAAAGATGGATAGGACAGATGATCTCTTTTTTAACATGTCTCACTTAAATATAAGTGAAGCTAGTAAGAAGTCATGTGATGAGAAAATTACATTTGGGGAATGTACTTCAATGTTAAATAAAATGTCTTTAAACAAATCGCCTGGGAATGACGGTTTGTCAGTGGAATTTTATCGCATTTTTTGGCCTGATATAGGGAACCTTGTTTTGGACTCCTTCAATGCCTCCTTTGAGAAGGGTGAATTGTCCACCACACAGAAACAGGGTGTAATAACGGTAATAAAAAAAGAAGGTAAAAACCCTTTATATATTCGCAATTACAGACCAATTACCCTCCTTAATGTGGATTATAAACTTTTGTCTAAAGTGTTGGCGGAAAAAATAAAGAATGTATTGGAAGAGGTGATACATGTAGATCAAGTTGGTTTTTTGCCTGGTAGGAATATAGGAGAAGCGGTGAGAATTATCGACGATGTCATATTTTACACACAGGTATACAAGGTACAGGGTTTTCTAGTAACAGTTGATTTCGAGAAAGCTTTTGACACTGTCTCACACTCATATATGAATTTCTTACTGAAAAAATATGGTTTCGGCCCATATTTTTGTAGATGGATAGAAGTATTGTATAAAAATGTAGTTAGTTGTGTCATGAATGGGGGCTTTTCCACAGGCTATTTTGAAATAGGCAGGGGAGTAAGACAAGGAGATCCCTTAAGTCCATATTTATTCTTGTTAATCATAGAAACATTAGCAGTGGTTATTCGCAATGAACAAAAATTAAAAGGTATTTTGATAGGCAATATACAGACGAAGATAGTAATGTATGCGGACGACTGTTCAATTTTTTTGAAAGACACAGAAGATATGAAAATCTTAGAAAAAATATTAGATTCCTTCTCTCACGTATCTGGATTAAAAATTAATAGGGACAAAACACAAATTATGAAGCTTGGTTCTTCTAGTCACAGTAATGAAAATTTGACCGGTATAACATTGGGTAAGATGGTTTCTCTGGTAAAAGTTCTTGGAATATATTTCTCTTTGGATATTAATGTTAAAGAAGAAATGAATTATAAGGAAATACTGAGCAAAATAAAAAGATTGTTAGGGTGGTGGAAGCAACGGGATTTAACACTTTTTGGGAAAATTCAATTGGTTAAAGTTTTTGCAATCTCTAAATTACTATATGTGTCTTCTATAATGTCGGTACCACCAAGTGTTTTCAAAGAAGTTGAAAAGATATGTTTCAATTTTATATGGAATGGACATGATAAGATAAAAAGGAATATTTTATATTTGAATTATGATAAAGGGGGTTTGAAAATGTTGAATTTCAAGTACATGATCTATGCACAGCGTGTAGTGTGGATTAAGAAACTGCTTGGTGGCAATAATGACATGAAATGGAAACAATTTTTCGAATATATATTCAGAACGGTAGGAGGAAAGTTAATATTTTTTTGCAATTATAATCCCAAAACAATTAATATTAAGGCACCCAATCTATACTTGGATTTTTTGAACATCTGGAATTATCTAAAGGAGAAGGAATATATTGTAAAAGAAACACATAATGAAAATCAAATTATCTTTAACAATACTTTTATTGAAGGTAGGATAATTCCTTTTAATGCAAAATTATTTCATGTGAACATTTTTCAAGTTAAACATTTGACCGACGCAGAAGGTGATATGAGATCAGGGGACTATTTCATAAGGAAAGGTCTTAATGTAGACGATCTGTTTTTGCTTAATGATCTATACACCAAATTGCCAGCTGCCTGGAAGATTAAGAGAATTTGCAGAGGGAGAGATGATACTCTAAATGACACTGTTGATCTTTCCAACATTAACTTTATCATTAACAAAACAGTATATTCTTTTGAGTCTGTCTCTTCCAAAATGCTCTATAACATTTTTATTGCTATAATACAAGATGCATTTGCTTTTAAACATCCAGAGGTAATAGCTTTAAATCTAGATAAGTCGGAAACTACAACATGTTTCTCAATCCCCAGATTTTCCACTCTAGATGGGAAGTTAAGGGAATTTCAGTATAAACTTTTACATAACATCATATTTTGTAATGATAAATTGTATCTTTTTGGTTTAATACGGTCAAATTTATGTTCCTTTTGTAGAAAAGAAGTAGAAACCTATCGTCATATCTTCTTTGAATGTTCTGAAGGGACCAGAATATGGAATGAGATGGGAAACAGTTTAAAGATGTTTCAGTTTCTTAATATGCAATGGATTGATGTGTTGCTTGGTTTCAGAAAAAATATGAAAGATAATATATTGTTAAATCATGTATTGATTATGGTCAAATATATGATTTACAGTAATCGTAAAAATGGAAAGTTCCCAACTAGTAAAGAAATATGTAAGGCTGTAGAGAACTCAAAAAAAGTTGAACATGAAAAAGCAAAATTAAAGGACAAACTGCCAATACATTATCAAAAATGGGAAAATTTTACCCCTTAAGGCAGGGGAACTGATTGTATATAATTCCTGTCTCCTGTTCACTCACTCACTTTCCCATCGATCCGAACATTTATCTGCTAATCGTGTTTGCTTGTTTTTTTATATTTCATATTTATATATTTTTTAAATAACGGTATAGTTACAGACCTCCACTGATACAAGACCCTTATATAGTTAGCATGAAAAATGCACCGTATTAGTATATGTAAATATAACACATTTTGTCATGGGTTATGAAGCAGCACCTTCACCTTATACTTTTTGTTTATAAAAGAAAATCTTTGTTCAGATTGCTTAATTTATATTGAACTAATTAATTTGCATATTATGTTGTAAAAATTGTTCCTTTTTATAATGTTGTATTCAAGTATTACCGTCACCTTCTCCTTTTTTTAAAGGAATTGGGGCACATCCTGTACACTTGTTTGAATGTGTACTATATTAGTTTGGATACTTATGGAAAATATTTTTTAAATATGTCTGTGTTTATAATGTATGAGACAATGTACTACATGTATGTTTATACTGTAAGAACAGTTGTGTTCCTATTCATTATTTTGTATAATTATGAAGATCTGAATAAAGGCAAAAAAGCTTTAAAAAAAAAAAAAAAATTACATTTTAGCAATGTTTTCCACGCACTAAGCTGATCGCGATCAATCGCGTTCGCGCGCAAGTGCATGCGTATGCGCGCGATCCACTGTGACGTTGATCGCAGGCGGAACTGTAGGCAAATGCTAGACATTGATTCTGATAGTGATACAGTCAAACCTGTTTTAGTGACCACCTAAATAGAAAGACCATCTTATCTTGTTTATACTGTACCTTGAGAACCATTTCTCATTGAAACCTGTATATTTAAGGAATCTGTACATTAAACCACTTTAATATCTCGTCTCCCTTTCATAATCGGTCTTTATATGTACAGGTTTCACTGTATCACACATTGTTGGCAGAGCTTATACCGTAAATAACGTTGTATAAACCGCCCTCGTGTATTAACCGCACCCCTCTTTTTCGCCCTTAAAAAAAAAAAAAAAAAAAAAAAAAAAAAAAATTTTTTTTTTTTTTTTTTTTTTTGCCGAGATTTTTTTTTTTTTTTTGTGTAAGATCATTACGGTACTGTAAATTAAAAAACAGTAGGGACCTAGGATAGAACCTTGTGGTACACCATGTAATAGAAGAAAAATTGGAGGAATTATTATTATAAACTAGGTCTACATATTGAGATCTATCAGAAAGATTACTTTCAAACCAAGATGACAGACAAATTTGAGTGTTGTTCTAGTTTCCGAGTGGTGAGTCAACACACCGATTACCGAGCTGGGAGACATTGCCAGGCATAGCGCCAGGTAGAGGGGCATAAATTGAAACTTTAAAAAAAAATACCGTGTATAAACCGCACCCCCGACTTTGAAATGTTTTCGGCGGCAAAAAAGTGCGGTTTATACACCGTTATATACGGTAATTGTAACAGATTAGACACAACAACCTTTCAGTTGCAATGTGAAACATATACCTCAGCACAGTGTTTTCAAATTCGCTAGAATATAATGTTACAGTTTGCAAACCTATCTTTTGCGCAGGAGATTTCTTAAGGTGAACATTGCCAAAGCAGGAGCTTTGTAAGTAACAACGTTAGTACTCACTAGGCAAACTACTTCACATTCAATGGTCATCATGGACTTTCACAAATATTTCGCTATTTTCTAATATAGAATTAAAGATAATTGACTTTTCGCAAATACACACAACTGTATACTCATGGGACTACAGGTGTATGTGAAAGATATAAAATCCTACCTTCTCCATTACGTTGAAGATACTGTAAAAGTAGAAATCTTCGCAGTATTAATTTTTGTGGATTTTGCGATAAGATCGTCAAGTGCGAATTTTAAAACTTCTTATGGGGGTTTTGAACAGGCTGAATTGCGTGCAACGCGAATTCAAGAACCCGCAAATTTAAGAACCAGTAAATATGTTTTGGGGTCGCTCAGCTCGAAAAATTAATCACGCGAAAATAACAGCGTTTACAGTAATGAATTGATCAACCCACCAGTTTGAGCCCACAGGCTGCACGAAGGAGGAGGGTGTTCTCCTCCCTCTGGCTGTCATCCTTTTTCTGGTATCCAGCCTTCTTGATGTAATCAAAGAGGATCAGGGCCTGGGTGAGGTAGTCCCCTGCTTCCATCCATCTCTTCTCGTCGAGGAAGGAATAGCTCAGCTTCTGAAGGTCGTCGATGGTGCTCCGAAAGAAAGGCTGGAGGAAGAAGGTTAACAGGTGGAATGGAGGTCAGATGGGGTTTTTCGACCCGATTATTGCAAGTCATCAGTGATCATAATGTAGGCACACAAGATGGCGGCTCGTATGATTTGCCTCTTCACTTAGACTAATATTATTAAATCAAAAGTCATGAAAAGGCACTTAATATAAACAAACATGGTCTACAACATCTCCAATTTTTTAAGTATTTGATTGCCCAAAACCTGAAAAATGTTGGCATTAAAAAATATTTTGTTTAAATAAAAAAGATTGAACCTACTGTTTGCTGATAAATTATGTTGATACCGATCAAAGGTGCGAGGGTGTCGCTCCGATCTTCGATACGATCAAAGCCCCAACTTACAGGGTTATTTACTACAACCTACATGTACATGTAGGATATTCATGGCAAACTTAACCTTAATTGAGACATTTACATGTACATGCAAAACCTTGTTTTTTAATGAAACAAATCAATCCACTAAAGAAATCTTGTCTTGAAAATTCACTTTCAATGTAAACCAGTTCATAATAAACTGCCGACTATCACAACAACAAAAAAAACTTATTTTCTAAGCATTTGGCATTCTCCCACATCAGGCAACACACATCTTTTGCATGGCTATAAATATACACTTCACAATCACATCAAGCACGACATGCACTTGGTCTCTACCCAACTAATGTGCATACAGACCACTGTGTACATGAGCGTTGTTTATCTACATTCATGCATATTCACCCACATATACATGTATGTTCGGGGTACAAAAGCATACAAACATGAGTCATAAACAATTACCTCTTGTATTGTATGCAGCATATAGGCTGGAGAATTCCTGGGGTGAAAAGAAAAATATGAAAAACAATAAAATTGTATCAACAGTTCAAAACATACCTTTATCATTATTTATATGCAATATTTAATGTCAGTTGGACATGCTTTGATGAAGAAATGAAAATACAAAAACAATCACATTTCATCAACAGTTAAAAACATACCTTTATAATTATGCAACATTTAATGTCAGTTGGACATGCTCTGATGAAGAAAGAATAGGATAAACAAATGAGTCTTAATTCGTCCACTTTTTTCATCTTGTGATTTGTTTATAAATTAAACACCATTTTGTAATACATATCAAAGGTAAAATTGCATTTATAATATAGATTTTGCAGTGTGAATCCATTTTGAGACATTAAATAGAGAATAAGCGGAAAAATAACATGAACAATTCATGTATCTGTGTAAATGTATTATGCAGGGATCCAGCAATTCTTGCATTAAATCGAGTCTTGTTTACAAGAGCTTTGGAGGAGATATCCTTTAAAAAAGTATGATTTCTACATGTACATGTACCAAGCAATTCTTATGATTCTCTTAACTATTTTCTTCCAGAGCACTCTTTAGATCAACCATACACCTCTTTGGGGCTTTGCAGAGATAACTTCCATGCATTATTTATATATTACTTTCTATGGGGTCCTGCTCTTTTATGAAAACTAGGATATCTTTTCTGAACTTCACAGGGTCATTAATCCCGTACCCATTTGTATTTTGAACCCTGGTAAACAGTACAAAATATTCTGGTGTGAAACCAAAGGTACATCAAGTGGGGAATTCCCACTACTGTTGCATAGCATTGTTGAGACTGGATTAAAAACTACAACACACCACTTTACATACATGTACAGTTACAACTCAAGTATTCCTACCCCTTGTAAATTTGATAGTTTTGTGTTCTTCATCACTCAAGAATAATAGCTGGACTGGTTGAATTATGGCCTTTGTTAAATACTTTTAGAAGCAAGCTTTTAAATGTCACATTTGAAAGATCATATATCAGGACAAATAAATTATTCACATACAGGTACTTAAACAATTACAAAACTTGTTAAGGGCATAAATAATTTGGTTGTTATATACATGTAGAACATGTACATGGGTAAATTAGAGACTCACTTTGTGACATTTTTGGTGTCCGTGTTACATAAGGAACCCATATGTATTTGTGGCTCTGAGGATGCAATATTATGCTTGGAAATCACTTTACAATCTCACTCCACTATTTTAAGTCTTTACGCAGAGCCACAAATATGTGTGGGTTCCTTATGTAACTGGGTCTCTAGTTTATGGAATTACCCACATGTACATGTATGTAGCTAGTGCAGTACAAAAGGGCACTATATGGACTCAAGTACGAGTGCCAACTACTTATACTGTATTCTTATATTAGCATTCTTTACAAGTAATATGTGAAGGACATCTCTGCACTCACATCATGTACTGTACAAGGTATATTTTTTATCGAACAAACCAGATGTGTTGTGTGCAACTGATGTATGCATGTCTTTGTAGGCTACATGAATATCACAAATGAGATTTTTTTTAAAGGAAACCGAATCCCAAGTAATAACTTTACTTATTCTGAAAGATTTATTATATTATTGCCCATAAATCTACAAGATTCCCCACCAAATTTTATGAGAGAGGAATAAAGCAAAAATAAAGTACAATTTCTCAACACGACATGGGCATCGCCATTTTCTTGATAATGTGACGTACTATGCAAAGTCATTTATCAAGTAATGTATTCAAATTTATGGATGCTTCTTTCCCAGACGTGTGTGGTGATGAAGCATTTCATTTACATTTGTACTATAATTGCCAGAACACAAATTGCATGAATAAGTTAGTGCTCTTCTGGGGTGACGGTTTCTCATAAATGAAATAGATTTGTCAACTGCTATGTTTGAATTTTGTTACAATTGTGTCCCTATTACCGGTATTTATTTTTCACCTAATATAATTTCTATCATCTCAGTTATTATTTTTTATTATTGAAAAGTAAAGGTTTCAGTATTGTTTTAAAAATTCTTTCCAACTAAAGCTTGGTGCATGTACAACTTCAACAGGTACGTCACATTTTCAAGAAAATGGCTGCGCCCATATCATGCTGAAAGGCATCACATCAGGCAGGAATACATCTCATTTTTCAGAATACCTACATGTACACTTATTCTTTGGGTTTAGGTTTCCTTTAATATCTTGTTTTTAGATTATAATTTAATTGGAATGGATCTTGACATAGTGACAAGCTGATTCAAACCTGAAATGCTCAGCATTCAGTTCATGTACAGTGTATGACATGACGATGGTACAGGTAGTAATAATGGTAACTTTCAAAGAATTGCTGTAACAACCAATGCACAATTCTAATTGAATCCTTCTCAAAAGATTTTGAAGATGTAATCAATTGACCACAGATTGGCAACTCTGTAAGGTATCTTGCAAGTTTATGACATTTTCTGGACAGAGCGGATTGGAGATCAAGAGGACCTTGCAGGATGCATCACAGTGTTGCCAATTTGTGTTTCACTGATGACAACTTCAACAAATCAAGACCTTCCTACTTTTAATTGGATTTTGCTTAAACTACATGTATCACTAATTTTTCTCTCTCATTTTTCTGCTTTTATAAATACCAGCTAATTTTCGGGGTGCACTTCCCCTTTAAACGTTATTTTCAAGCCATGACTTGTTATGTTCTATTTTCAGGAAACATCTGTGTGCTTAAACAATGTGGCTGAGTCATTAATGTATGTCAAAATGAATTGCGAAATACCAAACTATCACTAAAACAAAAATCTTGGTATGTTACCATCTCGCTATAACTATCCAATATATGAGCTTCAAATATTATAACTATAAAGCTAGATATTGGAAGTTTAAATACACACTCAAGAAACATAATAGTAACTTGTGAATAGGCTACTAGACGCACCCGGATTCACTGGCATCAAGGCCACACAGACGTGACAGAAACCAAATCCAACTTAAGTTCCTTGTGCAGGGTTTTATGTACTCTTAGTTTCCATTAATATATTCCTTTAAAATCTATAAGCCTATGTAGAATGGAAGGAATAGTGTATTTTCTTTTTCTTTCCTTTTTGTAGGTGTATTTTGTACACGCATTATAATTTGGTGATTGGTACAGGTCACAGGTACATTAATCATGAACATTTTCTTTTATCACAAAATTTTTTGGAGTTAATAATAATTGCTACATTTGTATTGCACACTATCATTCCCATGGGATGCTCAAGGCTCCTACAAATTATTATTATTACCTTGACCCTGGCTTTAGCCAGCTGCCCTAAAGCGTTAATAAATTCCTACCAGGTACACTGTACATGTACCAGGCAATGAATATAAATAGAAAATATATCTTGGTTGTGTAAACTACTTGTAAATTAAATCCAGCTTGTTTCCAAGAATTCTTCCATATTTAAACTAGTGCTGTAAGTCAGACGCTATGTTCGTGTTCGGTTCGGTTCGGCAGAGTTCGGCAATTTTTCACCCGAACTTGGTTCGGTTCGGGGTTCGGTAATATAATAGCAAGCAGCGTTATAGCCACGGCGGTCGGCACTGGGCGGGCCGGCCGGCCTGCCAGGCCCGACCAGCACGGAGGACGTCTGCACACTGCTTACGACCATCACGAATTTCACATTAAAAAACTGCTCTAAACGTAATTATTTGTGAAGAAAAATACTACTTACATTTGTATTTCCGTCTTGAATCGTGTTTTATTTTCAATTTTAAAAGAATCATGTTTTCAATTTGTCAATAAATGATATTTTTAAAAGATTTTCCGAGACGGTTGTTGTCTAATGTTAGAGTCATGAAAGCTTCCATCTTGAATAGAGATTTAGGCTCGTCAATAACTGTTTTTTATATATTTTTATTTTCAAAAGGAAAAATATAAAATCCCTATTTTTCCTTAATAAATAAATACCATAATATAATATATATTTATTTCATTATTTTTATTGTAAAATTAGTTCGATATTGTTTACAATTAAAATATTAATTTTTTGTTGAATGGGTTTGAGCTGAAATTGTTTTGATCACGCACATGTATTCTTGTTTATGGCTTGCGATCGGGACGTAGCGTGGTCAGGATTTGGGATTTAAATGGCGCCAATGAAGTCGCGCCCACCACTGGATAGGCATAAATCACAAAGGCGGAAAATGGGAAAAAAGTAATTATAAAATGAGCAATCATGACATGAAAATTAGGTACAAAATGACAAGTTTATTAGCTTGCAAAAACGTTTACATTTTTTTGCCGAACATCCGAACCAGGCCTTTGCGTTCGGTTCGGAAGTGCCATGTTCGGCGAACTTCCGTTCGGTTCGGCGGTTCGGCTACAGCACTAATTTAAACACAATTATATGCAGGGACTGAAGGTTTCCATCTAGGTTTCCACAGCAAAGGTCACACATATGGAATCTGAGTTTGCCTTACAAATGTATTATGATGAATTACCTTGATATGTGATATGTGAGTTAAATCAATAACCAGACAATCAGTAGACATACAACAAAGCATTGCATAGTGTATGCATCTATGCATCTATACTGAAGTATGAAAATCATTAATATAAAAAAAAGGATCTGATATGGAGACTATTGTGGATATTGATACAGACATAACGCAATTCTGTAGTTTATATTTGACTAACGAGGGTCTCCTACATGTATGTATATTCTGACAATGAATTTATTTAACTAATGAAATGACATTTCATTTGTACAAAGGAAAAATATGTGAGCCTTAAAATTCGAAAGTGCTTTGATATCTTTGATATCTCAGACTTTCTGTGATATATTTACAAGCTTTTGTACATTTGTTCATGACTACTTTTATCTAATAGTGCTGGTCCCACTGGGGTCAATTAAATACAATTTTATTCACAAAATTTCTTGAGGCAACAACAGTATTCCAAGCTAAATTGATAAAGTGGGGAGTGGTAAACAACCACTTTTTATCATAGCACGATGCGATACGGTTCCCTTGAAATTGAAATACAGTGTCACAGCAAATATTCTGCTATGTACTGTAAGAAGCACAAAGAATCACAGACAATATTTTGCAACACAGGAGAAACCTTCAAAGGTAATGCTAGTAATCACAACTCTGAGGGACAATAAACAATATGGAATCCAGGGTTCTTGTTAATAGCCGGCAACCGGCTATTTTTTCCGGCTGTAACGGCAATCGTAGCCGGCTGTCGGCACCATAAAAAAAAAAAAAAAAAAAAAAAAAAAAAAAAAAAAAAAAAAAAAAAAAAAAAATCGTTTTTTTTTTTTTTTTTTTTTTTTTTTTTTTATTGTTGACCGACTGTGAAAAAAACCCACGCGGGAAGGACTTTCATTTAAAAGAACATTTAGAAGAATGTGTAAGATCATTAATGTAAATTAAAAACAGTAGAGGACCTAGGATAGAACCTTGTGGTACGCCGTGTGTAATTGTTGGATGAATTATTATTATAAACTACATATTGAGATCTATTACAAAGATTACAACGATTTTCTTCACTGACAAGGTCCTGTAAACGTCAGTTAACCGTTTTTGCCCAGGACTACCTTGTATCATTATCATGTAATTCAAAATTGTAGATTCATCACAAATATGATTGATTTATCAGAAACTATAATGGAGCATTTTCATTTCATATTGTATATCATATGAAAAGTAAGTTATTCAGCCAAAATATTCATGATCTTTATCATTAAACTATGGCTCATACAGTGTGGTCATATCTTCAAAAATAAGGCTAAGATAGCACCAGAGAGCATCTAAAACCCTAAAGCTTCCAGGGCCCTTGGGCGGGCCCTGGACCCCGGCCGCAAGGGACTTCGCGCTTCGCGCTCGTGATGTGCGCTTCGCGCTACGCGCACAGAGATTTTTCTTTTGCAATTTTAGTAGCCTCCTGTAAATCATAAATAGCCTGCTATCAGAAAAATTAACAAGAACCCTGGGAATCTAAATGTAATGTGCATGCATGGGGAATGAGAATTCACGTTCATATGCTCTATCAAAGTCCATACAGAAACATGCAGGTACATGTTCATGTGCAGATCTACCGGAAACCATTGTTCATGAACACACTCTGCACATGAACGCTGAGAGTCTACGAGTAGTCTGGTGGCACAAACCTGTCGGATTTCAAGTGTGGAATCAATGCATGAAAACATGCGGGCTGTCTACAAAGTCTCAATGTTCTGTTGAAGAGCACATGCTCCTACACAAACTGTACGACAGTTGTTCTGATCTGCAGTGTATTTCCTACATTAACCAAATTCCTAACTGCAGCCCTAGACCCAATACTAAACCTAATCCTAACCTTAAACCTGATGGCATCCCTAAACCTAACCCTCTACCTTTGAAGAAAACAAAGTCTACTATGAAAGTATAAATCAAATGTCAGATAACCAAGTGTTCATTCACGATAAAATATAGGACTTTGAACCCTCTGCCTGGCCTCTAAATAACATTCATCCTTTTCATTTCATACCACAGCAGAAAACATCCCCTTAATTAATATTGTTACAACTTACACCAGAATGCCAAATGGTATCTAGTTCAAATCAATTAACAGGGTTTTGCTGTATATGCTCTTGCACTCTTTGGTACTTACATGTACAGTACAATTAGAAATCACGTATCAGCGGGAAAAAATACACAGTAGCGGTGAGCGATTTAGCTCTGGATAGCTCCAAAAGAGCTCTGGTAATATGACAATAAAATACTTTCACCACACCAAATCCTCAAAGAGCTCCCTCAAACAGAAAAGTATTTTTCTTATACTGGTCTGCATCAAATAGAAACATATTTTGAAATTTGATTGCTGAGAAGTGAGATACTAACATGTACATCAGAAAGATCCTATAAGAGATCCTGCAAAAAGAAAATTGTTTTTACACTGTTCTGTATTAAATAAAAAATGTATGTTTACATGTGATCATTTTGATACTTACATCAGAAAGAGCATCTTCTCGTCCACCCGCATCTGCCTGTTAAATCGGTCGGCCATCTTGCCGACCTGATCAGTGGGCAGAGGTAGACCCTCTGCACACTATAGTTGAAGCAACAGCAATATGCTCTCTTTGGTTACATCAACTGCTGCCTTTCATACCTGATGAGAGAAAGGTTGACAGGTGGAGAGAGAGAGAGAGAGAGAGAGAGAGAGAGGGGTGGGGGGAGAATTAAAAAATATATATTTTCATTTCAGAATCCTAATAGCTTTTTCAGATTTAAAGGGCACTCCAACCCTTGTATTAAGTTTAGGCCATGTAAAATTGATTTCATGTTGATCGTCCCCGCCCGCTTCCTTTTTTCCGCCCGCCTCCTTATATTTGATATTTGATATATTTTCTTTTTATTCAGAAAACAACACAGAATACTTACCATATGCATCTTTTCCACCTTTTCTTCAAATACGCTGTTCAAATATTCTTGTACAAACATACTAAGACTCTAGAAAAAATTGTATTGAAATGTAGAGTGGTTGATATGCTATATGATCAGCGATATGCTGAAGTGAAGCTGCGCTAAAAAATGATGCGATGATGCATGCGCTGCGCATGCATATATTGCATGTATATGCTTGAGTCGAGGAGCTAGCTAGAAATGAGTCGATCGAGTCGACTGATCATCGCATCGCAGATACCTCACGATAGCGCGTCCGCGCTCTAGCGCTGGATTTTACACGCGGCAGCCATCTTGGGAAAAATATCAAATATCAAATATCAAATAACATGGTACACCCTCCTCCTCTTTTTCAAAAAATCCGGACGATCAACATGTAATCAATTTTACATGGCCTTATTTCTATGTCAGCAGAAATAGTCAAACCTGTCTATAGCGACCGTTCAAGGGAAACACAAAAAGTGGCCTTTGTAGACAGGTTCTTTTAGTACATGATTCAATGAGAAACCATTTTCAAGGGAAACAACAAATGTGGTCTTTGAAGACAGGTAGTCTTTGTAGACAGGTGGTCACTAAAGCAGGTTGGAGTGTATAAGATACACAGAATTGCCAAATTTGAAATACAGTGAGTCCCAAGAAAAAAAACGAAACCGAGACATATCATAACTTAATCACAATTATAATTAATAAATGACACATATTTGTAAAGCTTAGATCCTCCTCTTCTATTTGATGCAACTCATATGATGCATATTTCATGCATGACTGATTCAAAACAATTTGAAGAAAGGTTACCAAAAAGTCATTTTGCGAACGGTATCTGAATTTAAAAAAAAAAACAATTAGAGCCGCCATCTTGGATTTTAATGACAATGGACAAGAAATGTACATGTAAGCCAACATTATAATCCAAGATGGTGGCTCGCATGTTTTGCCTCTTCACTTAGACCAATATTATTAAGTCATCATGAAAAGGCACTTCTTAATACCAACAAACATGGTCTGCTATGCATGTTTTTTTTAGCATTTGATAGCCCAAAACTTGAACATTTTCGACATTAATAATTTTTTTTTTTTTTTAATTAAAAAAATCTGCCAATTTTTGTCCTGATCATTTTTATTGATCAGCGATCAAAATTTATTATCTGATTTCACCTGATCGGCTCAAGATCGGCCCCTGATCTAATGATTGGAGAAATAACTTTTTCAAAACAGCGATTTGAACATCGTTTCCGTCGTAACTCGACTTTTGAGAAATGACGCCCGAAGCGATAAGAAGTTCCAGTCATACTCATAGGGAATATATCTAAGTGGCTTTTTTCCTGCTAGCTCCAAGGGATCACATATGATTACAGTTTGAAAAGACCCTTCCCTCCCCTTTTCAGATACTTTTTTTTATCATCAGCGCTCTGAGGGATTCGGGTTCCCAACACCGCGCACTGGCGATGTGAAAAACAGATTCCATGTAAGATTAAGAAAATTACCCCAGTTCATACTGTCTTCTTTTATGGGTTGTCCGTCTTCCCCCGGATTTATTGTTCATATTACCTGCAAGTCCCTGAGCTGTACAAAGTCAATGTAAAATCCATCAAAAGAATCATCACGGAATCCGTTTTTCGCATCGCCAACGCGCCGATCGGAAATATGAAACGTCTGCAAAAATGCGGACAATCCGTATTTTGGTAGACGGGTCTGTCCGAGTTTACGAAGACAATCCTTGTTAAGGCGGCTGATCCTTATTCTTGGACATGCGCCCCTACTGATAATGGTGAAAAATGATACAAAAGGGAAAATTGAAGAAAAAAATCGTTCAGACACCCTTCTTCAGTTCAGTTCAACAATTATAATGTAACTTTCCATCTTAGACAAACTTCCCCCCCCCCCCCATCTCATTCTCACTCTCACACTGGAACTTGAAAGTTAGAAAGTTGACTAGATTTCTAGAACTAACAAGTTAGGCTAGACAGTCATGACCATGACAGCAGCTATAGTCTAGAGTAGTCTAGTTAATTCAATTCTCAAACTGTTGAAAAATTTGAAGTTGAAGTAGATCTAGATCTAGTACTCTGCACTGTAGCATTAGCAGAACTTAGTTACAGAATTATAAACATGATATTGATAAATAGAGGTCTAGATCTAGATCTAGATCTAGAGAAACTTAGGTTAAAATCATACGCACCTAAAATATATCTATAATTATTACAGGCACGGAACACTGGACCAAACTGTGGCATCTAATCCAATTCCTCCTTTTGAAAAGGATTAGAAATTTGTAGAATGTGTTGAATTTTCGCTTGGACCGCAGTTTCGCAAGAGGAACTGATTTCGGTCGTGATCATCTGCCGATTGCAGCAAGTTAGCTGCGTCAATGTTTCTTGTTGTTGTAAGCAGCATGAATTGCATGCAATATCATTGACAGCACGTGCGCGCCGTTTTCGCGGGCGCAGTGGCCGTGATCAAAATAGAATGGGGAACTTCACATTCGAAAGAATGTGAAAGGTAAAATTTCAACCCTTTTCTCAATTTTATAAATAAATATGTACCTGCAAATTACATGACATAAATTAAACATAATTTTTCAGTTATTCAAATTTGTTGAAAACCTTATATTACATGACTGCATTACATGCATTACAAACATCATTAAATTGGCATCACTTTTCCGGGGATTCCCCACTACGCCACCGAATGCTTGTTGGATCAACGCAACATTTGACCGATGGCCTGACCTACATTAGTTATGTGTTTCTTTTGCGAATTTTAGACCGTTTAAATGTGGGTATTTGGTATATCGCAAGGTGTTTTGAAGTTTGGACGTCACAACCATCTTTTATCACCTTGTCCTTTATAAAGGCAATTACTAAGATATATTTCAAGAGAACAACAAGATCATCACCAAAACACCATACGCCTATAACTATGACGATCAAAAGCTGCATTATCAATTCTACTGATTTTTCAAAAAATGTCTCATGTTTAAAAATATATAAACTTAAACCGTATTAAGAATCGTATTTTGCATGAAACAAGCTGCTATGGGTTTTATTTTGCCGACCCTCCGGTTTAATCATGATAATGTGGCTATTATTTCAAGCTGTGCTCTACAGTGCATGATAGCAAAAACAAAACACAGAAACAAACCACTGACCTCAGTGAAACAAATGTGTATAGTTCGTTCACGCTACCCGTTTGTTTCGGGTTTCGTTTAATTGTTTCTGGGACACACTGTATAGGCCCTACGCGTGCGTAAGACGGGTTATTGGATAAGCTTGGGTTATTTGCGGGTGTGGTCATTAAATTAGTTTAAAAGACGATACCCCACAATAAGGGAGTTTACAGATACAATCTGCGCATGGGCAGATAAAGGTCATTTGTACCAAAATGGTAAAACCCACAGAGATGAATACTGGATATGCGCTCATGAAAGTTATGTAACATTATTCATTTATGCACCAACGGTACATTCTATGATACGCAGGTGGAAGTATTCTTTTCAAGAGGTCAAACAAAAAGGTATTCATGAAGCACATTTAGGACTTTGGCAGTTATTATTCTATGATGCTCAAAGTGGAACTTCTCCATGTGTAAAAGATCTGTGGATATTTGGGGTCATTTGTAGGCTACCATGTGCTATCTGTAAACTCCCTTATAGCAAAATCGTGCTTGCGTGATGAATCAGGAAAGCTCCTTCAAATCATAATAACAATTGTAATAGTAGAAATAATAATAACATTGATAACAGCAATAACATCAAGAATAAAGATAAGGATGATAATCGGGATAGTGTTAACAGTATCAGTGATATTGTTGATGATGATGATAATGATATTGATGATCGTACACATGCACTTGCTCTATCACTCACAGAAGAAGAAAGCGTTATAATAAAATCATCAAAGGATGCGAAGAAACACCTACCAATGTCATTTACTTCCGAGGGTTGCTCTCATTTAGAATTTCAAAACAGATAATAATCGTCTTCAAAAGACTTATATAAGAGTTGACATTTTTTCTAGGCCTACTATTTATAGGCCTAAAATAGATTAAAATTTCAATTTTCTCCGTCCATTAAACTCAAGTCAAATTACACTATGGGTTTCAAGTCGAAAATATCTATTCTTATTTTGAAAAATGACAAAATGTTGAGTTTGTGAATTGTTCATAATTATAAACACTGCTAAGCTAGTTACAATTCTCTTCCGTGTTTTAAAGGGAGGCTTTACTACTGCAGCTAGAAGGGATTAGACCACCCAGAGAGCCATCGAGGTTACTGTGACAGGTGGCTATCTCATTAACTCAGCTCTCATTTAACATAAGAAAAAGAGGATCATGGGGGACCAACAGGCACCGATTTGGGAAGTTTTCTATATAGAGGGAGCAAGTAGCTACAAGTAGGACAGTGTGCCTTTAAAATATCACGAACATAAGTTGTTTGTTCCTGTCATTGAAAATGTAAGACTATATTATATAGCTAACTCTTAACTAACTCCATAGTATATTTTTAGTATTTAGTTGCATGTCCGTATTCTATATGTGACACGAACAACTTTTGACCTCGAATTGATGATGATGGAAAATATTCACTAGAAACACTATAGAAACTGTTGTCTGAATGAATCTATTTAGGAGATATGGTTACTTCTTCCTTCTTCTTCTTCTTCTACTCTTCTTCTTCTTCTTCTTCTTCTTCTTCTTCTCCTCCTCCTCCTCCTCTTCCCCCTCTTCCTTCTTCTTCTTCTTTTTCTTCTTATTCTTCTTCTACTTTTTCTACTTCTTCTTTTTGGGAGGGTTTGTTTATTTGGCATCTCTCTCTTTCTCTCTCTATCTCTATCATTTTGATTATCACACTTGTCAATTATTCTTTTAACTTGTCTGGAGACAGAAAGTCCAAAAAAAAAAATGAAAGCCAAACAACAACTGAAGAATGTATGACTATAATGGGCCAAAATTGATTATATTTGCTCAATGGACATACGTCATTAATACCTGGAATTCCCATATCTCGGGGATTTCCAACAGAAGAGAAGACAATGCAGAGGGGGGGGGGGGTTGCAATAGACCACCACACCACAGCCCACACTTTTTGAGGTTGGCGAAAAAGAAAAAATATATATATTGCCTAATGACAGTAGGTCATACGGTCACCTTGTCCCGTCCGTTATTGCAACTTCTTTTCCGATTCATCAATAGCATAGTCTATTTCTAACCAAAAATATTTTTAAATCCAGACAAGACACAAGTTCACACAACTACATTAATTATTGTTAGCCTTTTTTGTCCAAAGACTGCATGCCCCTTTTTTCACACATTCGTGTGCAGATACAAAAAATAATAAACTGTATTTCTATAGCACATATTATCGGAACTGCAGTTCCTGTATTATATGCGCCTATAGGAATAGAAAATGAGAAAGAAGTAATAGAAAGGTCAAAGGAGCATATCATGGATATAAATTCAACTATAAACACCAACTAAACCATAACAATATACATCTACTGCATAAAAGATCCTGCCAATTTTAAGAAAGAAAAAAAAGGGTGTTTGAGAGTGATAGAGAGAGAGAGAGGGGGGGGGGGTCAAATATTTACTAGAGTATTTCATACAGCCGACGGTCTCTATATAGTGACCTTTTATATTTAAATCATGTTGTGAATAATATGAATAACAATACCTAATTAATTTTGATTAAAATGTTGGACATAACAAAATCGTATTCATGAACAGAAATTAAAAACAGAGACCGCATCAGGCAATGATCATGCGGGATTTAATATGAAGATGTATTTTTCCTCGATGATATTATGTAAAATCACATGAACAAATGATATGGCTATCATGATAAAACAAAGAATTACTAGAACTTACCTTGAAAAAATAATACTATATCAGCGCCTTTACAGGTGTCAAATCCTGTACGCATCATAAATATTATGAGAAAATTCAATAAAATAGAGCTTTGATGATCAGATGTCACAGATTTGATGAATACAAAAATATAATATTTGAAAGAAAAACGCAAATCAATTGCTGGTTGAAATATTCAGATATCAATGCGAACGGAGAAAAAATTTGTGAGGCATTGAAGAATGAGATGCTGTATTTATACCATACCAGTGACGACAGGTATTATGATGAAGGCCTAAATACAGGTAGTCTGAATCGACAGACCCCTTCTCTCTATATAGCTTTCCCCATCTCCCTCCATCTCCCCTCCTCCCCCTCTGTCTCTCTCCGTTTTAATCTTTATCTCTTCCCCCCTCTCTTGGTTTATCGTTATCTCTTTAACTTTATCTCTTGACCCCCCCCCCCCTGCACCGCTCTCAATTTCCACACCCTACCTCAACTTATCTTTCAGTGTTTCTACCCCATAAGATGGAGAGGGAGAGGGGGTTAGGGAGAGAGAGAGAGAGAGAGAGGGGGGAGAGAGAAAGAGAGAGAGAGAGAGAGTGAGTGAGAGAGAGGGAGAAATGGCAGAGGCCGGGGGGAGAGGGAACGAAAAAAATATAAAATAATTATGATAAATTGAAAGTAAACTATTTGAAAATATCAAAGAGAGGGGGGGGGGGTGAGATTGTGACTTTTCTAAAGTCTCTTTCACTATACTTACCAATGGTTCAAGTAATTAGATGGTCAAGACTCTTGAAGTTGAAATTATTGCCAGGATCAGGGCATCAGCAGCTGGAGACAACCACTAGGCCTATACAAAAAAAGATGTTGTATTGCCCTTTACGAATGACCCCAAAAATTAGAAATCTACGCTCGGCTTTTTAATTTTTCCTTTTACCGTTTTTTTTTAGAAAAAAATGTATGAAAGCATGTCAGCCCAATTTTGGCACCTAAAGGGCAGTACAAAATCTCTTTGTTTAATTTTTGTGTAAAGGCCCTATAATATATACACCTTGCTTACGCCCTTCTGCGGGGTACTGCACGCTTTCAGTGCGCTCCTCAACGAAGGGGTTTTCGATACAGACTACAATATCATAGCGGGGATTCCCTGTTTATGTTGTAACTACCGGGGAAGTTCCGCCGGATGATTCGATTTCATGAACAGATTGAAAGGTCGATGATCAACAATAATTATCAAAAAATTAATACACTTGATCTATAACGTTTTAATATACACTTTAGGCCATAATTCTTTGAGACAATACAATATTATTGTATTGTCTCAAAGATGAAATGATTATGACGATATATGCAGAGGACAATTAATATTCATACAAAACTCTCTTCATGCGAATGTTCTTTAAAGAGTGACCTATACTTGAAGACGAAGTAACCTATTTCATGACAATTTATTGTCCAAAATTACCCAAGTTTGACAGTGCCCTGCCCCCCCCCCCCCTTGATCAACCGGGTGGTTGCAAGCTTCGTTCAATCGTTTTTTTTTTCTCATAACCATTATTATAATTATAGTATTCAAAAAGTTGTTTTGTGATTTACCAATAAATAGGCCTACCAAAGCTCAACTGTTTCTCCAGCATTGTTATCAAATAATTTGTATTTCAATTTCGGTGAATAGGGTAAATGAAAATGAATGTCTTGCCAAAAAACAGCTGGTGGTAAATGATCTTGTCCATACAAAAGTCAGGTTGAAGAATCATGTGTCATTTAAATCTTTATCAATATTGTTATCAGTGTTTGATAACAAACATTTAATTATACACATAAGAGCAGTGGTGTTTACGGGTGATGCCAATTAAGGGGAACTTTCATTATGGGGGCACCACGCAGTCTTAGTTTATGAAAAAATGGCAAATTAATACTGGGCCACCGTAAGGGTGCAGGAGGGGATCATTATCTTCTTTTTTCTACTCCATTGCTCCCCCCATCTTCGTTTCCGTTTACTTTTCTCTCTGTTCCCTTTTCGCCATTCGATTGGGGGAGGAGATGCACGTATCCAAGTGCCACCTGCATAAGGGCGTTTCAAAATATTGTATTACCATTGTAAGTTTTGGCTCTGCTTTCTAAGCCTTCCTGCAAGTTCATGATTACGGAGGCGTACTCGTATTTAATTACTCGTACTCGTATGTAATTGTGCATGGTTGCAAAAAGCAATTTAAACATTATCAACATAATAAAGGTTTGATTTAAAAAAAATTATAACAAGAAGGTCCGGGGGTCGCGAAATACCATGACTAGACGATCAATGAATATACTTAAAAATAGGTGAATATGTCATCCGGCTATCCTGATAAAGTTATAATATGAAAATAACAAAAACAAATAAATAATAATAATAATAATGATAATAGTAATAATGATAATGATACAATTACTGATAATGATAATAACAACTCGCCATAACTATCATCATCCTGCGGTTGATATTTCCCTACCCTCGATATTTCATAACAAGAACTATTATTGCGCAATACTTTCGCTGCGACAGGAGGGACATAATGGGTATTGCGCAATAGCTAAGCAGCATCAACAAGAAATGAAAAGTAATTTCAATCAGATTCGATAACTATTACAGGACAAAAATTCATGTTCCCACTTGTTCCTATAGTAGCAATTTCATATTGTCAATTGCGTGCCATAATCTATTGAAGAAGAAAAAAATAAAACATACATGGTAAATAGTATAGCGTGCACAATCATGACAATACACAAAAAGAAAACCATATATCTTACAACAATAGGGAAACGTCAGTTGTTAATGTTATGCTGCCACCCAGTACGTCGCGCCCAGGGTTGGGGAATTCCAACGTGACGTCATATTAAAGAAATGGAGAGGAAGAAAGATTAACCAACACATACAGTTAATTTATGTAGCACTAACCATTATGGCTAAAGCCTCATAATTATGAACAATGATTGAGTAGCTACTCTCTCAGGGGTGCCAAGGCGGGAGAAGGGGGTGGGAGGTTGAGAAGGGGAGGGGTGAAAATTGACTGCCTCGATGAGATAGTGAAACATATACTATTCGAGATATGCGGTTGGGGGAGGGGGGGGGGGAGGGGCAGACGCCATTCTCCCGAATATCACATTGTTATTTATAAATTTTAGAATCAAATCGTACTATGTATTATAATTAATAATATTTGCTAACAAACCAGGCGCGTACGCAGGGGGGGGGGGGTTGGGTTAACAACCCCCCTTGAGTTGTTTTATGTGGGTTTTTTTTCGTGAACCCCCCCCCTCTTGATTTTGATTTGTGTTTTTGTTTTTTAGATGGCCTAAAAAAGATGACCTTACCCCCCCCCCCCCCCCCCAACGGAACGGAATGTCGATCGGTCAGATTTTCAAATTTCGGGACCAAAACAAAAAAATGTCCTCTTACCCCCCCCCCCCCCCCCCCCCCCCCCCCTTACCCCCCAACCCCGCGTATTTAGCGGCTGGCTGAGTCGTTGCGATATTTATGGCCCGATTTCAAAATGTTAAAACCCCCCCTTGAAAAAATCTTGCGTACGCCACTGTAACAAACCATCCAATTGTCAACCTATAAGGTCGCCTTTACCCGAATATAGTGTAATTTTGAAAATTATCGGAGTGGGGGAACCCTCTAGCCAACGCCAATATCAATATTGCGTCTTCGAAAAGACATGGTAGAAATGTTAATCGGACTAAGGAACATTTTTAGACACAGACAATAAGGAATTAATTTGAACTAATTTAAATATTCGCCGGAGGGAGGGGCAGGGGGCAGGAGGGGGGGGGGGGGGGGGGGGCTACCATCCGATTCTACATTGATGCCAACCACCTTCAAAGGGCACGGCCATAATGTGTTTAGTTTATGTCATTACAGTGATAATGGAGACTTTTCAATGTCTTAGCGTTTATGAATGTTAATGTGTCCATGAATTTTTGAGGGAACTTTTCTGTTTCATAATTGTTTCTGGAAGTTTAATGCACTTTCTTTTGGAGCAATAAACCACCAATATATACATAAAAGATGGGTGTGGATAAGGCAGGTGAGGTTATAGTTTGAAGAAAATGCCAATCAATGAGTTTCTTCGATTGTATAGATTTTGCCAATGGCTAATCCTAATCCCTATCTTCAGAAAGAGAAACAAAAGAAGAAAAAAAATCATTGTCATGAACTCGTGAATATTAGGTCACCGACAAATTTGGAGTCATGACATCATAGGACGAGAGGTGGCGTCCTTCAATTCCAACACAGAGACAACAACATTAAAAATGGAGGCTATTCCTCGGATGTTGATGCTCAGTGTTGAGCTAAAAGAAAGTGCCGAAAGAGTTGAATTCGGCCATGAAATTAAACAGGTGAGTTTACTGTTTTATAACGAAGTGATTAAATGTAATATCGTGCTTGATGGAGTGGTAACGAATTATTCTTGTGACAGGAAACCTTACGTTTTGGCTTTTGCGAGTGGGAGTGCCATATTCGTGTACGAGCGCAGTGTGAGTGGCAGTGCATACATAATCGCATAGACCCTACGATATGCATATTTATAAAATGGCTCTAGTATTTTAAGCGTCGTGATTGGTCAATACGCGTCACATGGCATTGACAAATTTTTGATGCAAGCACGATTTTGCAGAAATGAGTGCAGAAAAAGCGCAGTAAAAAGTTATATTGCACGGTGCGTACGCGTGACCATGGAGATCCAGTGCGCGCGCGTACGTGTAGTACGCGCTCCCTCGAGTGCATTGCAATTATTGTAGGCTACGCGTAGCTAATATTGTACGCTCCACCATGATCCCCAGCGCAACGTACGCGTAGCTTAGCTCTAGCTAGCTAGCTAGAGCGGCCACTGTACTGCGGGGTATTATTAAAAAGCAAATTTTTATTTTACTTTTGCCTTGGATTTAGGTAGGGAGGCCAATGCCCAAATCTAACTTTTTAATTACGAATTTGTTTAAAATAAAACAAAGATTAAAAGATAGCATTTACTTTCACTAAGAAAACTCACCCATCTGCCGACTCCAGAAGTTCCATAAAATAGGAGATATCCAGCTTATAAGCACTCCCTTCCTTCTACGCTTGGCCGTACGCAAGAGCCTTGAAACAATCAATTTCATGGTCCCAAAAATTACGTCGAGAATTAGACAGGCCCGAGGGAATGGGCGTGTCATCATGGTCATTGCCCGGACAACAAGTTCAAAACTTCGCGCGAAAGTACATTCATCATCACCGGCTAGCCTTGAATTAGTCGCACACACCGACACAGTACTACAGGCCGTCCAGGTACGGTAATTGCATGCAAGCCGCAATCGAGCCATGCTAGCCATGCCATAATGAGAGAAAGCTCGAAAACCACTCATTGTAAATTAAGAAAATGATTGAAATAAATAAATAGGCCTACCTTAGTTTTGATATGTATTCCAATTATTTCCTCATGAGTAAAGATCAATCTGACACTGCAAAATCCAACAGTTGCAGCGAACACAATACGATCGATAAATCCAACAGTTGCAGCGAACACAATACGGAATCAAACATAGTCAATAGGACTGCACGCATTGATAGAAGTGTACGTACTGACGGAGAAATTTCTCTCCCTCTCTCTCTCTCTCTCTCTCACTAACCATGATGATATCATACACTAAAACACACACGTTCAAATCATGGCATTCATTACACTTCTCAATTGGAGTATAGACTGCTCACGTAGACTTTTTTTTTTTACTGAAATGTCTTTTTTTACACTTCTCATACATTACTGCACGACACTGGTGTCTAGTGCTGAGAAAAAGGTACTATGTGTGAGACTACGTCAAATTTGTTTTGCGCGCGATGAGACCGGACCTCATACATATTCATATTATGATGTCGCAAGACTTCTATTTTGGGCTGGAACAATGACGTCTTTGTTCACAGTTTTGCTCCCCAATTTGAGATGGCTCTAGCTATGGGGCTCAAACCAACGCAAGATTGACAAAAACATCGTACTCTATCTACCTTTGATTGTGCAGTTTGTAAAAATCTGCAATTAAAAAGATATAATCCTTTTTCGTTATATTTTCTAGTTGTTAAAAGTGACATTTGTGCACAACTGATATGTTAATCTCTATCAAAAGTTCTTTGATATTAAATTGATTCCATATTTTTAGGCGCTACCTTCAGTCATTGAGAAGGATTTTAGTGAGCTAACCTCATCGCCCTCTAGGACCCGTCTAGTTTCTCTTGTGCGTCCGTTATTTTCGGCTGCTAGCGCAATTATTGGATCAAAATACATCAAAATCTGCAAGATCGTCAACAAATGGTGAAAGACCATTACAGATCCGTGATTATAGGTATGTTGTGGAGTGTGTAATTGTGTATTTGTTATACATTTTATTCCATAGATATTTGTTTTCTTTTTTTTCCCCTTTTTTTTTCTTCTGGTAATTTTCTGACTTGGACGACGAGCGCACAAATCGTAGGCGTAGAAGCCTTACGCCCGGGCATTGGCCTCCCTAATTTAGGCCTGTTTTGACTTTTGGATTTTATAACGGAAGCCAGGAATTTCAGCTGTCTGATGTAGACTCGTCTCTATATAGACCCACTGTATGGATTTTATTTTTAATCAAGGCAATGAATCCCATTGACTTTTTGGTAAGCCTGCAAGGTCTTAGTCTAACGTTAGAAGTAGAACCAACATAACTCTAGATCTAGATCTAGATCGAACTCTCGTAGACTCTAACTTATTAGATCTAAAGTTTCGTTTTTGTTGCTATTTGTGTCGCTATTTTATAAAACAAATAACGCACTTGACCCTGTTGTGCAAAACGTAAATGCAGTAAACGCTCGGTTTCTTCAGATGGTTCGCACTGTCAACTCGCCGCAAGCGGCTCGTTGCACAGAGCGGCACCAATCTAAAGAAACCTCGCGCGTACTGCATTCACCGCTATTGCACTCTGGGCCGTGCGTTATTTGTATAATGTCGGGCCAAAACTCTAAAGCTAGTAGTACTAGACTAGAGTAGGAAAAGGATAAGGGCTCGGCCTCAGGCGCGTAGCCAGGGGGGGGGGGGCGGTGTGGGGCGGTCGCCCCCCCAAAAAAACGCCGGCCAAAAAAAAAGAGAGAGAAAGAGAAGAAAAAAAAAAAAAGGACGTAGACTCTAGGAAGAAAAAGGGAAAAGGAGTGGATAACGGTAAAACGAATCGTCAAAGCTTCCGCGTGTAGTGACGGGGCGGAATATAACTTACTGGGCCTAAAGCTTAACTACACAATATAAACGACTATAGAGTAAAGTACCCGGTTTTCGGCCACTTAAGACAAAATCCTATTTATTGGACTCTTTACTTCCTATTTATTATCATTTCTTGTTCAAATCATGAAGCAAATATTATTATTATTTAAACAAAAAAAGAATCCCCCCAAAAAATCACGAATTGCCATGACAATATTCATTTCAATTTTCACTGTTTTGGAGCCGGTTATCGGCCGAGCGTTTCAGTTTACGGCCGCATGTACAAAGTAGTGCTGTAGTCAAACGTTTAACCGTCCGGTATCCGACCGCCCATGGCGGATTCCGTTTTCAATTGGACGGTTTTGTTATCCCGTTTTTTTTTTTTTTTTTTTTTTTTTTAATAATTTTTTTTTTTTTTTTTTTTTTTTTAATAATTTTTTTTAAAGTTTCAATTTATGCCCCTCCACCTGGCACTATGCCTGGCAATGTCTTCCAGCTCAGTAATCTTTGTGTTGACTCACCATTCGGAAACTAGAACAACACTCTAATTTGTCTGTCATCTTGGTTTGAAAGTAATCTTTGTAATAGATCTCAATATGTAGTAGTTTAATAATAATTCATCCAACTTTTACACACGGCGTACCACAAGGTTCTATCCTAGGTCCTCTACTGTTTTTAATTTACATTAATGATCTTGCACATTCTTCTAAAAACAACATTGTTACTATTATTAGTGACAAGAGTTCACAAGCACAAATCGGCGCCTTCAAATGCACCTTGCAGTTAAATGCAGTCGGTAAAAAAAAAAAAAAAAAAAAAAAAACGATTTTTTTTTTTTTTTTTTTTTTTTTTTTTTTTTTTTTTTAATCGTTTAACCGAAAACCGTCCGGTTTTGGCTGGCGGTTAAACGGAATTGGAGATATCCGTGATATTACAGCACTAGTACAAAGTCAATAGGAAGCGCTGGCGCGCGCCGTGCGTTTCCGCGCTGATGTATAGCACAAGCGGGCGGAGCAGGTATCCCACGCCGGAGCTCCTGGGTGCTCGCCTGGCCGAATACAGGCACAGCAGTGATCGGAAGTTGGAATCTGAATTAGACGGACATATTGTGTGTGCGTCGCGGTGTGCGGCTGCATTGATTTAATACATGCGATGAGATACTTTTGAGCTTGCGACCAGCACAAAATCGGGCTCTATATCTGAAAAATACTTGAAATAAAGCTCATTTTATGGTACCCATATTTCTTACATACACGCGTAAGAAACTCGATTTTTCAGATTTGGGTAGCGGGACCGCCGATTACATCGCTAAAATGTGATATTTTAGGATATATTTTTCATTGCAAATGTGGTTCTTCAGTGACACTGGCATGGTATGGTATGTGTGGGATATGTGTTATGCTATTATGCGATGTATTTTAAAGTGATTTTACCATGTATCCAACCAATTGGCCGAAAACCGGAGCTGACCGATTACCGGGTACTTTACTCTAATAAGGATTAGTCCTACCATAAACTGCAGAACTAACTATACTCGAAGCTGTACCATCGAAGCTCGAAGCTATACCGACGAGTGGAGCTCCACTAGATGCTAGAAGTAGTAGACAGAAGAGACGAGCAATCAACAATGTATGTACTTGTCGCGTGCAGTCTCAGGTTCAATCTGATGTCCCCAGTATGGGACATAGCCAGGAAAACTATCTGCGAGTGCCGCCGAATGCGGTACTTGCGCATATATGCGCCCGAGCCATACGGGCTCGGGCTGAATCACTACATTATTCCCTACTTAATTAGTTTGAAGCCTACTTCTAACTTAAACTAAACTAAAACTAACTTAAAACTACTCCCGTACCGCAGTGCGGGGTCACGCCGTTCCCGCTGGCGGATGGGTCAAGGACCCTCCCTGCCAGCACCGGTGAAGTCTTGGCCTTTCCAGAGGGCGGGCGCCTTTATCATACCTAAAAATATACTGTATTCCAAAATTTGGTACCGGAAATATTATGAAAAATACATGTGTATAGAGACCCAATCCCATAGCCATAATAGTGCATGAAATATACGACTATATAATATAACCAGTCAATCCCATAGCCATAATGATGCATAAAATATACAACTATATAATATAACTAGTCAATCCCATAACCATAATGGTTTCCATTCTGGTTACAAACAGAAATATACCAGTTAACCCTTACCGTGCCGGTGTCACGTGTAAATGACAAAGAATAGCAGTCCTGGCACGGGCGTAAGGGATTAACCGGGGCATTACAGTCATAAAGAAACAGAAATATACCAGTTAACCCTTACCGTGCCGGTTATACATAATGACAAATTGCAAAACGTCTTGGCACGGGCATAAGGGATTAACCGGGGCATTACATTAAATTCCCAAGGTGACCGAGCATGAGAGTGAGTGATCAACATAAACGATGAATGGCAATAAGTGTGCAGAAAAGGGGAAGAGCCCAATGGCTCCCCATTCCCCAAGTGCAGTTTGGATGGTACAATGTCCAGAAACTGGGCAGTCCCACATGAGAGCCAAACGGCTCCCTACAGGCAGTCCAAACGGTGCATATAAGAAGTATTAGAATGATAAAAGCAGATCACTGAAATCAGATGGAAAATGATATAGAAGGTGAAAACACTTCAACAAAATAAGATTACATTCTCTGGGCCACTCGGCCCCCGGGGGCACAATAGCCACTGCCGGCAAGTTCCTGATATCATTCAGGGCACCCAGGCCCACAACACCATCAAGCAGATCCAGAGGAATTACTCCCCCAAAACATAATCATATTCTGTAAACAAAAGTGAACTAAAATATATATAACAAACATGTTCTTTCCCCCGATCAAACATGATCCGAGGAATCCAAAATAGAACCGGCACCATGTCCTTGCGGACGAGCCGTTGTGAATGGCTTTGATAGTGAACCATAATATATATTTAAGACAAAGATGTTATTTCCCCCGATCAAACACGATCCAAGGAATCCAAAATGGGAGCCTGTGGGTGGGCTGGAAAAGGGAAAGGTCCTTACTCTGGAGCCCTGGACTCCCAACAACCCTACATCTTACCCGCTTCCCACTAGACGGGGGCACCACGGCCGTCCTAGCGACACAAACTCCCTGGATACAGGCTGCCCTGGAATCCGTTCCATAGTACATATGTACCTCCTCCCCCCCGACAATAACATTAACTACCTGGACAAAGGGACCGACCGAAGAGTCAGGCGGGTCACTAACATTATTTACCTTGACAAAGGGACCGACCGAAGAGTCAGGCGGGTCACTAACATTATTTACCTTGACAAAGGGACCGACCGAAGAGTCAGGCGGGTCACTAACATTATTTACCTTGTCCAAGGGACCAACCGAAGAGTCAGGCGGGTCACTAACATTATTTACTTTGTCCAAGGGACCGACCGAAGAGTCAGGCGGGTCACTAACATTACTTACTTTGTCCAAGGGACCGACCGAAGAGTCAGGCGGGTCACTAACATTTTTTACCTCACTCTCCGACCCCTCCGGGTTTCCCGCCTCCTCAGCAGCCGCAAAGGACACCGACTTAACCGGACACTCCCTTTGAAAATGGCCCAACTGACCACATCCATAGCAGCCCCTGGATCTAGGAGATGTAGAGCGGGCCCTGGGGAACCTGGAGACCTCCAAAGATTTAACAGTCTTCAAGACTTCCGCCAACATACTATCCATGTTGTCCATGCGTGTCCTTAAACTGGCGAGTTCTTTCTTCACTCCACCCATGTTCACCTTTAGACTACATATGTCCTTCCCTTGAACCTCGAGAAGGGTGCTGACATTCCCCCGGTCCGCCGCCGGAGCCGGGCGGGGAACATCTCGGCCTTTGGACTCTGTTGGGGAACGATAGGGTTGCCTAACTTGATAAATGCCCGGTTCCTCCACCATATCATACCCGGGAACATCCCGACCTTTGGGAACTGTTGGGGAACGATAGGGTTGCCTAACCTGATAAATCCCTGGCTCCTCCACCGTATCATACCCGTCCCTCTCCTCATCGTACAGGCAAGTCTGCTGCACCCGCTGTCGAGGAGCCGGATACGTACGGCGAGCCTCGCTCCCATAATTAACTCTAACCTTCTGCGAGGCCATAATCGGCTTTAAATCAGCAACGATTATATAACCAAATGATAAAATTAAATACACAAACAATCCTTCCTTCTTGCTTACTTAATAACCCACTTAGTTTCCTAATAACTTACTAAGTGCCTGACAGGAAAATACTGAAACCCTAAACCTCACCGAAAAACACCGCGGAATTATCTCCACGGTGAACAGCTTCAGCGAGCGGGCCAAAACTAAACCCTACTAAGTAACACTAAAGGGCTACACTTAAACCGGCAACATACCTCACCGAAAAACACCGCGGAACTATCTCCACGGTATAATGCTCGGCGAGATGGCCGTACAATATTAGTAATGATGAAATGAAGATGAAATTAAATCCCACCCAAGATTTAACCCCAAATCCACAGATATACAAAACAAGACTGACAGTCCAAAATCCCACTTAGGTACCTAGAGTCTACCCAATCCTTCCTTCTTGCTTACTTACTAACGTACGTAGTTCCTTCAAGGAAAATACTTCTTGCTTACTTACTTAGTTTCTTAAAGGAAAATACTTGCTTACTTACTTAGTTTCTTACTTACTTAGTTTCTTACTTAGTTTCTTACAGGAAAGACCTATTGCCTACTTAATAACTTACTTAGTTTCTTTCATAATCTTACTTAGTTTCTTACTAAAAAATTCCTACTTAAACAACCCTATACCCATAGTATACCTCACCGAAAAACACCGTGGAATTATCTCCACGGTAATAATACTTCGGCGAGAGGGTTGAAACTAATTTAATGACTCCTACTCACTACTACTACTCTACTCCTACTTAAACAACCCTATACCCATAGTATACCTCACCGAAAAACACCGTGGAATTATCTCCACGGTAATAATACTTCGGCGAGAGGGCTGAAACTAGTCTAATTAGAGCCTACTAAGTTCTACTTAAACGACCCTATACCTCACCGAAAAAGAACACCGTGGAATTATCTCCACAGTATAAAACTCTGGCGTGAGGATCACAACTACAAAAAACGGCTGTACAACCAGTCTAGTGAGTAGAAAAAAGTGGGCAAATTTAAGTACAAAAAATGACCGAAACCGATGCCAAAAATCGAAATACGGCCGGAAAAATACCAACGAGTCCCTAAAAAACTATCCTACAACCCCAAGCAGACAAGAAATGAAAAACTAAGAGCTTACAAGGCCCTACGAACGAAATTACAAAAACAGAAAATCCCTTCAACACACAAGTGAACGCCGACAAGATGGCGGCTCAAACATGTGTGCGATAAAAAAAACTTGCCCGAACAGGTCCGAAAAAGAGCGATCACGCCATTGTAGTGACGGGGCGGAATATAACTTACTGGGCCTAAAGCTTAACTACACAATATAAACGACTAGAATAAGGATTAGTCCTACCATAAACTGCAGAACTAACTATACTCGAAGCTGTACCGTCGAAGCTCGAAGCTATACCGACGAGTGGAGCTCCACTAGATGCTAGAAGTAGTAGACAGAAGAGACGAGCAATCAACAATGTATGTACTTGTCGCGTGCAGTCTCAGGTTCAATCTGATGTCCCCAGTATGGGACATAGCCAGGAAAACTATCTGCGAGTGCCGCCGAATGCGGTACTTGCGCATATATGCGCCCGAGCCATACGGGCTCGGGCTGAATCACTACACGCGCTTCGCGCGGGAAGGGGGAAATGAGTTCAAATTAAGGATTAAGAGTCGGGAAAGGTACAATGAATCGTCTTCTTTCTCTAATAATTTAATGAAACGTCAAAGCTTCGCGCGAGAGAGGGGGGGGGGGCAGAATTCAGACAAGGATTAAGAGTCGAGAAAGGTACAACAAATCGTCTTCTTTCTCTAATAATTTAATGAAACGTCAAAGCTTCGCGTGAGAAGGGGAAGGGACTGAATTCAGACGAGGATTATGAGTCGAGAAAGGTACAACGAATCGTCTTTTTTCAAAGCTTCCGCGCTTCGCGCGGGAGGGGTGACTGAATAAAGATAAAGATTAAGAGTCGGGGAAAGGTACAACGAATCGTCTCCTTTCTCTAATAATTTAATGAAATGTCAAAGCTTCGCGCGAGAGGGGGGAGGAACTGAATTCAGACAAGGATTATGAGTCGAGATGGTACAACTAATCGTCTTCTTTCAAAGCTCCCCCCTCCCTGTACCCACCCCCCTAGGGAGCGCGCTTCGCGCGCTCTTTAAGTGATTCGCAGGCTTTGCGTGCTCCCTACCGCCTCCCCTAAAATTAAATCCTGGCTACGCGCTTGCTCGGCCTCCATATCAACGAACAGACACGTTATTCGTTTTTTTTATAAATTACACAAGGGAGGTTAGTATTGTCTAGTCGAATGTGTGGACTAGGGCGTGAGGATGTAATATTATTATTAGGCAAATGAAATGTTGACTTGTGAAACATTTTATTTTAAAGATTTCACTCGACAGAGAATGAAAATTATTTCAAAGTCATGAACCAGGTAGTGTTTTTTTTTCTTGCCCTCTAATTCAATCTTCTCTTTTTTTCTTTCCTTATATTATTCATGTTATTTATTTTCATCCGTTTTATTGCAGATCTAATCACCCCCCCCCCATTTTTTTTTGTGGGGGGGGGGAGGGGATGGGTTCATCCTTTTAATTTCTATCAACTATCAAGTAGGCCTATCTATTCTCCTTATTAAAATAATCAAGTTATTCTTTCTTTTACTCTTTCTGTCATTCCATTGTTTGTATACTTCTTTTATCTTCTCATTCTATCTTTTCTTTTTATTTGTTGTTTCACTCCCTTCACCTCTGACTCTGTTTATACATTCATTCATGTTATCATATATTGGTTATGCTTTGTTTTCTATCCTTCTATTTCTACATGTATATACATGTAATATGTTTTTTTTAATTTTTATCCCTGCCCTGTTCACTTTGAAATCTTGCCATATTTTGTCATTCTCCATTCTTATCCTTCAATTGTTTCTATCGTTTTTTTAATGCTATTCTTTTTCTTCATTGACTTTTCCTTTTTAATCTTTCTTTTATTTTATTCTGTTTTTCAGTTTTTCATTTGCTCCTTCTTCAGTCGTCTCTTTTGCTCTTCTTTTTTTATCTTTCATTTCCATTGTCTTTATAGTTCTTTCATCTTCACTTGTTATCTTCTACATGTACTGTATGTTATTTTAGACTGAATAATATCAAAAAATCATGATTAAAAAAAGACTAGAAGGGTGTCAAAACCAAAGTCAACTATAAAATATCTGCTTTTTCGGCACCAAAAAAAAATGTCCTCTTACCCCCCCCCCCCCCCCCCCCCCAAGGTGTATCACTAGTACATAACTCTTAAATTACAAACAACACGAAAGATGGGGAATATTAAGCCAAGCTTAACTTTTCAAATGGGCTCAAACAAATGTTGCTGTGGTAATGAGGATGACTGATGAACATGCTCCTTTTGAGCAAGTTTTTTCCTCAGACAAAATTGTATGACTTAGCCCAGCCTTTTTCAACCAAGGTGCCGCAAGAAATCTCTACGGGTGCCGCAAGAGAATTTTAGTATTTATATATTTTAAAAATCATTATTTTGAAATAACATAGATTTGTGAGAAAAAAAAAAACATTTTACCACGCTTGTTGACTTCATGAGCTTGCAATTTTTAGAAACAGGATAATTCTGCATCAAATTGACCGCACATAATGATTTTTGTAATAATTCTATATTTTATCTAGTGAGTTGAATATAAAGTTAAATTTATATCATATTAAAAGTGTTGTTATTACATGTATCTGGTTTGCAAAAAATTCCCTTTGTGTACATGTACGTCGAGTAAAAGCCAACTTATCCAAACTCATTGAAATGTTTTCTTTGTCTTTTATTAGCACATATCTCAGCATTACATGGAAGATGCTGCCAGATACAATGAAGAAATCAGACAGCTGGACCAATTCCGAACTGTGAGTATCAACTATCAAACCACAAAGATTTAGGATTATTTAATAGAAGATGATGCAAAATAAAAATTACCTGCTATAGCTCTTTCAAAACCCCCTCCTTAATTTTTCATATTGATTTTATAATTGGAATTATGAGTTATGGCGTAACGTTTTATCAATCTGGGTAATCTGGGCCTCGTCTTATAAAGAGTTGATATCAATCGCAACTTTTGAGAATGGTATCAATCGTAACTATGTACATAAGAGATAGGACACTGCAAACTTGCGATTGATTGGAGGACTTCCGATTGATTTGTATCAATCACAACGCTTTATAAGATGGGGCCCTGTTCTGCTACCCTGTACATATCAGTGTCCCTACTAACATTCATTTTTTTTTTGAGACTTCACCCTTGGGCTTGGAATAGAAAGAAGAAAAAAAATTAAATGAGTATCAAAACCTTGCCTTATAAAACAGACAATTGTTATTATTCTTAACATCATTTTTGTTGTGATTGTAAGTCACATACAAGTAGATAATAATGTCACTCAATTAACATGTGCTTTTGAAGATAATTATTTTTCACTTTTAAGATTTGGGGAAACAGGACTACTGAATTCAAATATGAATTGAGTCGATGAATAAAGCTGCCATTATTAAATCGTTCCTCACTGTCATCCTCTCTTTCTCTATTTTCCTTCTTTCTCTGTTTTATGAGCATGTCTCTTTCAAGTCATGTATATTTCTTGTACCATTTCTTTTGGCTGTTATAACTAGCAAATGTTTGTCTTTTCCAATGAACAGAATGCTTGTAACGTGACAAGAGACTTCAATGGCATCAGTACACTCAAGAAATACTACGGCCAGCTTCACCTCCTTTCCAGTCGATTCCCATCAGATCTCTTTACATTCTCATGGTAAAAGTCAAGTTCCTTTCATATCACTTGATATTCTATAATAATAATAATAATGATATTCAGCTTTTATATAGCGCGAATTACAATTAAGTCTCTTAGCGCTTCTAAACTTGGAGATTATTACCCCGGCTTTAGCTGTGTTGCCATTACTGCGCTCTAGCATTTCAAGGAATTAATTCCTGCCCAGGTACCCATTTTCATCACCTAGGTTGAGTGTGGCAAATGTAGATCAATGTCTTGCCAAAGGACATTTGTGCCGCTGCGGGACTGACATTATGTGTATGTGTATTTACAGTGCTCAGATATTAGGGGAATTTTTTTAATTTCTGATATTTTAGATAGTGAACTAGTAAAAAAAAAAAAATTGAATAGATTAAATTTTGTTTTCTTACTGAATGTGAGAGACTATGAGGAGAATCATGTCTGATCCACCCCCCCCCCCCAAAAAAAAAAAGAAGACAGAAAGTAAATAGACAGAAATGATATATTAGAATTTTAGCTGATTGATAAGTATAGAAATACATGTGGAAAGTGTGATGCGATTTTCAGTAATGTTACATGACTATATTTATGCTAGTCAAAACAGTCCGTTTATTGTGGACTATTAGAATGACATACAATTACGTTTTTTCTCAGAAATAATTACTTAAACTCAAGTTTACTTTTAAAATGTGGTTTTGTGGTGGCCAAGGAATTCTCGCTACCCTAAATAGGTACGAAAATCTCGAAATTCGCGAGACGAGGTAATTTTCACTCTCTCGGGTCGTCACTACAACTTCCGGTATAGAGTCCCATCCCGCTGGCGCTAGCGCCTGTGTTCGCTGTGCAGAGTTTTCACGCACGCTAAAATCGATGCCAATCAGTGTAATTGGTACAGATTATAATATGCAATGGAAAGCTTCGGGCAGAATTAGTGACTTTAGCACAAAAGGCCGTTAAACTCTACCGTGAAAGAGAGGGTTGTGATCACGAACGCCTGCACAGGAAGCTGTAATGTCGAAAAGCTATCCCATAATGCAATGCGGATTTCAGGATTTTCCCCGGATCTCGGCAGAATCGCTATTTGGGGTAGCGAGAATTGATCGAAACCTGATCTCTAAGTGGTAATAGTTTAAACAGGACAAGTAGAGAGAGTGTATGCATTTTTCCATATTTATATTCAACAGTATTTGAATTGACTGTAGTTTTGTGAAATTTATATGTATTAAATAATTTACTACTTAATTCTCTAACTCTCATAGGCTTGGTACGGGGAACACCCGGTTCCCGTAAATAATGTGTTAATTGCCATCTTAACATGTTTTACTATAAGGAAAAACTATTAAACTAGACAGTTTATGTGACACAGAAAACTTGTTTGATCAACTCTGAATGTAACTGATTGATATCATTAGCAAATATGTGCTTTCAAAATTGACCTTTCTGTTGGTTCTTGACTATAGCGTTTGATTACAGTACATGTATGCTTTTTCACTGTTGCTTGGAAAGGAAATTTCTTTTTTTTTCCTGTAAACACCTGTAGTGGTTCATATACTGTGAATGGTGTAAAGCCTGGATTGCATTGCATGGTAAAGCCTTCCTGTATCGATAATCATGTAGGAAGTACAATTCAAATAACATCTAATCTCCCTTTCAACGTGTGTTGATGTACTGTGATGCTTGCAAGGCAACACACTCATAATATGGCATAATCCTTGCTCAGTGACTAATAGTCTTAGTACCCGGGATAGGAACTGCATGAAGTTTTCCTGGAAGAGGGGGAGAGAGGGGGATCGGAGGGGGGGGGGGGGGGGTTCGGAAGGGGGAGAGTCAAAAAGTGAGAGGGAGAGAGAGTGTGAGAGGGGGGGGGGGGTGGAAGGGAGAAATTCAAAAAGTGAGAGGGAGAGAGAGAGGGGGCGGGGGGTGGACCTGTGAAGAGTGGATAATGTAAAAGAAAACAAAGGTGGGAGAGATTATTAATTTCTCCTTTTTGTTTTAATTGATAAAATTTGTTTGATTACCTTATGTTCTCACAATGATCTTCTTATTTTCCTTTTGCTGTCAATTTTGCTGTCAAATATCAAATAAAAAAAAAATCAAGTTTTGATTTTATCATACCATATGAATCCACAAACATGGGATTATATAAAAAGTTTAAAGTCCGTTTTTTTGTCTGCCTTCTTCAAACTGTAGGATTGATACATTTGACGAGGAACCCTACACACATACCGACATCCTCTTTGAGCAGTCATGCGTCCTGTTCAACCTTGGAACCCTGCATTCCATCCTTGGAGCAATTGAGTCACGTGCTTCAGAAGAGGTTAGTTAGTTATCCAAAAGCTGATAATATTTATCCTTAACCTTCATTGATCTATTCTAATCTACACCCGGTTACATATGACTTGATAATAACAATACTTTTCCAATGAAAGACCTTGACCTATAATCTTTGAAAAGATTGTAATATTTACAATTGTACTGCCAATATCTGACAAATATGTCTGTTTATCATTCAGGAAGATAAAAGCTATTTTATGGCTTATTGTAATAAATATGATGATTTACATACAAAATGTTCTGTACATATTGAATAGATAACTGTACAGTATGTGTTGTAAATGTTGTTTGTTTATGCCATATTATATGATCTATATGATATATCTAGGAACAGTAATTTTCTATCTTGGAATATAACTGGTCTATTCAGGTGACTTTTAGAATGGGTTCAATTCATGTATTCCTGCAATTTAGTCATAACGGTATTGTTTGAATACAGATGTACATGTAAATGTTGATAAGATGATAGTGATCATTTTTTTGACTGGTGACCATTTCTTTTACCTTTCATGTACAGGAGATGAAGGTGGCATGCACACACTTTCAGTGTGCAGCAGGAGCTTTCACCTATCTCAAAGATAACTTTCAGTGTGACATGAGTCCTGATATCTCCTTTGAGCTGATGAACATGTACATCAACACAATGCTGGTGAGTGAACATAAACCATGAGAGATGGACAATAGAATGTTTCTTGTCCCCAGTTTGTATGTATAACTCAATTCAGGTCCTCACTACTATCTGTGTGCAGATGAGTAGTAGATGTGTGTTTGGATTGGAAAATGGCAACTTATAGATACTTTTCTTTCATACTCAGGCATTTACCATTCTGAACTTTGTATATACCGGTAACGTTCAGCTGTAAATATTTTGTAACAATTACTTTCCTTGATATTTAACTTTTTAGGCTAACTACCATAAACTATGATGATCTTATGTCATAAAAATCTTTGTTTGGTATTATGTTAAAGTTTATAAAATCTTTCATGGTATTTTTGCTGGAAAAAAAAGCAGAAAGAATATCATATATTTAATGAAGTAAGTAAATTTCAATCTGTTCTTGTATATTATGATACAAATCATCTTGACTGAAAATACACTTCAAATTTTTGGGTAACGGAGGCAAATTTCCCGCACACTGTGCTATTTAGTTTTGAAAACGGATACAAAATTCCTGTACACGGTACTATTCAGTTTTGTAAAACCGGTCCTCACTCTCAAATCCTTCACCCTCACCCCCTAAACTCTCTTCATCCCACCCAGGGTCAAGCCCAGGAGTGCCTGCTGGAGAAGTCGATGCAGGACAACCGCAAAAGTTCTCTAGTGGCGCGCATCAGCATGCAGGTGGTGGAATACTACAGGCAGGCTCTGAAGGGCCTGGAGGATTCCAACATCAGCAGTCTGATGGGCTCCAGGAGGAACAAGTGGTGGAAGAAGACCCTGCAGATCAAGGCCCATCACTTCACAAGCATTGCTTACGTGAGTCTTGATAAGTAGCTTAAAGCCCCACTGTACTACTTGTAGCTACTTGCTCCCTCTATATAGAAAACTTCCCCAATTGGTGCCAGCTGGTCCCCCATGATCCCCTTTTTCTTCTGTTAATTGGGAGCTGATTTAATGAGATAACCACCTGTCAGTGACCTTGCAGGGAGGTCTAATCCCTCTTGGCCAAACTAGTGCAGACAGGCTTTAAACTTAGAGATAAAGATGAGCTCTTTGCATGCAATTACATTGTAAACAAAAAGCTTTCTGAAAGCAACTGGGATAGGTTGATTATGTTGTGCATAAGAATTGGTGTACACTGTGAGGGTCTGGAATCATCTGAGAGACGAGAAATTGACTCAGCTTTGTTGAAAGTCAAATGCACTACCCACATTCATGTTGCATGAAATTCGCTCCATTTCAGCATTTTCTTGTCATATTTTGAATATTAGGACATTTGAAAAGTTATTCTTGTCAGGAGACTTATTGTATGTAGTATAGTCTTCCAATCTGACATAAAAGGAATGTGAAAAGTTCTCTCATCAAATGTTTACATTACCAGAACTCATGCTTCTCCTTGATGCTGCACTCAAAAGTATGTAAAGCCTAGCCAAAAGTGCAACATACATGTAGGACCAAATTTGTTGTTAGATTATGGCATATTTAATTGCATATGCAACTATTACGAGTGGATGAGGGTTAAGGTCACAGAGAAAGTTAACACCAAGAAGGTGAAAAAGAAGACGCAAAAGTCAGAATAAAAGGGAGAGAAAAGGGTTGGAAAACTGAAAAGGGAATGAACAAGGGGATTGGGGATTAGAACACCCTACACCAAGAAGAAGCTACAGTCAAACCTGCTTTAATGACCACCTGTATAGAATGACCACCTGACTATACAGACCACATTTTTTGGTCCTTCAAAAAGGTTCCCTCTAGAAACATGTACTGAAAGAACCTGTACTTAAGACCACCTGACTATAAAGACTACATTTCTTGTGCCCCTTAAGCGTTTTTTTTTTATACAGGTGTCACTAAATGCCTCCAAAATCAGTGAAATTGAATAAGAGTGTAAATTCACTATTGGTGTATTCATGATGTGGTTTGTTGATAGATGTTCATGAGCAATCAAGCAGAAGAACAACAGAAATTTGGAGAGAGGCTTGCATACCTGACCTATGCACAGACCAAACACAACGAAGCCATTAAGATGAGCAAGGTAATAGTCAAGCTTAGCTTTTATTTACAATCTACCTTAGGGTGTGGGAGGGGAGGGGCACGGAGGGAATGGGACGAAGAGGATGTTGAGGGTGGGAGGTGAGTTACGTTTAACCTTACCTGATGATCTTATTTGGGGTAGGGAGGAGGAGGAGGAGAAGTGTGGAGGGTAGAAGAAGGTAGCCTATTTGACCCAGGCTCAGACCAAAGATAATGAAGCTGTTAAGGTGAGCATGGTAAGTTAGGTTTAAACTGTATTTACAATCTCCTTTAGGGTGTGGGAGGGGAGGGGCAAGGGGGAAATGGGAGGAAGAGGATGTTGAGGGTGGGAAGTGAGTTAGGTTTAACCTTACCTAATGATCTTATTTGGGGTAGGGAGGAGGAGTAGAAGTGGGAAGGGTAGATGAAGGTAGCCTATCTGACCAACAGACCAAACACAATGAAGCTGTCAAAATGAGCAAGGTAAGTTGGGTTTAACCCGATTTTACAATCTTCCTTAGGGGGGAGGAGAGGGGCAAGGAAGGAATAGGAGAAAGATGACAAGGAGGGTGGGTGGCATGTAGAGAAAGGGTAGTTTCTCTGACATATGCACTGACCAAACTTAATGCAACTCTAAATATGAGTTAAGCAAGTCAAGTTTACTTTTCTATATTATTTCACTGGGGGAGGGGGTAACTTATGAGGGAGAAAGAGAGCAAAAGTTAGATAAATAGAGAGAAAGAAAATGAGCAAAGGGACAGGAGAGTTAACGATATAAAGACAGACAACAGATACAAAATATTGTAATATTGTCTGGTAGGAGAAGGAGGAATCCTAAAGTTGATTACAATGTACAAAATAATGCAACAGTTTTCAGGACGAGCTGGTTTTATTTGATTGAAAAAACACGTAGAATGGTAGATGTAAATGAAAATGTTTTGTTTGTGGTGATGAGAGATGCCATGAGAGATTTGTCCATTTTTTCTTTGCCAGGGTCAACCAGAAAGCATTATCGAGGCCCTCAACTTTGCCAAGGATGTGGTGATTGGAAAGTTCCAGTCTGCCAAGAAAGACAATGAATTTGTTTACCACGATAGTGTGCCTTCTTTTGAGAGCCTGCCTGAAATCAAAGGTAAAGAGATGAATTTATCTTGAGTATCAGCAGCAATCATTTTTGTAATCAATTCATCAACCAAAAAATACATGATACGAATATGCTATATTTCAAATCTAGAGATAAACTGCATGATGCTTCTTAGTGTATCATTATTACAAACACTTCAGCAAGAGAATTGTGTAATTGTGCATATATTTTAAAGTTTTATAGTTGAGAAGATGTTTGGTAGATAACCTGCTCCCCCCCCCCCCCCCCCTGCCCTCTCTCCCAACAACATTTGAACTGTCTATTCCCAAGAGATCAGCAAAGAAGAAATGATTTATAAAGGAGACAAGAATATTATATCACTTAACTTTGGAACATTTGTTATTAATTAGTAACCCCACCTGCGCCTAGTGTGGCAAATCCCGCTCAATAAATCAAGTGTTAAACAATTTGTTTGGACTTTTACTGTCTACATTTTACAGCTGTCTGAAATGTGAAGTTTTTATTATGCCTCCGCTACAAAGTAGCTGGAGGCAAAATGTTTCCAGTTGTCCGTCCGTCCGTACGTCTGTACGTCCCGTTCTTGTGATCGCTTGATCTCAAGAACGCATTGTTGGATTCTCGCCAAACTTGGGTCATGTATGTATCTTGCAGAGCCAATGAACTGATTAGATTTTGGGGTCACGAGATCCAAGGTCAAAGGTCACAGGGCTCATTATGTATGCAAAAGTTGCTCATGTCACTATTATTGTCGTAAAATAGGTGCATCGTTAGTGAAAGCTCTCACATTCCAGCCGTACGATGAAGCGGTAGCAGGACATGACATCTTCAGGAAGCTTGTTCCAATGGAAGCACATGAGGCCTCGTCCCTCTACAGCGAGGAGAAGGCCAAGCTGCTCAGGAGAGTCGTGGATAATATTGAAGACAAGAACAAGAAACTTGAGTGAGTAATATACAAATGATGCACAGGTTTGAGTGCATCGGTAGGAATTGTGTGCACAAGGTACCTTCAAATGGTTTTAGACCAAATTCAAAGCTACCGCATGCACACAATTTCACCGACCCACAAATTAAACCTGAGCATCATCTGTTTTATAAAATTGGTCCCCAAAAATCGTCAAAAATACGAAAATCTGTTATTTTACAGATGTACCGGGTGCATGGCAAATCATGCTTTCCGACAATTACCGGAAAGCAGGATTTCATGAAACTTATTATGAAATTAAAAAAAAAAGAAGAACATGCATCTAGTAAAAATAACTACACAGTAATTGACCAATCAGATTTCGGGGATTCTCCTACCCATCTCATAAATGTAGATGAGAGGAAACAAATTATTTAATACATTTGATACATACATTATTCATTGTTATTTAGCCAGTGTGGCCTCATCCACAGTTTCACTGTTCACACTGTTTATTGATGGGAAAGAGTACAGGTAAAATTTGATCTGTGAATCATACATAAATGTTGTATGTGTGATATCATTACATGGCAGAAAAATGGAAATGACTATACACACCGTGAATATGAGTATATTATGCATGCATTTTATAATTGAAGGGATGTTATGTGATCTTGAAGGCCCAAAGGAGTTCAGTGGAATACACTGGAAATCTGGAACTAAAATGAGCTTTCAATGTCCTTTATAATACAAAGCATCACCGATGGTTTCATATATCTTAATTGTCTTGTTCCTGTGTGATTTATACAGTCAATATTTGGCAGCGGTTCAGCTAGAACAACTGAAGCTGCCAGGGAGTGACCCAGAAGTACTTCCACAGGTCTTACTGGAAGTGTGTGCTGCCCTCAGTGTCAAGACAGAGCCAATCAAGACGCTAGTCAGCTCCATGAAAGGTAAAACAATCTTGCGTGTATTTACTTTTCCCAAAAAATGCTATTGAACATAATCTAGAATCAATTACAAATATATCAACAGTAAAATCTACCTCCTACCAAGATCATTGTTTTTCTCTCCATTCCTGATTGTCAGGGGTGGATTCAGGTTTGTGTACAAGTTGGAGAGCACAATGACGAAAAAATTCTGACAAGCAAAAAGAATAGGAATAAGAGAAAGGGTTGTTCGATTTATTATGTGCCTTTTGGGTTAGAAAATGGAAGAGGGCACTACTTCCTTTTGTGTACTTTAGAGTATGGCACATTGGTTGTAAAAGGAGGGGGAACATTGGGTCATTTGTGCCCCTTGAATTTAGAAATACTGAATAATGTTTGAATATGTCTAGTAATGACGAAAAGCAATTATATTAGTCAGAGACTAATTGTAGACAATGAATTTACACGGAGAGTTCAACAAAAGATTGTCCTTATTGACAATGTTTCACAGGGTCCCTTTAAATTGTCTCAATTTCATCTTTAATGTCCTTGTCCTTGTGTGATTGTGTTATCAGAACTGTCTGGAGTGGTGATGGACGTGGACTCTTCCTTGAAAGAGATTGAACAACTCATTGAACAGGATGGAAAACAAGAAACAGAGTCCCAGGTAATAGATACATTCAGGAACTTCCTCATTGGAGTGACATATGATATGATTGTGCTCCTTTGTATGCAAATTTTCTGTTGATATGTGAATACTCTGTGAAAATGTTCATTTGTGTTTTGATCATCCACTATTATTTTTTCTTTGCAATAATTCTCTTTTACTGAAACTGATAGCACATAGTTCTATGGTGCTCCATACCCAATGTATAAAGGAATCATATTTTAAAAGAGTTTCAGTTGTAGTAACATATTTATAGATGCATCTTGGATATACACATTTAAAGACATTTAAACGTTTTGATTGATTTTGTGTCATAATCCTAAAATACTAGACAGCTTGGTTGTCACTGCAAGTGCTCTGACATTGGTTATACTTGTCCATTTATTTTTTAATTTTGAGAATAAAGACAAGCTTTTCTTATTATTTTGTATTAAGCAATATTAGTTAAGTTGTTATACTTCAGCATATTAAATTGCCTACAACTCTAAAATCCTTAGACAGTTTTTCCAAAATATAGTTTATTTATTACCACTATTAATAACCGATCTGTTTTACAGCTGGAGTTTGGGACAAAGAGTGCCAAGTCCTTGGAAGAGATGAAGAAGGATCTCACAAAGTGCAAGGAGCTCCATGCCACAGCTAGCCAGTCCAACACGGAGCTCCACAAGGCCATGCAGACCCACATGGAGAACATCAAGCTCCTGGCGTCTCCAGTGGAGACCCTCCAGGCAACCCTTCCCTCTGCTAAGGGAGCCAGAAGTAAGTCTTTTAGTTATCCTGTGTGTCCCATCCTCTAGCAGATAGTTGTGGTGCTACATCTTCATGTATTACTGGTGTTTGCCATTATACTGAAGAGATGAGAACAGCTGAGAAGTTGATAGTAATAATTTTATGGATTTATATAGCCCTTGACATGAAATTCCGTCTTTAAGCGCTTTACAGATATTATTACCCCAGTAACCAGATTCATACACACACAATATACACCATCTCCACTCCCTGGGAAGTATTCCTAACGTATGGCTACCGTGAGGGCATATTGTAATTACTAAGACAAAGGCTTTTCTTATCCTAACAGGTCCCCATTTCCCTCCTGGATATGGAGTAGCAAATTTAAATTAAAGCCTTGCCAAAGGACATACTGTCATGTCCGGGATCGAACCCACGACCTTTGTACTACAAGTCAATTGCTTAAACCACTTGACTAAAATACAATACTCGACTACAATGCATCTAAAAGTTAGACAATAATTGAAACTTGAACCTTGATATGGTAATTTTGCAGCTCATTTTAAAGATGGGTGTCACAATTTTGTCATATTTATATTAGATGAGGATGATGATGAGGCGGAGAGGAAGATGCAGAAACTGGTTGCTAAGGTGGATGAGATGAAGACACAGCGGCAGACATTGGAACAGCAGCTGAGAGATCACATACGAGATGACGATGTAACAGGAGGAATCGTAACCAGGACTAAAGGAAGCATGCAGGTAACGTGACCCACAGCCACTCCTATATCTGTGTTCCTTCTAATTCATCCGGACTTACACGCCCAAATTCACAAAGGAGGTTTAAATGTAACCCATGGTTTAAACCTTCATTTACATAACCCATGGTTTAAAATTAAAAGTAAGCATACCTGGCCTCGCATGCGTCTAATATTGGACCTCTGACGGTGTCGCTCTTATTTTGCGCTAATTTTAGACCATGGGTTATGTAAATGAATATTTAAACCATGGGTTAAATTTAAACCTCCTTTGTGAATTCGGGCCACAATGTCTACATCTATGTTAAAGGTATTACAATGTTTTGGTATGGGGTCATGAATTTGGTTCAAATTAACATATTGGAAGCGTATGCGTTCCTACAACATTCATTGATCGTTGTCGCGGTTGAAATCGAGTCTAAAATTATGAAATTATAAATAATAAACTTCTTATGTCGTATAGCTCCCTCTCAAGGTCAAGATATTAATTAAGCTATAAAACGTTTTTTAACTAAAGTCGACCGATAAGCTATTCCCATTTGGAAATTATATATCACAACTACATATTCTGAGATTTTCATGGTCGCAGCTACCATTGTACGGCCATAGGCGCTATTTGAAATTTATCAAAATTTACCGGAGCACCGGTAAATTTTTATATTCAATTTTTCTCGAAAACAGAAGTGTTTTAGGGGCTAATCTTTTCAGTGCTTATAATACATCCACAGGGGCATCCAAATATATCAAAATTGTAAAGATTCACTATCCACCCAATTTTCAAAATTTCCCAAAATTTGTATTACCTTTAAGATAAAATTTGGTGAAGATTGATTGGGAATACCATCTAGGCACGTTTTCATTGTAAATGCAGTTATTAACATTTAACCCTTCAAATGTATAAGTGGACTTGATGTCTGTGTTGAGTAATGAAGCATTGTAGATAGATATTAGGTTATTGTTTTAGGCGTCCAGGAACTTCTCTGTCCATTTTTCTGGATTTTGTGGTTTCCTGCAACCAATCGGCAGTGAAGAAAAAAGAAGGAAGAATAAGAAAAAATAAATAAATGGAGTTCTGTTTGAATGTGCTGTATGGAAGTGACATATATTTTTTTGGGGGGAAGAGGGCATTATTGGAGCATTACATTTGTTTTGGTGAGCTCTTTAGAAACTGTCTTAACGCCCCACTGCACTACTTATAGCTACTTGCGCCCTCTATATAGCTTGGTACCCCATGGTCCCCTTTTTCTTATGTTAATTGAGAGCTGATTTGATGAGATAACCACCTGTCAGTAACCATGCAGGGAGGTCTAATCCCTCCTAGCCAAACTAATGCAGATAGGGTTTAAGCTATCTTAACTGCTAGTGGGTTGTTTCCAAATGTAAATGTCCTTCCCTGATATACTTTCACAGGAGTTTTTCCAGAATGAATTGAAGAAACATGAGACTCTGATAACCTACTTGGAGCAGAATCTTTCTGCCCAAGACAACATCCTGAAGGCCATGACTGAAGCTAATGCTTCCTATGCTGAAAGGCGGAAGATGGTTACCAATATCGGTTCAAAGTAAGTGATAATGCCCATATTCATTTAAAGTAGTCAATTATTCTCCATTTCAAAATGAAAGTAGCATTGAAGCAGTCTCTAAAGAGAAATTGCATTTTCAGCATACCCATAGCGACACACAGAATATGAACAGTATGTTATTTGATTCATTGGTCCTTTTCTATTACAATTCTTCGCAAATTGTGTTATTGTAAGTTACATGCAGACATGTACTGAATTTTGATATCAGATGCATCCTGGACATAAAAGAGGCTCTATTGTCCATTCATCAATTACAAATGATCTTACAATTTTGGGACATTAATCCTTGTGTCAATATATAGTGTGTACATCATAATAATTGTTGTACGAACGACTGAAGAAGAAATGGGAGAACTTGGGAATCAATATTATTCCTTTCCAATAGACCTAAATACCAAAGGATTTTGTGTACGGTATTCATCTGTGTTTACATCATCATTTCATCTCCTTAGGCGTGAGGAAAAGATTGGAGAACTCATCAGCTCATACACTGTATATGATGATCTGATTGAGAAATCTAACAAGGGCATCGGCTTCTATAAAAAACTGGAAGGAACCGTGACCAAACTACTCAACAAGACTAAAGGAGTTGCGAAAGCAAATCATGAGGAGAGACAGGAGAAAACCAGAAAGAAATATCGTAAGTCTTCCCTATCAAATTAAAAAGGTTCTATATGGTGTGTTTTTATGCCTCCGTTACGAAGTAGCCGGAGGCATTATGTTTTCGGGTTGTCCGTCCGTCCGTCCGTACGTACGTACGTCCGTACGTCCCGTTCTCGTTATCGCGTTATCTGAAGAACCAATTGATGGATTCCTGCCAAACTTTGGTCATGTATGTATCTTACAGCGCCGGTGAACTGATTAGATTTTGGGGTCACGAGGTCAAAGGTCAAAGGTCACAGGGCTCATTATGTATGCAAAAACAGCTCGTGATCGCGTTATCTGAAGAACCGATTGATGGATTCCTGCCAAACTTTGGTCATGTATGTATCTTACAGAGCCAATGAACTGATTAGATTTTGGGGTCACGAGGTCAAAGGTCACAGGGCTCATTATGTATGCAAAAATAGCTTGTGATCGCGTTATCTAAAGAACCGATTGATGGATTCCTGCCAAACTTAGGTCATGTATGTTACTTGCAGAGCCGATGAACTGATTAGATTTTGGGGTCATGAGGTCAAGGTCAAAGGTCATGTGGCTCATTATGTATGCAAAAATAGCTTGTGAACGCATTCTCATTAGAACTGACAGATGGATTACTATTTAACTCTGGACATCTTGCAGAGCCAATGAACTGAGTAGATTTTAGGGTCACTGCGCGCAGTTGAAGTACCATCTAGTTTAATAGTCTAAAGTGCCTATTAAAGAATGCCATTGACATGTGCATATTATGTTTACCTCTGTTTGTGTAGAATTCAATTCAATTCTAAGTCTTTTTCCACCCAAACAGTAAAACAAAATATTATCAGAGATAGATATAGAGAGCAGCATTTTCAAGCATGAAAATGTTTTTTTTTTTTTTTTTTTTTGTTCTTCATAAAAGCATTAACAGGTTTAATGGCTAGATGAAAATAAGCATACTTTGAAATATACAATTGATGCCATGTAATGAAAGCAAATTTATCGTTCTTTTTCATAGAAATAATTGCACTAAAACCTTGTCAATATCATTTTTCATTGCAAACCCTGATTACAATATATTTGATAGGGAGAAATCTAACAGCATCATGTGTCATCTTTTCACTTACAGCACCCCAAAGACCAGCCGCCCCTAAACCAGTGTCTTCTGTAGCTGGTTATCCAGTGCTAGGTGTGGCTGGACAAGGTCTACAGATTGGACCAACAGGATTGTTGATAGCAGGACCTCTAGGCCCATCAGAACCTGTGCCTGTTTCTTCTGCGCCAAAAGGACCCAAACTCTCAGATTACTGGAAGCCCAAAGCGGGAAGGACAACCCAACCTCCTGCGTCACAACCCCCTCCTTCTCAACCTCATGTGTTTCCAGGAATGCCTGTCTCTGCTGCACCAGCAGCATCCATGCAAGGGCCAAGTCAGGGACCTTACTCTCAAGCTAGGATGCCAGGAGGTGGACTGCATCAGGCACCAGTAGCACTTCCTGGTGCTCAACCATTACCAGGTAGTGGTGCTGTTCTACCGCCAGTTGCGCCCCAGGTCAGCATGGCCCAGCCAAGGGTACCTGGACAGTATGGAAGTCAAGGCGGTCAGGGGACACGACCAGTAGCGGCAGTACCACCATCAAACGTTGGACAACCTATTCCTGCAGGACATCATCAACAAGGTTTTCCACCATCTTCTCGGGCTATGCCTCAAGGGGTTCAAATGCCACCTCAGAACATCTCACAGGGTCCTCACGCATCTCCTGTTCACCAGAGTAGGGTTCCGCAGCACCCTGCAACATCCATGACCAGACAGGATAGTTTTTCAAGCAACTCAAGTCAAAGTCCTGTTCATGTTCCTCAACAAGGTCCTGGAGGTGCACACGTCCAACCTGGTCAAGCTGTTCAGGCATCTCAGATGCCATTGTCTAGTCAGCCTGGTGCCATTCATGCCAATTCTCCAATACCAGGTCAGAATTACCACCAACAGCAGGTTGGCCCAAACCAGGTTGGGATGCCCCCTGCTGTTCAACAATCACCTCACCCAGCTCAGAGCATGGCTCATCATCCAGCTGCGTTTCCCTCACACCAGATCGCAAGTTCAGGACAACAAATTCCACCGTCGATACCTTCTCATTCCCAACAGCAACCCATTGCTCCTCAGTCTTTAAATAACCAACCACCTGTGCAGCCTCCTGCGTATGGTTCTGAACAACATGCCATAGCAAAGGCTGCAAGTATGGGGATGTCGACAGCATCAATGCAGCCAGGAGTACCTCCACAGGGTGCTCCTCCTTCATCCTATTCTTCAGCTCACATGCCAAGTGCAACCAACACCACTCCCAGCCACATGCCTGGTAATTCTGTCCCTAATCAGTTACCTAACCAACAACAATACATAGCACCAGGAAATATCCCACTTGCTCATGGAGGACAACCTATCCAGAATACAGCTGTTCAGCCAGGTGCGTCCGTGGTTAACAACACACAAATTGGTAATATTCAGATGCCATCTCAAGTTGGTATGCCACAGCATCGACCAAATTTACCACATGGGCAACAAGGAGGAAACTTGCAGCAACAGCAGCAACCACCCAATTCTGGAGCAAGGACAGTAGTCCCAAACATTCAAGCGGTGCAGCCATCTGCAGGAACTGGTTCATTTCCACAACATCAAGGGAACTCTCAAATGATTAGACCTCAACAACAACAGTATCCAGAGCAACAAAGTTATCAATCATTAAAATCTCAGCCGCAGCCTCAGCAACCAAGCATGCAGCAGACTTATCCTCAAATAGGGAACAAAGTTCAGCCCTCTCAGCAGTATCAGACACCACCTGCTGCTCTCCATCAGCAACCACAGCATTTGCAACAACAACAACAGCATCCACAACAAGGCTTTGTTTCACAACAGCCACAAATACAACCAGGACATCAGGTTCCAACACCACATCAACAGAACCTCCCAGCACAACAGCAACAACCTAACATACAACCTGGAAATCAAGTTCCAACATCTCAACAGAATCTTCAGATGCAGCAGCCACAAGTCTACCACCAAGGATACAACCAGAGTCCACAGCAGCAGATCAACCAACCAGCACAACAGCCTCAAGGCTATCAACAATCACCAGGTGGTACCCCTTACCAATCCTCTCCAAGCAAACAGTGTGTGCCTTCTGGGCAACCACAAGGTGGTATGCCACCTATAGCAGGTAATTCAACTGGGCAACAGGTACCCAGTTCCATACCACAGCAAGTTACTGTAAGACCTGCATCAAATCAGCAGTATCAAAAAATACCGCAGCAGTCTCATCAGCAGCCACAACAGAATGTACAACAACCAGGAGTGCAACAACAGCAAATTAACCACCAGCAGTATCCTGCACAAGGGCAGCAATATCCTGCCCAGCAGCAACATCCTCCACAGCAGCAGCAACAACCTACACAACATCAGCAACATCCTGTACACCAACAACAACCTGCACACCAACAACATCCTCCTAAACAGCAGCAACAACCTGTACCACAGCAAAAGCATCCCCAACTGCAGCAATTTTCTGCACAGCAGCAGCAGCAACATCCATCCCAGCAGCAGCAGCAACATCCTGCCCAGCAGCAGCAGCAACATCCTCCCCAGCAGCAGCATCCTGCCCAGCAGCAGCAACATCCTCCACAACAGCAGCAACATCCTGCCCAACAGCAGCAACATCCTCCCCAACAGCAGCAGCAACATCCTCCCCAGCAGCAGCAGCAACATCCTCCCCAGAAGCAGCAACATCCTCCACAACAGCCACAATATCCTCCCCAACAGCAACAGCATCCTCCCCAACAGCCACAATATCCTCCACAACAACAGCAGCAGCAACAACAACAACAACAAACTTTTCCTCAGCAGCAACCAATGCCTCAGTATCAGCAGAGTCAACAGCACATGCAGCAACCTCCGCCCCCAGCACCCAACTCCAATATTGTGTCTCAGTCCAATATCAGACCACCATTCCAACAAAATCCTCCTCAAATGCAGCAACCGTTGCGACCGATAAGTTCTGTACAACAGATAACACAGAAACAGAGCTTTGAGCAACAAAGACTACCACAACCAGTGTTGCAGCCAATGAAAGCCAGTGCTAAGCCTGCAACCGATCTTCTATCAACTAGCCCTGACAGGCAAAATCAGCCTCTGAATGATGTTCTCGCACCGCATAGTGTTGCAGCAAAAACAGAGGTTCAACCAGAAGCTACACAACCTGCTGCTGATCCAAACTCAAATGTTTCTGTTCTTGCCAACATTAAAGTGCAGCCAAACAGTATTCCACAAAGTCAGCAACTGCCTTCTCAGATTTCCAACTCAAGCCACGCCACTGTTCCTTCAACTTCATCCACCACAGACATGTTGGCAGCATTGAAGCTCCAACCAGCTCTTTCAAGCCCTCCTATCATCGCTGCCACACGGCCATCTACAACAAGCAACCTTCAGCAACCACCACAACGAACACCATCAAAGCCACAAGAAACATCAGCAGCAACGGAATCAACAAACTTAGCCACGTTACCTGGAGATAAGAACTCTTACGTTGATAAGGAATCTCTGGAGAAGTTTGTGGAGGAAGTGGAGAGACTAGATATGTACGTAGAGGGATTGAATCGTAAGATGCTGAGTGGACCTACCGTCATTGAAAGATTGTGGAAGGTGAGATAGTGACTTATTGTTTGGATATTCCTTAATCCCTATCCCCTCTTGACACAGTAAACCACCTGAAAAAACACACAACCAAAACTCCTAACTTAAATGACGCTAGAGTTGGCACCTCTTATTTCTGTATCTTATAACTCACAGCAAAGGAAGTACATTGTGGGAACCTTCAATCCTACTTGCCATTTACTTAAAATAAATATAGTTTTAATATACTGCAGCAATACATTTGGGCAGTTGACCTTACAGTGTGTAAAAGAGGCTGCTGTAGGCTTTAATCTTTTTCCAAATCCTTTCTTTAGATTGGGTCATATACATGTATGCATGTTATCTTGAAACCCATTGTTCATATACATGTAGAACTCTCCTTCACATTGATAAAGATAAATTTCAAATCTGTATCATTTCCTGATCAGATGCTGCCAAGATACATAGATGAAGTATAGCCACATGATGATTTGATTCAGTGCAACTGTTGTTCTATGTATCTTTACACTTCTATATTTCATCTGCTTGTTTTATTTGATTTTGAAATAGGAGCTAACCAATTATCAGGACAGGGAAACCCGTCAGTTTTCCATTGCCATCGCCCGTTGTTACTCGGTCAAGAACAGGCATCCAGACATCATGCCATGTGAGCAGATATGTTATTCCTTGTTGATATCATCTTGTTGATATCATCTTGTTGATATCATCTTGTTGATATCATCTTGTTGATATCATCTTGTTGATATCATCTCGTTGATATTATCTTGTTGATATCATCTCGTTGATATCATCTCGTTGATATCATCTCGTTGATATCATCTCGTTGATATCATCTCGTTGATATCATCTCGTTGATATCATCTGTTGATATCATCTCGTTGATATCATCCTCCTCCACTTATTGAAATTGAGATATTTAGCTTGAACTATTGTAGTTTGTTCTCATTGTACATGTTCGAAGTATGAGGATTGATTCCATTTTCCTTCCGTTGCAAGAACTCTTCATAAATAAACTTAAGCCCTTCTGTGCCCTGGATGGCAAACCACACCCCAGAATGTGATTGTTGGACAATATGTTTGGACTAAAAACAGTTACCTTTTTCTTCCTGAAGCAAAATACGCATTTTGAATTCTATTAAACTATGCAAAAATAGTAAAAGTCAAGGGTACAGTGACACAAAGATGTAACTCCAAATTTTGCCAAAATGAGTATTTGATATCGAAATGTTCAGAAAAATGTGGGCTTTTCGGGAAACACAAAGAAACTCCACCCAACACCCCAATGAAGTCAATGGCTAGTGAAACATAGACCTAACTCCTTAAGACCCAAGTGCTCAGTGCTTTAAACCACTTTTTCTCAAAATGGACATACGTCTTTGTGTCACTGACCCCTCAAAGTCAACAATAACCTCTTGGAATCAAGTTATGAAATGTTTAAAACTTGATGGGACAGAAAAGGTAAATTGTCTTATTCATCTTCTTGGTACCAGATGACCATAACAGAGTGTGTCTTCGAGGGACCAGGGATGACTACATCAACGCTAGCTCCATCAAGGACGTTGTCCCTACCAGCCCTTGCTTCATAGCAACCCAAGCTCCTCTCCAGCCATCCCTCAATGATTTCTGGCTCATGGTGTACGAACAGCAGGCTTCAATCATTGTCATGCTGCTCTCCAAACCAGCTACAGGAAAGGTGAGCAGTGCTAGAGAAGGTTTGGAGCATTGGTTTATAACAATGCAGTGGTCCAAGACAGAAGGGGAACAAGAAGTAGTAACAGAAAATAGATTGATGTAACCATTCCTGTGATAGTTACAGTGTATCTCAATACAGGGTTCATAATGTACATGAATAAGCTGCCAACCTTAGTATCTTTCCACAGTGATTTCTGATATGTAGGATAAAGGTTATTACGGTGATGAAGATATTGATGATGAAAGTGATGTTACTTTCATGGATAGATTATATAGAGGCATTGAAGTCAATGTTTTAATCTTTTTACTGTGAATGCAAAGGTCTCAGGTTCAAGCCATGGTACAGCACTTATATTCTTCAGCTAAGGATTTTATCTACAGCTTCTGTCCATCTAGGTGTGCAATGGGTACCCAGTAGGATGTAAAATCATTGTGATTTGGTTAGCATAATATGGGCACCTGTAGAATGATGATTGGCTGGAGCAGAGAGAGTGTGCACTGTAAAGTGCAGAATACTACTTGAATCCATAGACCACTGTAATAATTCAATGCAAAAAATGTTGTCGGCTACTTGTAACTGAGGATTTGGCACATGTTGAAGAAAAAAAATACACATACATTATGGAATGAAATATTTATTTCACTTGAATGACTTGAACATAATTTACACACTGCCTACCATCCCTAGGGATCAACAAACTTTGTCAGCTACTGGCCAGAGGACAAAGGGGCTGCCCAGAAGTTTGGTGACATCTCTGTCAGCCTTCAGTCCAAACGGACGACAGACTACCATGTGGAACGGATCATCCATCTGACCCATCTTCCTACCAGACAGATGAGGACCATCACACATCTACAGTTTACCGCCTGGCCAGAGTTGTAAGTTATTCTCAGGAACATCCAACTGTTGATGATTAGTTTGATAGATATAAGAGGATACAAATGGCAATGAGGATAACTCTGACAATATTGATGGTGGTGGTGATGATGATGATGATGATGCTGATGATGACGATGACAATAATGAAAATGAAAACGGTATTAAAAATATTGGTACTAATAGCTATGTAAGTTTGAAAGCTCTGTGTCTTTTAATTCATACATATCCATCCTAAGAGATGCTAAAGACGCCTACGAAGTACCTTATCCTGACCTTGAAGATATATCTATATGTAAGCCGTAATTCTCTGAAGCATTAAAGTAACTTCTTCTCACCTCGTACCAATTTACCTCTGAGAAAAAGCAAGTTAATGATAACTATCTGTAGATGATCAGTTATTCGTCTGGAGCCAGAAGGGCAGTAACTCTGTGTAAAATAATAATAATAATAATAATAGTGAACATTTATAATGATTTGAGTTCACGCCATTCTGGTTCCAAACAGAAAAGTTGTACATGTATTCCTTTCCACGAGACGGAGGGGAGATTAATCTTGTTGAAGAAATTCTAGTAGAATCTTTTGCAAGGAACCAAGGCAAAGACATATGCTAAATATTGGTTTCATTTGATGGTTATGTTTACAGTGGAGTCCCTAGGAGCCCCGGTGTCCTGCTTCAGTTCATTGATGATGTTCAGAGCTACCATTCTCAGCAACGCAAGACACAGATCCCAATAGTGGTGCATTGCAGGTGAGGAATTCAAATTTTTTGTAGGTCTTAGGTTACTTTGTTTGACATTTCCTTATTCAATAGATATTTTGTGAGAAAGCAGTGCTAACTTTTCATTAATAAGTAAAGTGAAAATGCAATATCTCAGTTGCTACCTGTGTCTTTTGTTTTAATTTTCTATCTCTATATTTACTTTGATCCCTTTCTCCATGTTATAATTGAACCCTTGCTTAATACTTTAAATCAGACATTTTTGCGACTAGCGGCTAAATAGCAATTCTGAACTATGTATGAAATTTGTGAACATTCTACGCACTTGAAAGTTTCTGGTTTACAGTAGATCTCACCTTTCTTGATGATTTAATCTCCTTCCTTGTATTAAATATGACCTCTCATTTTCTCTTTCTTTCACACTCTCAATGTCCATGAATTTGACTTTAAAAAGTATTCTCTTGATTTACCAAGATGTTTTTAATCCCAACAGTGCCGGCATTGACAGAACTGGTGTGTTCTGTTTGGTCTACACCACTGCCCGTGAAATCAACGAGGGTCATGGGATCGCCGACATACCACAGGTCGTCAAGAAATTGCGCCTCCAGAGAAAGTGGATGATATCGGAGAAGGTAAAAGACTGGATCTCGATCTATTTGTATTTATGTGGCATTCTTTCTACATGTTACTATGATGATCATGTATTGTAATGATTGCTTTTGAAGTAAAGCAGAAAGATGGATCAAATTGAAATGCGTAATATGGGACTGCAGTGGCTGAATTTCATATATTCTTCTTTAACAGGCATAGGAACTAATGCACATGATAAATGTATACATTTCTTTGTCTATGAGATACACTGTATGTAGTACATTGCTGTTTAGACTGAATTGATACACCTGTAATAATATCAGCACTTAAAACGGTTGAAGGGGTCTAATTTTATGAGGTCTAGGTGAGCTTGTGTATGAGAAATTGTCAAATTGATAAGACTTATGCTTTCAAAATTTCAGCGATACATGTAGTTAATACTTATTGTTATTTTCTGTCGGTTATAATCTGCTCAACGTATTTTGTAATTCCCATATTTTGATACTCAACATATTTCTCATTGATCTACATAATTTGTATTCACAGGAACAACTGAAGTTCAGCTATGATGCTATTCTGTGCTATGCTCGGCACGCTCTTGCTAAACGTGAGTTAACATACATTGTATACAGATTTGTAGGACAACTACCTCTAAGGGGATGATAAATATTTGTGACAGTTTTCATAAGAGGTATTCGTTCAAGGATGATCCAATTGGGTATTCTTTGTTTTGTAAAATAAGTTCATTACATTTTTGCAGAGGATTGAGGGTTTGAAAAATTGTGTTTATTGAGAGTTGATAACGAAGAGAAATGGAGAAGAAGAGCAGAAATAGCGAAGGAATATAAAGAAGTACCATTTCTGGAGAAAGAAAAGTAGAGTTGTTGCCTGATAAAGAACAATAGAGCCATACGAAAAGGAGAGATGCAACGCTGGACAAAGGATGAGAGAAATAATGAATCGTGAATCTTTATTTGGATAAAAATATTCATTTGTATAGAGAGATATATTTCAATACATGTTATTCATGTTGGTATTTGCTTTATTTATTTACTATTGATTTGATTGTCGCCCACATCCAATGTTGGAAAAAAAGTCTGCATTAAAACAATTCCATTACCAAATTTAAGAATGGCTTCCCTTTCTTAAAATGTGTTCCCTTATTGACCTTTTGAGCAACATTTTTTCATTGGTTAGGTGGAGTTGCAACCAAGAGTGTAGCGGCTGCCTCTCCCCTTGATGCTAAGCTTGCGCCGTCAAGGCTCAACTCGTTTGATGTCATCATGGGGACCGACAACGTCGACACCCTCATCTCCCGCATCTCCAAATTCAGTGTCAAACCCAACCAACCTCCTGCTACTGATACGGTAAAGGAAGAGGTCGTCCCCAGCGAGTGTGCTGAAGTAAAGAATGTGGCACCAGCGCAGTCCAATGGCGGAGACGGTGGTATCCAGCAGGAGACTGTTGGGGATAAGGTGAATGGAGACATGGTGTTCCAGGGTATGACTGGAGACAGTCTCCAGGATCCTGCCAGCAGCTCCACCCAGGGCTTGCTGAGTGACACAGGAAGCAGTACCCCCTCGGGAATCAGTTCCTTCACCTCCTCGCCGGCCCACTCCAACCAAAAGCCCCGATCCCTTGACCAGCTTCAGGTCAACAACCTTGAAGTCTTCTCCCAGACGCTGCAGAACTTCGTCGCACCGGACGTCGTTGAATCCAGCACCAAGCAGGACAAGGCCGACAACACCTCGGAGGGTTCCGGATCGATGGAAGGACCTAGTTGTTCATCCCTCCCGTCACTCCTGGCTGACCTTACGCCGCAGAACTTCTCAATGAAGGAGAAGGGCCAGACCAAGCAGAAGGTGTCCAAGGCTGATTTCTTGGACGGGAAAGGGGGACTCAAGGATAGCATTGATAAGGTCGATCCCGATGATCCATTCAGTGGCCTTGATCCTATGTGGACTATGAAGAACAAGAACTCAGAACCAATACAGCAATGATCCTGTCAATCTAACTAGGTTGCAATATGAATGGCCATTGTCACAACAGTTTTATTTATGTTCTTGGTTTCATTGGCAGGGTAGATAGTGAAGTCCTCTTAGAGGTAGTAATATCCTTTGGCAAGATATTAAACTGCAATCGCTACTCTCCACCCAGGTGTTAAATGGGTACCTGGTAGGATGCGACCGTCATTGTTGGTTAAACAGTTTTTGAGCGTCAAGTAACGCCTGGCTGGAATGCTCTCCAGGGAGTGGAGATTGTGCACACAGTGTGTGCGGGCAAGCACTGAATCCAATGACCGGGGTAATAGTATATCTGTAAAGCGCTTAGAGACATTTGTATTATAAAGCGCTATATAAAAGCGGAATATTATTATTATTACTACTGTACATGTATGTGATATAATATAAAACTGGAATATCCATGACCAATGTCACTGCTCTAACCGGTTTTGTTCATTTGTGAGTTTATCATCAACCTAATCTCTATCAATGATGTGCAGCTTGAAATTACCAATTCATGTATGCTACGGAGTAGACACTCTTTTTTATTTATACAACACCATATTAGAATGTTTAGTCATAGATGATTTGAAATTGAGAAAATTTCATTGATTTCGGATAAAGTGTGTTGAACTTTATATTTTACTGCCATGGAATAAATATATATTCAAGAGAAAGTTATTTTTAAATATACGTCATTATAGATTGCAGACTATCGATGCTTTGATATTAGTTCAAGTGTATGAACACATTAACGCTTTTAATGTAAAGATTATTAGGTAAGAAATATGTATAATGAACTTCATAGTGAAAAATATTGCCATAACTAGATGTGCGCTCAGTAGCATCTGTTGATTCTTTCATCTGCAATTGTGCACGAGAGAGCTTTAGCCTTCTTTTTTTCCATTTCATTTTTTATTGCAAGAGTGAAAACTCTATAACAATTTAAAAGAAAGGTCCATTGTCTGACATTTGCCTGCGTCTCGCATTCATACATTAAAGGAGCATGCATTGTAAAGAGAAAAATCAGATTAGGGAATGACATGCTCTCGTTAACTCTTATCGTGCCAAGAACACTGTTCTGTGCATGCGCTGGCGTGCCACGCACACATAATCGGGTTTCTGTTGACTTGCCATGGACACATAAACTCTCATCCGCTCGCGTGCCACGGACACATTTTCGTGCATAAGTACACAAGCTAATTGTTTATGCCTATTGTGCGATGCGCATTGCGTGCACGCATGAATGCCTACTGTATTTGTGGAGGGGGTTTATTGTTGTTTTGATTGTGCGTGCTTCACGTATACCGTTACATTGGATTTTCCTGAGAAAATTGTGATATTTTATCATCAAATTTGTCAGTTTTGATCATGGCCCCTCAGATTGTGTGCGGGAAATGAGACACCGGATTGGTTTGACAACTCACTGATAGTGCTTATTTACTTTACCAAAATTACAGATTCATGAAATGATATTGGTATCAACAGAAAGAAGGTTAAATTTCCTACAACTTTAACGTACAATTCTTTTTTATACAATATACAGATGAGATGTTATAGTGGATCAAACATAGTAACAATTTAAACTACACGCACTTGAACCAACCCTAAATTAACTTAGCACACAGGAGATTAGTAGCGGGCACAATAGGGATTAGCACTGTGGCACTGGGTGAATTGCATAGGGGCAGCTTAAGAGTTAATCAACATTTCTGTATAATTGATATAGTAATATAATCCTTCACTAAAGACACATATATTTAACTCTGTCTTATTTGTGCTGTATATTACAAATTGTTAATATATTGCGTTCGTTCTGTAACTGCCATTATTATAATTTTGTTCGTTTACCATTAACATTTCTTTTAGCAAGCTATATGCTGGTAGTTGCTTAGTACATGGTAAGGGTATATGCAATTTAACTTACAGTATCTTAGACATTGTTTATTACAGAGATATGTTTTCAGATGTGTTTTTTTAAAGAGTCAAGTGAAGTACTATATCTCATAAATGCAGGCAGTTTGTTCCCTAGGCGTGGGGCAACATATTGAAAGGATTTGAAGCCAAGCTGTACCCTCAGATGCGACTTTGATTGGATATTTAGTGTACCTGGTACTGTAGAATTGTCTGTGGGTAGCCTATTTTGTTTTTGAGGGAGGGGGGGGGGGATGGGGAAGTGATATACTTATCAGTCATTGTGCATTCTGTTGGTTTGCCTATAGTGTTCACAGGGCTATTCTACATGTGAAAAACAAGACTTTGTCTCCTTGCGCAACTCATTTTGTTTTATAAATGTGTTTATGATATGTATATCATTATTTGGGCGCTCAAGATGCTCTCGAGATGAGCGATGGTGTCTGGCAGGGGTGTTAGCCATTCAAAGAGTTTTTATTTATTCTATTATTGTCTCCCTCATCCCATCTCCCTCTTTGTCTCTATTTACTTGGATTTATACATGAACATTCATTTACTTTTTGGACCCGAGAAAAGAACATTAAGTTCAATTTAGCACTATAAACATTTCTTCAAATCAGTTAAATATGTTTTTTTTTTCATTTTTTAAATACAGTGTAAATTATAAACAATATTATTTATGTTCATTCATTTAAAGTTCTGTTAATAGTTCTGTTAATATTCTTTGATGTATATAGAAAATCCATTTGATTTTGTATAGCAACAGAATAGCAACAGGCCTACCTTATTATGATTATTATATTAACAATTATGTGCAATTATATTTGATACTTGAATACTGTACATTCTGTTATGTTTTTGTAAGCGCTACACTTAATTGATATAAATCATGCTTTTGGTGTAATGTTGGCTGCTAATGTAAGGTGAATGAGCATTAAATGTTGCACATTACAATATACAATGACATGTGTTATGGCTAAATTTCTGGTGTGGATTTTGTTTGTTAGCTCTATGAAAGGAATAAGTGATATAAAACAGTTTAAAGTAGATATGTGTGCAAGAGAGACGAAGAAAATAAAGAGCGAAGGAAGACAGGAAAAGCTTGTTCCCTTAATATGCATGTTAATACGCTGGGTGTAAACCTGGGGGATGTTTCACTAAACCCTAAAATCAATCTTGAAATCGATCGGATCAATATTAATTTAGATTTTAGTTGATGAAACACCCCCCTGGTGTTCAGTGCGCCTGCATACACAACTGGTAATCTTCCTGATGGGCTGAATAGCCATTTGAAGATTAACAGATGAAGTAGAAATCAAACATTAATTTCACACAAACAATTGTGAATTTTGCATTTATTATAAAAAATCACTTTCCATAGCAACACTGTTCATTTGACAGTCGGAATCGGTGTCTTTTAAAAAGTTATGAAATTATTCTAGTCAATATCAGCATGTAAACAATATCAACCGTAAAATTACAGAAAGATAGAGATGATTTTTTTTTTTTTTTTTAGGGTTTACATTTAGCTCAAGTTTTGAGTACACACCCTTGCTAAAAATCTCTTATCCTGGATTCTATCTTGGTATTTTAGATAGAAAGCTTACAATGTACATTACACTAAAACAAGTACTGTACAGGTGTATGTGTACAAATAGATACTTTTCAATGAGTGAATATACATTATCCTTTTTCTTTGAAATATGAATTTTAACTGTACATGATTAACTTATAAAACCTCAACTTTAGTACATACAGACATGTTCAAAGAAGTCAGAAATCATATAAAAACTTTAATTTTGTTGATGTTGCTCTTTTAACAAATATGGAAAGAAAATTAAATACCTGAAGAGCACTAGATACATCAAATATTGTTTTAAAAACAAGAAAGTCATGTATAATATACAATGTGAGTATTTTTTTTTCTACACATTTGACTAAGGAATAAAACATTTACCACATTGAAAAGAAAATGATGAATTTAATTCTCTGATGGGCCAATCACAAAAAAAGTAAAATTTTACAATTGTTCAAAAACATAAAATCACATCCACAAATATCTACACCAAACAGTCCAACTGTTAACAAGGAGACAGAATAATTAGTGATTGGCCCCCATTAACTCAGATGTTTCAAGGGAAACGTAAGATGTGGCCTTTCTATAAAGGTGGTTCCTAAAGAAAGTCTTACTGTACCAAGATAGCATAGTTGTATCAGCAGTGCATTCAGAAAAGCAGGTTTCCAATTTGTTGAATGTTGCGCCCTGAAGTTTTATCATTCTGCATCCCAAACTAAGTCTACTCTTCCAAATTCAATTTGTGTACATGTACTCCAAGAGCCAAGAGCAGCTGAGACTCATTCGGCAATCGACAGCAAAACAGTGTCCATGAAACTAAAGTCCAACTAGATTTTAACTATTCAGATTGGGAGCGGTTAAGAATCCTGTTTTCTCCTTCTTCGGCGAGGGCTTTCCGGCATCACCGTCATCCGCCGGTCTCTTGACTCCTTGCTCTGGTTTTACAGCTATGAAGAAGAAATCAAAGGTAAGTGATGAGAATTTTTTTTTTTTTTTCAATTTCATTTTTTTTTCCGTTTCATTTTATTTCCATTTCTCATAAGAAATACATTCAACAATACATAATACATATATTAAATATATAAATAATACAAAGAATATGGAGGAGCCAGCAGAGGCCATTGGACTTTCAAAGGCTGGGCTCCAATGTCCGCAGATAATTATACAAAGTAAAGAGAAAAGAAACAATGGGTAGTAAATAATAAACAAGTGAGTACAGGCTGAAGTGAGAAAGATGAAGGTGATGGGAAATGAAAGGGAGACAGAGTCAAAATGAAAGAAATGTTTAAAGAGACAGAGAACAAAGGAGGGAAAAGTAATGAGAAAGATAGAAAGAACAATAGAAAGGAAGAACGGCAGAAACACAAAAGGGAAAAAGGAAAGAAGAAAACAGTAAATAAAATAGAAAAGAATGAAAATATAAGATTTCCTGAAGAAAAGGAATACCAACAAAGAACACTCTTGGTCTATTTCTAATTTGAACTCTACTTCCATGATGCATGTAATCACCTCTTAGTTTCAACATTACAAACAGATAAAAAAATCAGCCTCTGCAATTTAAGATATGTCACCCTTGAATGAATATATGGTGGCTTTGTGTGTATGGATGGATAGCCTTCTAACAGCCTTTTCACACACAGCTAAAATTCATCGTATCTAGAGATCATTAGAATCATTGTGTTTAACTCAACAGTTTAAAACATGTTTATAGACAAAATTTCCCAGTGTGAACATCGTTTATACGATGTTGGGATAGATACGAAGTCGCGATCCATACGCCCCTAAAAGCAGGCTGCAGATACGAAGTTCGTATCTAGTGAGCTTGACATTTTGTGTGTGAAAGGTTATTCGTGTTTAAACGTGTTTCAGACGTGTTTAAACTGGATGGAGCGTGCGCCTTGATTGATGTGACATGACCTTCAATGCGCAATGGCACTACTGCGCATTTTACGAGCAGTAGTTAATCACGAAACGATAAACGATCGCACCGAAATTTCTGTGTGTGAAAGGCTCGTGATTAGTTTAAACACGTTCGAAACACGTTTATACTAGTCATGTTTATAGAATTTTAGCTGTGTGTGAAAAGGCTGTAGAACAAGTTTAATAACAGTTATTCCACATATTTTTTGGGGGAAAAAAGTAGCCTCCTCGGCAAAGTTCTATAATAAACCTACCTTCTGAAGCTCCCTTCCCTCCTTCTTCATCGTCCTCAAACTTTGTCTTCTTGCCCTGATATCGGTCTTCTCTATCCCTATCTCCACGATCCCTGTCTCCTCCTCGATCTCCACGTCGGTTATCTCGCTTCTCAAACCATTTCGTCTTCCTTCCTCTCCTCCCTGCACACCGTCAAATATAAATTGATTTTGCAATGAAGACGACATACAGTGAGAAATACATAACATGTATAAAGACCACTCAAGGAAGACAAAGCGGATGTCATTGCAAGTGTTCTTTGTGTGTAGGTTTCTTTAGCACATTCTATGAGAACATAACTTGCACATTAATTACAGTGCAAAAATGGTATTACAGTGGAACCTGCATATAAAGACCACTCAATGGAGGCAAGAAAATTTGTCTTTCTCGGCAGGAGGTTGTTAAAGCAGGTTTGACTTTGCCTGAAGATTGCCATGAATAAGCAAACCATAACCTCTATTCTTACATCTTTTTTTTTTATTTGGTTAAAACGTCTCATACATAATACAAATTAAAATGAAACACATGTATTTCAAATATATCATTATCATAATACAAAACCATGATAAATATAGTATGAGTACAAACCGAAATTATGGATAAAAAACAAAGAAAAGAAATGTTTACATCTTAATATTACCTTGTTGCTTCTTGAGCCTTGCCCTTGATTTATCCTCAAACACCTTCATCCAATGATGCTCCTCCTCTTCCCCTTCGAGTACACGCAGTGTGAGCTCACAGCCTCGGATTTGAATGGCGCCCTCTGTTGCTGCTTTAATCTTGTCCAGAGTCTCTTGTGCTTTGGTGTCCTCGCTGAAGCGGATAGTGCCCTGGAAGTACAGTAAAACAGAGAAAGAATAATGTTTGTATAATTGTCAAATGTTATTATAGGATTCATAATAAGCAAAACATGACTTTGTTATCACAAAAGAAAATAATAACAATAATCAAATCACTCAAGAACCAAGAATATTGACACAGGAATGAGAATGATGATTCAGACGTCACAGATTTAGATAAGGGTGTAATTTTCAATTCTATTTCAACAAACCTGTAAAAGGCTCTAAAATGCTAAAACCTTTTTAAAATTTAATTGTGAAGTACTTTATGGATAACAGTTGCAAAAGAACAATATGAAAATATGATTGATTAGTAATTGTAACAATAAGAAGAATCAGGATCAGCACATCTTTAAAGAAAATAAGCCCATGTCTTTGATCAATCTTACCTCTGTCTGTCCTCTCTCAAAGTCGACCCACTGGATAGTTCCATGATCACCGAAGAGTTCCTTGAGGTCTTCTCTGGATGTCTGGTCGTTGACTCCGGTGAAGTGAAGGATACAACCCTTCTCATAGTCATCAAACTCACTCTGAAATAGGGAAGGAATGGCAATAAAAACATAAAATGAATGAATGAATGAACGAACAGATGGAATGATGACTGGATGAATGAGTTGAACACCTTGAAATAGACTTCAGAGTATATCAAATATTAAATAATGATGTGAGATCGCATACTGTACATACATGTACAACTGGTAACATGTAATTAAACAGCTCTCACAGAGTAACTTCTCTCTCTTTTTCTATAAATATCATAAGACACCTTGTGTCTCTCAACTTGTTTCAACAAATATCTTCACATGTGGGAGGAAGTCATTGACAAATAGTGTGTATTCTCTTCTTTGTTCATTAACCCTTACTGTACTGGGGGGGGGGGGGCCTGGGAGGCCCCCCCCCCCTCGACATATTCGGAGATTGCGCCGCAACCACTTGGAATTTTGAATTGTCGTTTCATGACTTTTTTCCCTCAAGTCTTACGCACATTTTGATACCATTTTCGTCAAAATCGGATATACCTGTAAGGCGTTACATAACAATTAGTATGCGCATGTCATCAAAAAATAAATTAAAAAAATTAAAATCGCATCAAAATTTGCATAAATTATCATTATTAATTGCATTAAAATAACTTTTTTGTGTTAGAAAAGAAGTTTCATATGAATAATGAGTTTCAACATTCAAAAAGTGGAGTTTGACACGTTTTCTGTAAAATGCATAAAATTAACGCATTTTGCATAATTAATTAGGCTTACGACAAAAATTTGCATATTCAGAAAAAACTAATTATACCATCTTGTTCCTTACGTAAATATCTACAAACATGCAAATTTTCGTGTTCATCGGACAATCGACGGCCGAGATTATAGGGGGGGGGGCCTCCCAGGCCCCCCCCCCCCCCCAGTCAGTGGGTGCTCAAAATAGCCCAGTACAGTAAGGGTTAAGCTATTTGTATAAGTGTGAGAGTGCCTTTGTGGGTGTGAGCTGGGAGGAGGGGGGGGGGGGGGGGGGGAGGTAATCTTACCTGCATAGCTTCCACTTGGTCCTTTTCCTTCTGCTCTTTTTGTCTGTAAAAATAGAATGAATCAATTATTAACCATACATTTCAAGAAAAACATTTATGAATGGCATCAGTCTGCCCTACTTTTGACAAAAGCAAGCATTTCACAATACAAAACAGATTTTACAAATCTCCTGTCAAAATATACACAAGAATATTTATAAACACTGTGCATTCTAAGGCTGCGACGGGTAGTCGAATGCTTGAGTACCCGCACGGTTGACAACTACTCTGGTACGATTTCTCTTACTCGAATATTCGGCCGCAAAAAAAAAAAAAAAAAAAAAATGTCCAGGCCCACGCTTACCCGTGCCAGGGAGAGCAGCGGCCGCTGGCATGGTACCGTGGGTAAAAATGTTTCCCAACTCAAGCACTGTCAAACTCACCACTCAGAAACTGGGACCAAATGTCCAGATTTCTGTTTGGACTTGGAGGACAATGGATTATTCTGCCATCTTTGGTTTTTAAAACAGCATTGTTTACTGTTATTATTATTATTAAATCGGCGCCTTCAACTGCACCTCGAAGTAAAATTGCATGCGTTTTCGGCGAGGGACCTGAGAAACTGCCGAGTGGTATGGTGGTGGCAAAAAAATCAACAAAAAACCAACAACAAAAAAAATATCAAAAAATCAAAAAAAAAATCAAACAAATTTCAAAAAAAATTCAAAAAAATTATAAAAAAACATGGCGTCCGAATATTCGAGTATTCGCTTGTGAGCCTGGGAGTGTACTCGGGTACCTCATTACACTGTTGTGCACAGCCTTAGTGCATTCTCACCATCTTTTCTTCAGTAAATTCTTATTTTATTCTGATTGGAGATTAGTTCTCTTTGTTAGGGATTTGCACACACACCTATACATTTACAATGTCAATTACTTTCTGTGAAATATTGCAGGTTAACAATTAGTATGATATTGAGATCGGTAGATGAAAAAAACAATAAATAAATTCACTTCATACTGAGAAAAAAGCAAAGACAATGGAATTGTCCTACACTCCAAGGGATGGGGAAAAGTAACATTAAATCAACCACATCACCTACATGTAGCTCGTCCAGACCTTTGTGCAGAACATCAAATATCTTGAGAAATGATTTTCTGCTATTTTGAGTGAGTAGAACTGGCTGTATGATCTACCATGGACTAGAAATGGCTTGGTATTATCAATGTCTGACAGCAGAGATCTTGCAGACAAATACCTCTTCATTTAAATATGTTTTTGCTGAATTGTCTCAGATAGCTGACCTCAAATACCCGAAACTTTTTCTTCTTCTAAAGAAGAAATCTCTCCCATGGAGTGTGCTCTAGTGTTTACATGCATATGAAACATCTTGCATGGAGTGTTATTGATTTCATTGATAATCACTCACTCTAATTTCTTCTTCTTTTCATCGTCCTTTCTTGACTTCTTTTCATCAGCCTTCATCTTGATGTAATCATCCCTAAAGAATAGAAAGAGAATGAGAGTTAAAGAGTGAGTCATTGAAAAGGCATTTAGTAATGATGTATCAATATTGTATTACTGTTGCCAGTCATGGGTTTCAAATAATCTTTCGAGTTGGAAGCATATTCACCCATAACACTGATATAAAATTCTGAAAAAAATTCTGAAAGTTATGTGCCAATTCTGCAATCTTAAGACTTAAGCACAGATAAACATGAACAAATGTGCAAATTTGGTAAAGTGCAAGTTTATGATTAAGCAAAAATATAAGGTAAGAAAGAAAGAAAGAAATACGCCGTTTCTCAATTCAATTCTATTCTATTCAATTCAATTCAATTCAATTCAATTCAATTCAATTCAATTATTTCAAATCCATTAAATATATACTAGGGCATATGATATAAAATCATACAAGGCAAATACAGGAAAATAGAATGTGAGGTGGGTGCAAAAAAACTGAGTTTTGACGGGGTATCAACCCATTAAGAACAATCAACTAACATATTTTAAAACAAAATAAAACAAAACAATCTACAAGACAGTTACAAAGAGACAAATAAACAAATATATGGCAAAAGAGGTTCCATAATCATTAGTTTACGAGAAGGCTGTAAGAGAGCTTCCAATACTCACTTTTTCATTTTGTTCACCTCCTGGTCACCAATCTTGAGGTCTTCTGCGTCCAGGAACCTCTTGACCGACTCCACAGACTCATACACTGCAAAGATGGAACCCTGCAATGTAAAATAACGACACAAACATTATGAGAATGGGAAAACAACTTTTGAAAGAGGGAATCAGCTTTCTGTAAAGTTTCTTTCACAGCACTGCCACAGATGAAACAAAAGAAAATACTGTAGAGGGAAAACACTTTGTAACTGCCAGAAAAATGGCGCTACAAACCCTGTATACCAGACTGCAGTGTAATTCCTTTTTCTTTCTACCTAGAATTTGATGAAAATGATTTCATTTGATCTTTAATTTTCTTTCAAAGTAGTGCGTTTATGGGGTTACCTCTGGGTTATCATACAGCATATGTATTTTATTACAGAAACACAGTTGTACTTTTCTATTTCTAAAACGCATTGTGCTCTTGTCTTCATCACCTCTAGAATATTGCAATAATGCGGGGAGGGGGAGGAGTCCTCCTGGATAAACCCATACATGCCCTTACGAGATACAGAAGTGATATTGTGACTGACCTTGAACTTCTTTTCCTTGTCTCTCCTGAGTTGGATGTGAACGCACTCTCCAAACTGATCCATGAACTCTTGCATCGTGTCCAGATTAGCGTCAATGGGAAATCCTTTCTATAAATTCAAGGAATCATTTCAAAGGAACACAGTTATGACACATTTAAATTTCAAATGGAATTCTATCATATCATGTTACCAACATTTCTTACAATGTCACCTCTGTATTACATGTTTCAAGAAATTTAAACAGATTTGCGACAACATTATTTGACAAGGTAAGGGATAGAATTTTGATGGGGTAAGGGATAGAATTTTGATGTGGTTTTATTAATGGAGCGGTCACAAAGGTTCGTACGAACGATTATTTTTCTTCCCAAATTTCCATTGTCTGAAAATCCTTTGTACGGCGTTCGTAGCAGTTCGTAATGGCATTTTTGACCGAGGCTTTAGGTAAGGCTCAAGATGTAAGTGTAGTGTCAGGTACAGGGTCGAAGTAAGGAATTATGTTAGAATAAGAACTAAACTAGTACAATAATAGTAATGGATATTTTTATAACGCACATATCACCACATAAGGCCTACGTAAGTTTGTGTCGTACACAGCACAAACTATCATTACCAAAGACAAAATCTTTCCATGACTATCGAACTTACAAATTCCCTTTTGCAAAATACTCTGGCAACATACAGTACAATATATCTGATACAAATATTTTAAAGTATTTATTTTCTTTAAAATAGAAATGTACTTACACAGTAGACACTCCTTGCTCTCATAGACTGCCAGTACGCAGCGGTTTCTTCAGGTAGTGGCTTGCTCACTGCTCTTCGGATCTTCAATTTATCTTCACTTATCTACAAAGAACAAAGTCAGACAAGAGACCGGTTTACTAACACATTCAACATTTATGCATAATTTTTAGATAAAGGTTATTCTAGACAACATGAAAGATTGTCAGAGGCTTGCCCGACATACCAACAAGTAATGCATGTAGACAGGATTCCAAGTATTGTAGTCCATTAATTAAAAACATGTTAATGGAATAACATGTCACTAGGTCCCCAGGAAAGAAAGAATATGTTAGTAAACTGGTATATTTCACAAATTGGTACAAACTCAATGATCATTTTAATATCATTGAAATGCAAGGACCGTAGACCTTTTGAAAAAAAATTCTGATACCGGGACAATACTGTTCGATAAAAAGAAAATCTATCTACCCTTGTGATTAATGCATTTGACCCTCTACAAACAACACTGTAGGCATTATTTAACCTTAAAGGGATCGTTTAACATTGTTAAATCTGAGATACACGGCCCTACATGTTATCAGTGTCTGTAATATGGTGTAATATTGAAGCCCTAAAAAAATCGCGCTTCAAAATGATCGAGAAGTGCTTCAGAAAAGTAAAAATCTTTGAGTGACCGGTTTTACCATACTCGTTTTCCCCAATAGACAGTAGTGTTATGAAAACCGTCCGGCGAACGGTTTTCAAAATTTGTAATTTCAATCATAAATATCTTGATAATCAGACAGGCGATCGGCTTGTAAAAGTCATGGAGTTCCTGACTGACATAAAGATTCATAATTATCATAGCAGCATGAGCTAAATCCCGGATTTTGTTTCAGAATCTGAGACAAAGTTACCGGATCCCTTTAAAGTGCTGTGGATAAATACAAATGCAGATTATAATTTTAAGAAATTCTAATCTGTTTGTTATTTTTGTGCATTATATGGAGGCACGCAAACAAACTATTTTCTTCCATTTTAGGATAGATATACGCATATTACAACCACTTTCTGTAATGGGCAATCCAACTTCACAGGTTTTCGCAAACTTCATGGAAAGCCCCGCATATAACCTTTTAAAATAAAGTTAAAATTTACTGTTACTTTGTATACTTTGATTTTTATATTGCAAAATAAATTGAATTGAATTGATCTTTCATCTTTGCATGAAAATGATACTTCATCCTTTAAAATGTGTCTATGAAGTCACTGACCATATTACTGTACTGAACTGAATATGATTTGAACAGCAAATCTGTCTTATTTTTTATTCTGAAAATTTGGTTTCACTCACCTCCATCAGACCAGAAGGGGATTTTTCGAGAGCTGCAACGATGAGATCAAAGTCTGTGGTCAGGCTCTTCAGTCTGTTGAACTTGATCATGGTCTCAAGTGCAACCCCTTTATTAATGCATTAGTGTCAAGGAAACTATACTTCCAACGCTAATTAAAGCAATATGAACTGATTAATTTTCTGCCCATGCATACTGTTTTTTCCCATGGTCAATTTGCCAATAGTGCTACCCTAGTGAATTAATTCCACTTGGTAGACAAAGGACTCGGTGCAAGAACCAACAGCACAGCTAAGAAAGCAGTGAGTAACGAGAATTGCTACAGCTGACCGGAGATGGCACTAGAGGGGAATTTGTAGTAGTGCTTCTAGTACAGAACGACTTTAAAGATAAAGACCAGTTATGGTCATGCGATTGCATTGTGAAAGAAACGTTGTGGAATCGATCAGAAAAGGTTGATCATCTAGCATATAAGTATTGGTGTGTACTGCAAGGTTCTGGAGTCATCAAAATGATAAGAAATTTGGCCCAGTCTTGATAAAGTTACAAGCACTTAACACAGAAAGATGTATATGGGACTACCCCCACACGTGCGCGACACGTGCGCTACATCTATCAGGTCCAAATAGATATAATAATTTACCAAATATATCAATTAGTAGGCGATTTCTCAGCAAAATTTGTATGATCACGTATTAGTCAAAACATATTCTTTCACATGATTGGTAATAAGAGCTTCCATTTCATTTTTTGAGAGGGGGGTGTTTCCAAAACTGGTCTGTACCTTTAAGAGTTTTAGATGGCAAACTCATATTCAAACAGTGCACCTCATCATCAACAGGGAGCAGCATTAGTGTATGTATCATCATCACTAACATCCTCATCATGATCATTATTGTCATCTTTTAATCTTTACCATAATCATCAGCAGCAAAATCAGACAAATCTTTCAACCACCACCATCATCTTTAAACATTCCCCATTACCACTACCATATGATCATATTTTAGATCATAATTTGCACCGAGTTACTTAACCATTCATCACTACATGTCTTTTGTTGTTGTTATATAAATGTCCATATCTATTTTTATTAGCTTTGCCATGTTCTGCCACAGAGTTAGATTAAACAGTATGGGCCTGTCCAACAAATGGAACCATTTGAGCCTTGAGGCCTGATAGAACCAGATGAAGATATTCAATAAATTAGCCAGTTATATGAAAGGATACAGCCATTGTCTTCTCTGATCTGTAGCTGCAGGAAAGTATCTCTCTTCAGGTTGGCGTCTCCAAAGTAGTACTGTATAAATAAGGAGAAAATCAAAATGAGAAAAAAAAGGTGAGGATTTCTTTTTTCTTCTGCATTTAGATATAATTTCAAATTCAAATACAAATATCCTTTTTCAATTTTCTATTTCTTAAATAAAACACAAATGTAATAGTAAAAACCAATAACATTAATGTTGGTGCCTTCCCTTTATAAATGTTAATGAACAAGTATAATCTTGGAGACAAACAGTGTTTAAATAGAGTCCCAGGCAACATATCCATTAATAATCATAAGTCAAAGTTCGGAGGCATCCGTCCTGGGAAGCTAATGCCTCAGTCACACCTTTGCGTATGATGCTGCGTATTGCTGCGCTGTACGGGGTATATCGTAGGTGATTTGACCTTGCGTTTGCTTGCGATAGTTTAGACAATTTTAAAACTAGCGAGTGGCAAACGCAGGCCTTTGCGCTAGTCTGCGTATTGAGTACGCAGTGAGCACGTTTTGTTGCGCTTTATTGGGTATGACTGCCTATGTCTGCGTTCGGGCAATACGCAGCAATACGCAAGCCCAATACGCAAAGGTGTGACTGAGGCATATGACTAAAACATCAAATGTGATTGGAATACAGTTTCTTGCTACATCACCAAGGATGAAAACAATATGAGGATGAATACAATTTTGAAGAATAATTTTTTGAGGATGAATAAAGAATTTTGTCTTTACCTCAACTTGTCTTGCAACCTTTTTCTCCAAAGCAGAGGGTGCTCCACCACCTTCTGTTTTTACTTCTGTTTCTGCCATCTTGAAGATGTGAAGCTAACAGCAAGCGACCACAATTCAGAAAGTTCTATAGAAAGCCTGTAAATCAAATTGAAAATTAAAACCAGAGAAAAGCACTATGAAGTCATTTCATATGAATTATTTTTATGTTTGGGTTTTGTGTTGTAGACTATACAGAAAACCAGTTTTGTATTTTTTCATTAATATTCGTCTTCAAACACATTTGTTTTAAAAATCCTAGCAGTGTGTGTTAAATGACATCCTCTTTCACATCATTATACAATTGAGGTGAAATTTTGCCATTAAATTTGTTGGGCTCCCAACGCTTTAGAGAGGCTATAGTATAGCAGGGCTGTCAACCCTCCTGCATTTTGAGGGAGTTTCAAGCCACCATTTTCCCGCCGTTGGGGTCAAACTGACACTAGTGGCAGTTCTTTACTTTACTCTCCTCCACAGGTATTGTGGAATTAAGACGTGTCACAATCACAACCACACATTACTATTCACAACATGCAAGACCATACTCACATCGACACATGCAGAGCTTCCTTCTGCCTTCGACTCGAGTTCGAGTTCAAGCACTCGACTCGCACTCTCTTCATCTCCATGCATACACAACTCTCTCGCCGGTGTTTCGGCGCGGCGAGGAATGCAGTGCCGCGGCCGCGGAGGTCTTTACCACTACGTCTACGCGAGAGCGCGAGCGCGAGCGGAGACTCTCGTAAAAATTGAATACAAACGTTTAAAACGCTTAGTAAAAGACTTGATAATACTTACAAGATCGGAAGTGCACGACAAAGTGTTCAGAACTTTCTCAGCCTTCGACTGCTCGGAATAATTATAGAAGAAAGATTTCACCACCAAACACGTTGTTTCATCAATAAGCGTGGACTTTAAGCCTAGTTTTTGCACATAGCTAAGGGTAAACATTTCCGTATCTGGAGTTAGGGTCGAATATTCATTTCATCGAATCTGATCAAAATTACTTTTATAATTACATCTAACTTTTGCATAGATGCTATAACAAATGTGGATATAATTACAATAAAATGAAAACTACGATATAAACTCCGTGACGAGAAAGTGAGTACAAGTAACTTAGACCAAACGCATTGATATCAGGCTAGAATCTTGCATGGATTGCGACATTTCGTCTGAGATTATTTCGGTTATTTCGTCATCAATAAACTCGTCTGTTGCGGAAAAAGTATTATGGTAGCGCTACATTGGGAAGTACATGTCATCTCTGTATAATGCATGCATAAAGAGAGAGAGAAAGAGAGAGAGAAAGAGAAAGAGAGGGAGAAAGAGAGCGAGAAGGAGAGAGAGAGAGAGAGAGAGAGAGAGAGAGAATTAGAAAGTGTGTGTGAGAGAGAGAGGGAACTAAATATTAGAGAGAGAGATATAAAGAAATACTTTGTAAAAACTCTAATTTTGCATGTATAGGCTCTGAAACATATGTTTCTTAATTGGGAAAAGGACGCTGGCGTTCTAGAAGGGGAGAGGCGCAGGGAACACATGCCCAAAAAACCTCGTTACAGATCGAGCGATCGATGCGCAAGAAGAAAAAAAAAGGAAAACGCAAAAGATAGAAAAAGGGCAGTAAGGAATTGTATGAAGAATCCTCATTTTCCAACAAACACATCAAAAAGTATAATTTACAAACAAGGGAATAATGTCCTTTCAGCAAAATTTGCAAATCACTGATATCGAATTAAAAATAAACCACGTTTGAATTTTATGGGGGGGGGGCCGGGGGTAACTTCATTCGGCGTATTATTGTGATTTTTGTTGTTGTTACTTGTAATACTTGTCATATAGGCCTACTCCCAGTTTTACTTTGTGCAGAGGAATGATGATTTTACATTTCATGAGATAATAGTAAAGCATCACAATGAAAGAAACTAATTCAAATTGTCCGTTCAGAACCAAAATGATAAATATTTGAGCTAACTGCCTTTTAGATGGCAGATGATCAAAGTAGCCGCCTGCGTGTACTATGTTCAGTGGCGGCGATCCAGGGGGGACACGTCCCCCCCCCCCTCAATTTGTTTAGGGGGGATCGTCCCCGGCCCCCCCCCCGAAAATTTGAAAAGTGCACACACAAAAAATGTATAGCGAATACTGACCAAAGACTGCGACACACTTGGAGGGCCCAAGAGTGCAGCGTTTAGACTAATACAAATGCAAAAATCTACTCACTCGGTCGCTAACCTCCCTCGCATAATATCCTTCAAAATGCCTCGAGTACTCTCGAGAAAAAAAAGAGTGAATTTTTCACTCTATTTCATTTTAATTTTTGGGAGTGACGTCAGGAATCACTTGTTTAGGAGTGAATATCGATTGATTTTAGAGTGCTCTCTAAGAAGAAAAGATTGAATTTTCAATCTATTGTCACTAATATACATTTTCACTCTCCAGAGGATTGACGTCAGTGCATGATCACTCGATTTTTTTATAGAGAATAAGTATTGCAGAAAATATTCCGCTTGAAGAATAAGAAGAAGAAAAAGAAGAAGAAGAAGAAGAAGAAGTGGAAGTAGAACAATTGTATTCCACCAAAAGTATATAGACCACTAATTCGTTGTTTGGGAAATTATAATTTAACAATGAAATTATTCAAATTCATCCAAATATAGAGTAGTTTGTTTCGACGATGAAAATCGTCAAAACGTTTGTGCAACTTCTTAAAGGCACACTGTCCTACTTGTAGCTACTTGCTCCCTCTATATAGAAGACTTCCCCAATCGGTGCCTGTTGGTCCCCCATGATCCTCTTTTTGTTATGTTAAATGAGAGCTGAGTTAATGAGATAGCCACCTGTCAGTGACCTCGCTGTCTGGTCTTATCCCTCCTGGCTGAATTAGTAAAGCCTGCCTTTAATCATAACCATGCAGAACATTTTACGTAGATCCACCCCTCCCCCTCTTGAAAAAAAAAGTTTGCTTTCTAGAGATCTTCGACATTTTATCTGTTTTGAAAGCGTCAAACATCCTTATTTACCTTTCTATCCATTTTGTATTTTGTGCCTTTTGCCCGAACGTCTCTTCTAGGTCGGTCACTATTATTTTTTTAGACGAGTCATATGAGGCCGAAATGTCTAACACTCTCCTGTGTTTACGCAAGGGTTATTTCGATTCGATCAAGGACGCAGGCCAAGCGACTTCAAGACTTTCCGACCTGCAACTTTTCGTGAAAAGTGCGTGTAGTATCCTGTGAATACCATTTTTTTTAATATGCATCGAATTAGGATATTCAAGGAATGCATCTCAATGCCTTTAAGAACTATAGGATGCATCGAAATGAGCTCTAAAAGGCAATTTTCTCTGCTCGGAGGGAAATTGTCATTAGGAAGAATACACAGGAGTGAATGTCTGGGACAACAGTTATTGCAAAGGAGTGATGCAAGACTCTGTAGAGCAGCTACAACAAACTGTTTACTCCTTCACAACAAAAGGAGCATGAGCACTGATGAAAATGGAGGATCTGAAGGAAAGATCAAACCAGTATTTGTTGCTATTCCCAATCCAATCAAAGTCATCAGAAACAATATATTTTATTGGTTAATACGTTCATATTTCGATCCAGATTTTTCAATTGACGAGTTCACACAAGGAGCAAAACAGGTAGAAAAATATTCTAAAATTATTAGTCATTACAAATGTACATATAAATTTACATATAGAGTTACAATCTTTACCATTGAGGACATAAAGCATGTGGTTGAATGAAACTCAAACCCTGCAAGAAGTTAAAAGGGATTTAAAAAAATTGAACATGGTTTGAAATTGAAGTCAGAAAAAAAATCAGATTCCATGAATTTGCCTTTTTGTTGTTGATGATTGAAGGAATGGATCTTTTTCACAGATGCTTTTCTGTCGGAAGAAAATTTTTCATTTTATGTTACTCTGATAAATCAAAACCGTCCAATATATCTAGAGCACAGGTTAGATCTAAAACGATGGGTCTATTGAATAAGGTAAAAATTAAAATGGAAAATGTTCTTTAAAAAAATAATGCATTTTATGAATTACAATTTTGAAATTCTAATCTTTGTTATCCTTTATCATGTTTACTTCAAGTTCAAACTTTCACTGACTAGTTTCTTTTATGTCTAAAATGCTCTTGTAAGTTGTAATACCAATAAAGCCTTAATGCCAGACCGAATGTTCCCTTATACTATAGATCTAGGCCTAATACTTTATATCTCACCTCGGTCAATTGATCAATTTGAAATTCTCAAGTTTGTGTTCTCACTTCTCCCAGAGATCTTTTACATTATCTTGTAATATTTATTTGATTTTGTTTGTTTAATAACTCATTGTTACCACGGCATGGATGGATTTCCCTATACAGCCTTTTTACAGGCTTTTGTTATTACAATCCAAATCTTTATCAACTTGAATCATCATCTTGATTAGAAGCCATCATATTCTTATTTGGAAATATTTCTTAATTTGATGATTTGACATTCACCATATTTTTTCTTTTCTTTTTATGTTTTCCAGGCTTTGGTCACAATTTCAGAGGAAATAGCAGAAGGAACATTGGAAAATCTTGAAGATCTTCTCTCTCCCAAGGTAAAAAGAAAAGCTTGAGAGAAGGTTTCAGTGTACCAACAGTTTCAGACATGTGGTGTGAAAATGCCTAAAAATAAACTAAAACAAAAATAAAAGTGGTAAAATTAAATGAGATACTAGAGGTTTGGTAGAGGTGTAGAACTGTAGATGTTGTCTAGTACAGTGTCGCATGGTCATGGGAAATGTAAACAAAAATTCTCCAAAGTCATGGAAATTGATTGTGCATGTGGCTATGACAGCCTTCCAGTTTGATCGGACAATAGTCTTGTTTTCGTTTATCGCTTGGATGCCACAACCAATACCAATATGGCACATACTTTTCATGGAAAATGAGGAAAAAAGGGTCAAGGAAAGTCATGGAATTTTGTTCTCAAATTTCTGTGGAAACCCTGTAGTAGTACCTGATCATAGATATATATGATACCTACTATGAATACAAATAATTTCACACTTGATAAAACAAGGACGGAATGAATATGTGCTCCTCATTGAGGCTTGTCAAAAAGAGCTTATGTCTGCATGTTTGTGTTGCTCATATGTGACCCGGCACCACAAAACCACCAAAAAGTCGCAAAAAATTATTTTCCTGATTTCATCTGATTATGAAAGAAGAAGTTCTCCTCATTAAAATGGTATATTACTTGTCCAAATTGAAGCTTCCTAACCCTTTCAATTTAGTGAATGAAAAGAGCTGGTGAGGGAGGTTACTGGTATTAAATTGTGAGAAAGAGAGCTTTAAAGTTTGGGGCTATTCAAGCATGCGGAGCAAGCAAACCACAGGGAAATCAATAGAAGGGTGAATCAAAAGGCCATAGCAACCACTATGAAGAGATTTTCAGATTAGGCTGAAATTTGGCCTGATGGTCAAACATAGTCTGTTCATTATGTTTCTGAGGTTTCAATGTGTGGACTTAAGTCTTTCAAAAGTTATTATGTTGTAAATGTATAGAGTTGTAATTGGACAGATTAAGTGAACTGCAACATAGTGCCGAGACACCTGCACTAGACAATGCCTATTCATGGTGGACCCGGAGTCTTTTTGTTCCCCCTTACATAACACTGCTTGTCACCTATCTTGTTTTGTATACATCTGGGCAATTATTTGTAACCACATTATCAGGAATTCTCTCGTCGCTGTCTTGCCCGAAGTGTTCAGTAAGCAAAGCTGTAAGGTTGGCCTGATCCCCCGCAGCTAGCCCCCGCATCATCGCTTCGTTGACCGCCCAAGCTACCCGGGCATCTGCGTTGGTGCACCCCGGTACCATCCCACGGCTCTGCTCACGTACAAAACCTGGCATTGTAACGACGTTGTAGACTTTTTCGCAACTTGTCACTCTCAAATGTATAAAATATAATAATGTTCTTAGGTCTACTCTTGATCAACAAATTCTGGATATGTGATGTACAATCAAGCTAGTCGAAGTCGTTAACGGAGAATATAAGACGAACGCAAATCTGGAACTCGGATGTGAAAGCGGATACAAACAAAATGGCGCGCCACACTGATTGCTATAACGGACCAATCACAGCCCGCGTAGCACGACCCGTTAGCAACGACCGACCATTTCCGGACTACGATAATTTCGCTCGGGAAAAGTGATCAAATTTTGGAAGAGACCGAAGGCTGTGCGAAAAAAACTGGTCTAGAAAAACCGTTTAAAACACATCTTCTACTATGTTTTAGACTTCCAAATTTTGATACTAGGTACAGAAAAGACCACTCTTTCAGAAAATGCAAAAAAACAAAAATCTATTTTTTTCACCTAAATTGACATTTTAGCTGATTACGGAGAATCGCTGGTTGCGACTTTTTGTTGGTTTTGTGGTGCCGGGTCACATATTTTCATTTGTATTAAAAATATTAGAATGAAGCATATATTATATACCACTTACACTTTATGCATATATTTTGCACCCTTTATGCATATATTTTGCACCCTTTATGCATATATTTTGTACCCTTTAAAACTGATGTATTATATGTTACCATACACCAGCTTCTACAAGAAATCAAGAACACATGCCGAGGCTTCAGTCTGAAGGAGATCAGTTCTCTGTCGATTTCAGGAAAGGACATTCTACATACCTTCCCCCATGATATCGCTATACACTACGATGATAAAGGTATTTATGATATAACTCTTATGTTATGGTCTTTTCAATCCATTACTGTGTCTTGTGATGCAACTTTTACATTTAAATAATCTAAAGACCACCCTAAAATTTTATTTTAGCTTTCATCATTTTCTTTTTCTTTTGAAGGCAGGTGTTCAGATTTAACTTACGGTACTAAAATATTTTTGAAAAATACTTATCACCATCTACCCATGTGTAAGCTTGCCTCATTTAATGCAATAAATCATGTGACAGTGAGTTTTACATTCTCATGGAAAATGTTGATATATTTCAGGTAAGGCTGTGCACAACAGTGTAATGAGGTACCTGAGTACACTCCCAGGTTTACAAGCAAATACTCGAATATTCGGACGCCATGTTTTTTTAGAATTTTTTAAAATTTTGTTGAATTTTGTTGAATTTTTTGATTTTTTTTTTTGCCACCACCATACCACTGGAGCAGTATCTCAAGTCCATCGCCGAAAACGCATGCGATTTTACTTCGAGTTGCAGTTGAAGGCGCCGATTTAATAATAATAACAGTAAACAATGCTGTTTTAAAAACCAAAGATGGCAAAATAATCCATTTTCCTCCAAGTCCAAACAGAAATCTGGACATTTGGTCCCAGTTTCTGAGTGGTGAGTTTGACAGTAATTGAGTTGGGAAACATTTTTACCGACAACACCATGCCAGCGGCCGCCGCTCTCCCTGGCACGGGTAACCGTCGGCCTGGGAATTTACTTATTTATTTATTTTTTATTTTTTTGCGTCGAATATTCGAGTAAGAGAAATCGTACACGAGTAGTTGTCAACCGTGCAGGTACTCGAGCATTCGACTACTCGTCGCAGCCTTAATTTCAGGCCTGATAATTACCCAATTTATTTTAAATTGGTTTCCCCCAATTTTTGTTGTCAATGTTGTTTTTCTTCCCGATATAACCCCTATTTTGCCCTATTTTCCCCCCGATTTTGTTTTTCAATGTTGTTTTTCTTCCCAATTATACCCCTATTTCCCCCCAATTTTCTCTCTCAAAGGGGGGGGGGGGAGGGATGTTGTTAGATGCCTTTTTTTTCTCTTCCTGAATCCCTTTTTTTTAAACTCAAGGTGGTTGAGGAAAACAAAAATTGTTTTAGTGCTCACTATCACCCCTGATATTTATATGTATATCTTATTTTGTTTTTCTCTGTTGTTATGTCAGGAGGGAAGTTCCTCTTTATCTTGATGAAATTCTGGTGTCACTCCACACAGTCCGGAAGCAGTGATCCAGAAGTCAAGGGGTTCCGAATTGGAAAACCACCCCCAGGTGTCTCGCAGGAACAGTTTGAAAGTCTTGGAAGTGTCTACAGTTGTACATATGAGTAAGAAAATTTTATGGATTCAGATCTCAAAGTATGGATATAAAGTTTAAGCTATGAATAAGTTTCAAGTTTTATTGTTCCACATTTTACAAAAAATATAGACATACATATACAATTTTTACAATACATGTAGTACAAATGAGCACGTCTCAATGATCCTCAATTCATATAATAGATTAAAGGTAATACAAAGTTTTGGGAAGTTTTGAAAATTGGCTGGATAAAGATTCCTTACAATTTTGAAATATTTGGATGGGGAATGCTGTCCGCCACTACATCAAAGAGACAATACCGATTCAGCCAATTTGAAGAGCCCTTAGCGATGGAGGTTACAACTTTCAAAAATTCATAACTTTCAACAACAAAAATCTTTGATATCATTCAAATTTTTACCAGTCTACTTCTATGATTTTTCTACTTTCCTCTAGAGTAGTTTGCTGTCAAGTTAGGATTTCCCTTTAAAGGTAAAGACCAGTAATGGTCATGCGATTGCATTGTGAAAGAAACGTTGTGGAATCGATCAGAAAAGGTTGATCATCTAGCATCTAGCATCTGCAAGGTTCTGGAATCATCAAAATGATAAGAAATTTGGCTCATTCTTCGTAAAGTTACAAGCACTATACACAGAAAGATGTATATGGGACTACCCTATCTCTCTCACCAGACCATGAGAGAAATAAATTTACCAAATATATGAATTAGTAGGCGGTTTCCCGGCAAATTTTTTATCATCATGTATTAGTCAAAACATATTCTTTCACATGATTGGTAATGAGAGCTTCCATTTCATTTTTTGAAATTGGGGCGTTGCCAATACTGGTCTTTACCTTTAATGAAAGTCCCTTCACATAAACCTTCCTGCCTTTCTCCTTTCCTCCTTTCCTCAAGACCTAAAGAGCTTTCGTTTCCCCCTCCTTTTTAGGTTTCATCGTAATATCTCAGCCGGTGCCAACCCACAATGGATGATTACACATATGCAACATGGCCAACTGATTAACACTGAAACAAGAGGGCTACCTGAAGATGAATGAGTGTCTCGCTCAATTCCTACTTTCAAGATCGACACGTTTAATGCTCTGTTCATACATGGAATATGGCCAGCTGATATATCTTGCTACCAGCAGACTAATGGAAGGGGAATACATGTAAATGTCAGACTCTGTTCATACATACAACATGGACGTCTTATAAAATGTCCGTCATGCTCCTTTCATACTTACAATGTGGCTAACGGATAAGTACTGTTGGCCAAGAATTACCGGACGATGAATGACTGTCCTGCTGTGTTCATATACTGTATGCAATATGGACATGTTATAAATGAGTGACATCTTGCTGCTTTCATACTGTGGCTAGCTGATTAGTGTTGATGGCATGAGTACTATTTGAGAATGAATAACTGTCATGCTCTCTTCATACCTGCGAGCTGACCAGACCAGTTATAGTAATCATATCCCATTACCGGTATTTGAATTTGAGAGGAAATCAATTTTTCATGAAACAGTATCATTGAAGAAAATGGGTGGAGATGGTTAGTAATTGAGATCCAAACATGATGTACATAGTGTTTACAGCCTCTTTTGCAAGCTTTGATCTGAATACACTTATTGTGGCAAAGTAATTTACTTCATACAGCACAGGTTCCTGTATATTATTTAATCTTCATATTACAAAAAAATGTTTCTTTGGGGAAAAACAATAGAGAACAATGAGAAGATGGTTTAAAGTCACCTTATTAAAAGCAGAGTAAATAGTGTAGGAAATTCTTAATTGATTTGAATTAAATCAATAGCTATTGGGTCAAGATCTTTCACTTGCTTTTGCTGGTTATCCCCACTGTAGCCAATAGAGGGCGACATACCCATGTGCATGGACAGAAACAAGTGTATAGTTACAGACTCTATGCTAATATTCATTTATTAAGCCTGCTGGATTTTGAAAATGCACAGAAAGAACTGCAGTATAAAGTCCAGATCACTCCCTATTCTAAAAAAAGAAAGAAATTGTTTGGTGTTTTTTTAGTCCACTTTTCTATCACTTGCTATGGAGTTTGAGATCACTCTGAAATTCTATTCTTTGTTTTCATTCTTTGTTTGCAGTTTATATTTTAGTTTCCGATTGTTGTTCTGTATTTATTGATAAAAAAGAATAGCTTGAGTTGCCTAGTAATGGTCCAATGGAGGATTTTGTTAATTGATTTAATGATAGAATAAAAAGAAATGTTATAATCAAATAAAGATACAGGCTAGTATTCCCAATATCCTTCACATTTACAATGTATGGAAGAGTAAGTCTACTAGTTGTAACTTGACTATTTCCACTAAAATGTCAGTTTCTGTACTGTTTTTGACCAATATGAATATCTTTAACTCAACATGATCCAAGTCATAAGTTCTACTACATGTACAATTAAGCATTGAGGACTCTTAAAATGTTCACATCATGAATATATTACTTGTAGCTGATATGGCACTAGTTTGTCTTCTTGAATGAAATGTGCCATAAAGATGCAAACTACATTAAAAAATGTTGATTTTTTGTTGTTGAAGGAACATTGATTGTTTATTTTAATAAAGATTTTCATGTACAGCAATTGTTCTTGATGAGTGGCAAATCTTTTGAAGAAGTATTAAATTCATACTAATAATTATTTTATTGTGTTGAGAGATAGTGAGTAGCTATTGACTGAAATTAAGAGCTGAGCTTGATAGCAACTAGTGAGATTGTGAGAGAACGCCCTTTATTTATGCATTTTTTGCTAGGATTATAATAATCTATATATACACTGTGCTATACACATTTAATTTCCACTCATCAGTCATCATACAATCAAGACAAAGCAGAAACATTTCAAATAAGGTACCCCTAAAATTCAGAATATCTTCAGTTAATCCGATTTAACCCCCCCCCCCCTATACAATTAATCAGGGGCGGATCTAGCTTTTTGCCAAGGGGGGGGGGGGGGGGTTGACTAACAAATACAAAAAATATTTAAAAAATCCAAAAATCAAGCCGTTTTACTGTTTTACCTTCTTTCTTCTCACTTGACTGCCCGGAGGGGGGGGGGGGGGGGGTTTACAGGCGCGGATCCAGGATTTTCCAATAGGGGGGGCCGGAAATTCGAAAATCGCGCAGACCGTTATTTCAACTTACTGGTACCTACATGGAAAGGGGACATGCTCACTTCACGTCTCTTGTCCGATATCAACATTCCCCGTTTTTAAGTTATGCTCGCGCGCAATCTTTTTGACATTTCCATCAGTAGGGCTGAAGCCTCTTGCCCCAATATCTATTTCCTGGTTTCATAATTTGGCGAGCGAGCGGAAATTTGAGCATATGTATGTTGTTAAAGTGTTATTTGTCACCAAAATATACGAGATAAGATATACAAAATGCATATTGGTAATTTTTAAATTTTCGGGGAAAGAGAGGCTGCAACCCCATCCCGCATTAACTGCAGGTGTTTTGAAATGAAATCAGACTCCCCAAAAAATTAATAACCAAAACGCACGAATCCAGTTTCAAAAATCCAAAAAATGTCAGCTTCAGAGGGGGGGGGGCACATCCCCCTAGACTCCCTCTAAAAGTATTAACCGAATCGCACGAACCCAGTTTACAAAATTCAGCTTCAGAGCTGGAGAGGACATCCCCCCCCCCCCCCCCCCCCCCCAAGGTCACCCCTGTGCGCGCAAGCGCGAAATTAACGCTGGCGCGTCCTGGCGCTAATGCGTAAGCAGGGGCGGCGGAGCTATTTCTAAAGTGGAAAGCACCAACAAAAAACGGCACTTACAAAGCGAAATCTCAAAGCGAAAATATATATTTTTTAGACATTGGTATATACCCCTTCATTGTGATTCAATTATCAGGGACGATTTCAATATTTGTTTTTCTTTATATATTATACAAGAACTTGGAGAGGGGCTTGGAGAGACACTTGATATGGAATTTTTAATGGGTCACTGAACCTGTCATGAACTGACAGATCACGATTGATGATGATTGCTTAAGCATCACACTTTCGGCTGGGTGTGACTGTCTGAATATTCATTTGCGAGCGAGAAAAAAATGTAAGATCTGTGAGGTCGCAGAATGAAAAATTACATCTTATAAAGAGGGAAAAAACAAATCATGATGGGGTTATAAGCACATAACGGAAGACTGAAAAGACCTCTGTTAAGTGACATATAATAAATTGTATCATCTATAAATGCGAGCGAGCGAGCTTTAGGGGAAATTACTCTTAGTCGCTTTAAATTAGGTGCAAGACTAATGATGAGAGGTAAAGGGGACACTTATCGAAAGGGATAAAGACACTTATTAGAAAAGAAAAGGAGCATGTGTCAAGGTACAAAGAGTAATTATCAAAGGTTCAAACGGGGCACTTCTTACACCTGAAAGGAGGCACTCACCAGAAATGAGATAGGGCACTTATAAGTATGGGAAATGGGCATTTGTCGACGGAAAAGGGGCATCCATCAGAAATTGATTTATCAGAGGTGAAAAGGGGCATTTATGAAAAGGGGATAGGTCCCTTATTAGAAAGGAAAAGGGGCACGATTCAAAATAAAAGGGCAGTTAGCAGAGGTGAAAATGGGCACCCATCATAGATGAAAAGAGTACTTATCAGGAAGGGAAGGGGTACTTTTCAAAGTAAAACGAGCATCTCTCAGATTTGAATAGGGGCAATTATCGGAGGTGAAGAGCGCACTGAAGTGAAAAGAATTAACTTCTCGTATATGAAAAAGGTCATTTACCAGAGATGAAAAGGGGTACTTATGAGAATGAAAAGGGACACTTTCTATTTATGAAGGGCCTCATTTTTCTAAATAGCCCTTATCAGATAGGAAAGGGGGCACATGTGTTGATAAAATGTGCGCTTATCCGAGTTAAAAAGGGGTAGCTCTAAAAAGGGGAAAAGGCAGGGGCACTTCTTACAAAGTAAAAGTGGCCCTTTGGGGGTACTTGAAAAGTGGGGGGGAACTTTTCCCCCTACCCCTGCCACCCGCCCCATCATCTAAAAATCCAAAATGATGTTGTAAAGGGGCCGGGCGCGGCTTTATCATGAGTGCTTTTATGTGAACCTCTTCAATTTTTTATGAATATATTAATTATACTGGATTCCGACCCAGATTGCACACCCTAAAATGATAGTATGATCATCCCTAATACGCTTGCAGTTCACGTATGCACCCCTTCCTCCTGATCCACCGTTACCGTCACTGCCATTTACGTATGGCCGGCCGGTGTGACCGCGCCGTTTGTCCTACCAGTTTCGTTTGTCCGTCGGACATAATATGCGGGTTTTCTGCTCGCACGGATCGTCCGAGGGACGATCCGTGCGGTTTGCTATCCGCGCAGTCTGTCCCCCCATTGTTTTACGTGTATATTTGATAAAAGGTAAATATTAAAGGAAGCAACTCGGCAAATCAATGTATTTAGACTCATTGTAAATCATGTGGTTGGCATTTTTACTCGAAATTACATAATAATAACTCTCTACAATTTTTTAAAGCAAATGGGCCAGTCCTTTTGAAAGTAGAAGTGAATATTTTCTTTAAAACCTTTATTCTATGAAGGCATACTCGTGATATCGGCCCCACAATTACTGTTGAAATCGATTGTACGTGGCTTCGTACTTCAACCAACTCACTACTAGTATATACTCGTGATAAAATTGATTAAAAATGGGGTTGAAAGTGAATGGGGGAGGCTAGAGTATTTAAGATAAGGTAGAGCGTAGCACGAATTGGCGGATGCTCAGGAGGTAGGGGCATTTAATTACGGTCAGATGAGCATATTTTAATACCTTATTCATGACACTGGCAGGTCACTAATTGGCGTATGGTCCAAGGGGCGGAGCCCCCGGAAGCGCAGGGGTTTTAGGCATTACAATTAAGGTCAGATTAGCATCCAGGGGCCAGCCTTAGGGCCCAAGATGGGGTACAGGGGGCAGAGCCCCTGGAATTAGCTCAGGGGTATGGGCATTTAATTACGGTTACATGAGCATACTTTCTTTTCTATTTAATTCTCTTTAATATACTTTTTGTGTGGGGGTGGGAGGGGGGGCTTGAGCCCCCAAGCCCGCCGTTCCGCGGGACCTGACATGTCGGCCTCTAAATAGTAAATAAGCACATTTCTTGCCTGACTGTAAATTGTGATATATGTCATTCTCCAACAAACGCATAAAAAGTATAATTTACTAAAAAGTGAGGAAAAATCCCGGAAAATTAGGCCATTTCAGCAACATCTGTATATCACTGGTATCAAATTAGAACCAAAAAAAAAAATCACTTTTCAAGTTTATTTTGGTGGGGGGGGGGGGTAGAAACTGGCTGAATACTTACACCTATGGTGTCGAGGGGCTCTTTCTTCATTTTATTGTTCGGTAATAAATAAGGTTAGTTTGTGTGGGTGTCACTCAGGCGCGGGTATACGGGGGGCGATGGACCCGCCCCCCCCCTCTTTGAAAAAATAAGAAAGGAAAGGAAAGAAAAAAGAAAGGAAAGGAAAAAGTAAAGAAAGAAGGGCTAAAAACACGAGTTAGAAGTAGACCCATCAGGGCACTCACTTATCCGTATCAGGAGGAAAAATACACGGGGGCTCGGGGTGAATTAGCCCCCGAAATGCCAAAAAGAGCCCCCGAAAGTCATAAAAGTAACCCCGAAATGTTTAAAGTATTTTTTCCCTGATCCGTATATAGGACAAGGCCCTGGGGCAGCTAGCCATACTCCGATATTTGGGTCGTTTTCCGATCAGAACTAGCCCTAACTATCATTCCAGGATTTTTTGTTTCAGAACCTAAGACAAAGTTACCCAATCCCTTTAAGTTTCAAAAAGTAGACTTCATTGAATTGTAATTAGGCTTAGGAACCAGGGGGAGGGGGCTTGGGGGGCACAGCCCCCCCAAAAAAAAAATATTAAGGGGGGGCTCAGAGATCATTGAGCCCCCCCCCCCCCAATATTTTTGGCGGGGCTTAGATATCATTGAGTCCTTAGGGGCTAAGATACCATTGAGCCCCCAATATTTTAAGTGGGGCTCAGATATCATTGAGCCGCCCCCAAGACTTATTGCGGGGCTCGGATATCATGAACCCCCCTCCTCCCCAATCATTATATTCTAGGCATGAAATTCATGTATACCTATAATCTACAGACTTACCATTCAAATATTTTATAAATATTTATTTGGGGAGGAGGGGGGGGGGGGGGCCTCAGACATCGGATCTCGCATATCATTGACCCAACAAATATATTTGGTGGATCTCGGATATCATTTTAAACCCCCAAATATTTTGGAGGGACTCTGATATCATTGAGCCCCCCCCCCCCCCCCATATGTTGGTGGGGCTCAGATATCAAAAGCCCCCCCCCCCCTCAATTGTTTTTGGTGGGGCTCGGATAACATCACGGAGCCCCCCGATATTTTTGAGGGGCTCGGATATCATTGAGCCCCCCCCCCCCCCCCCCCCAATATTTCGGCCGGGCTCGGTTATCATGAGCGCCCTCCCCAATATTTTGTTCGTGTTGATGAGTTGAGGGAAGTGTATGCCGGAGATATTGATTTTGTAGCATTAACTCAGCAGCTAACAAGCCTCCAAGACGTGTCTGACGATGAGAGTAAACCTATCAAATACATTAAAACAATCTGTGAGATTTTCAACAACAGTCCAATCTATAAGAGATCATTCTCAGAGGTGCACATTCTTCTTCTCATTTACCTTACAATCCCAGTTACAACGGCAACTTGCGAGAGAACATTCTCTGTCTTGAAACGGATCAAAACTTCTCTGATAAGTACAATGACCCAAAGAAAGCTCAACCAAAGCTTAATATTACACATATATAAATCTCGTACAGATAAACTGAACTTGAAAACTATTGCCCAAAACTTTGTTTCCAGAAACACAAGAAGACAAAACTTCTTTGGCACATTTGTCTGAGGCTGCATGAAAAGAAGAAAAGTCTGAAATTTTTCGCCGCGATGACATAGACGAGGAACAAAGAATTTATTTTTAGATGCAAATTAAAGACAAAGGAGGATCTCAGAATTATATTTTTGGGTGGTGCCACATTTTAGTTTTTAAATATGTCCGATTATAGGCATGTGTGACAAAAAAAAGTTTTGTTTTTCACGTTCCTGGGGTATTATTTTTTCCAAAGGTGTTAAATGGGTGTTATTTTAACATCTAGTACTTTGTCATACTTAATAAAAAAAACTGAATATCTTATAATTCAACGATTTCTTCAAGTAGGCCTACTTTTATTAATTTCTTGAACTGCTTAAAAGTAAGGCTACAAAATAATGCTTTGTTATTGTAGAGCTGTAGTGTGAAAAGGCTACTTAGTAATTCACATTTATAGATTGGTGCACATCATTATGCTTGATCATCCTTTATTTGCTACCTATGATATTTGAATATTCATTATTTCCTTTTATTATATAAATGAACATGTAAATCCCTATATATGCAAAATAAACCATGGAGGTTTAAAGTTGTAAAGCCCATGGCAGTTCAACACACGCAATCATGAAATAAGGGTGTCTTCATCGAAGTGTCTCTGTAAGTTTAGAACGACGCCCTGTGCCTACCCGATCAGGCCACTCTACATTCAGGGGCGTCGCTAAAGGGGGGGGGGGGGTGTGGGGTTGAAGTCGGTGGTATTTTTTATGTCGGTCGGCCAGCAATTTTTCCCCCTTAGAACTGTGACTTGTTATCGGACAAAGAAACATTTTTGAAAATTCAGACAATGATTTAGAGTCGGTTCAATGAATCGTCTTCTTTTTCTAATAATTTAATGAAACGTCGAAGCTCCCGCGCTTCGCGCGAGAGGGTGAGAAACTGAATTCAGACAATTAGGGTTAAGAGTAGAGAACGGTATACAACAAATCGTCTTCTTTCTATAATAATTTAATGAAACGTCTAAGCCTCCGCGCTTCGTGTGGGATGGGGAAACTGAATTCACACAAGGATTAAGAGTCGAGAACGGTACAACAAATCGTCTTCTTTTCATAATAATTTAATGGAACGTCTAAGCTACCGCGCTTCGCGCGGGAGCCCTTTCACCCATCCCCTCCCCCACCTAGGGAGCGCTTTGCGCGCTCTTTAAGTGATTCGCTTGCTCAATACCGCCCCTCCCTAAAATAAGATCCTAGCTACGCGCCTGCATTAAAATATGTAGCCATGATGCTTACTAAGTTGACGAAATAATTTGTATATTTATGTCGTCGACGAAAATGACCATTTGCGCATAACAATTTAGCCTTTGGCCCGGGTTTATTTGGGGTTAAATTTGTAGATATTGGAACATTTAATTTTGTCGGTAATTAATTGGTGGCTTGTTTTGTCGGAAAATCGTTGGCCTCTATACCCCCCCCCCCCCCCCCCACTGAAAAAGGTCTAGCGACGCCACTGACGACACATCAGGCCTATACTTGCGTTTTGTTAGAGGCTCAAGTATCCGGGCCAGCTATTTATAGTTGAGTTAGTTTTGAAGAAAAACAAAACGAGTACTCCCTCTCCAATCGTATTGGTTATTGGGGAATTTCGAATGTCATCAAATATGTTTTTTTTTCCTTTTAACATAATAATTGTTTTGCGACTCAATTCAGGCCTGACTAAGTATAAACTTTTTCGTAAGGCAACAGACAAGTAATTTAGTCATATACCTGATTAACATTTAAAGATTTCCTACACTAGTGCCTGGCCGTGCGTGTCCCATATTTGAACACTAAGTTGCACCTGAAATTGCAACAAGTGCATTATAAGCTCTAAACGCTTTCTTTGATACAAATACACCAACAAAAAATCCCCAAAGCTTGAATGCATACTATTTCACAAGATGTAATAATAATAAAAGCCCAATAGTCCACTCCAAATTTTATTAAACCGAAACGGAAATTCTTTTTGCCCAATTGATCGTGAGCCCGGCAATTAAACAATATGAATTATATTAATGATAAACTTACATGTACATGCAAATGCAGGATCATTTTTGCGCTTCTTGCTCCCAGCAAGATAGTTTCCTCCTACATTTAATTTTGTTGCTGTTATGAGTTTATGAGTTTATATTCATATTTTTGTTATCAAACAGGAATAAATAAGTGAATATATAAATACATTTGTACAATGATAATTGTAAAATGATGATAGAAGAACCAATGAAAATCGCAACTGATCTTCCCTAATTCCTTTTCTTTTCTTCCTCTTTGTTTTCTGTCCCTTTCTCTCCTCTTTTCCTTTCACTTCCCTTACTTCTCTCTCTCTGTCTCTCTCATTTAAGTTTGCTGAGGGAGGCAGGGGCCTTTCGCCCCCTCCCCCCGATCCACGCGATTTTGGTGGGATTAATCGCAACTGATCTCTGCTTCTTTTCACCCTTTTCTTTTCTTCTTCCTCTTTTGTGTTCCATTTTAGCTCTCCTCTTTCCCTTTCCCTTTTTTCTCTCTTTTTCTTTGGCGGGGAGGGGGTGGGGTGGGGTGGTCGGGGAGGGGGGGGGGGGGGGTCAGTGGCAAAGTCCTTTCTCCGCGATCCACATCTTGTTTGCAGAAAATTTGATGTATGTAGAAAAAAAGGATTAAGATCCCGTGCAACGCTTCGAAATTTAAAAGAAGAATAAGAAAAATAAATTTGAGATTCGACCTTTATGTCTAGACGTTGCATAATGCAATTCGTTTTGGTATTTTATTCCATCTCAGAGTGGTTATAGACGTTATTTTGTAAGGATAATAAAGATAAAGCTGTCCGGGTTTTTAAAGATAATGCGTCAAAAAAAATCGAACAAGCTGTTTATTTCTTTATTCATGGTCTGTTTCTACTGTTTATCTATTTTCATTGCCAACCCTCGAAAACGAATTTATTATGCATTTCACAGAGGAGTTTTGCATAGGAGAACTATATATATATATATCTATATATATGTATGTATACATATATATATATATACAAATTATTTATTGGGCTTATTTGCTTTCTAATGGATCCGTACAATATGGCACAGCTTTAGGGGCCTGGAAGAGGTCCTACCGGGGTTCCAGGGCGGAGCCCCAGGATGCTCTCGAGTTTATTTGACTTTCAAGAGAAAGTGTCTCTAAGATATAAAGAGAGATTATTTCTTCAATGAAGTGAAAGGACTCTTGAAAATAAAATAGCCCTTTCATTTCATTTTAGAAATAAACTCTAATCCATCCCTTGATATTTAAATTGCACTGCTCCTACTTCGTGCTTTGTTCACACTCTCCCTGATCTATAAAGAGTGCTATCTCTATTTGATCATCAACAGAAGCAAAATGCTAGGCCACGAACTTTTCGAAGCGTGACCAGATTCAAAGTATGCTTAAATGGGGGCATTGATGTATGTAGAAAAAAAGGATTAAGATCCCGTGCAACGCTTCGAAATTTAAAAGAAGAATAAGAAAAATAAAGTTGAGATTCGACCTTTATGTCTAGACGTTGCATAATGCAATTCGTTTTGGTATTTTATTCCATCTCAGAGTGATTATAGACGTTATTTTTTAAGGATAATCAAGATAAAGCTGTCCGGGTTTTTAAAGATAATGCTTCAAAACAAATCGAACAAGCTGTTTATTTCTTTATTCATGGTCTGTTTCTACTGTTTATCTATTTTCATTGCCAACCCTCGAAAACGAATTTAGTATGCATTTCACAGGAAGTTTGCATAGGAGAACTATATATATATATATATATATATATGTATGTATACATATACAAATTATTTATTGGGCTTATTTTCAAGTTTTCTAATGGATCTGTACAATATGGCACAGCTTTAGGGGCCTGGAAGAGCCCCTACCGGGGGTTCCAGGGCGGAGCCCCAGGATCAGGGGCGTAGACAACGGGGGGGATGAGGGGGATGCATCCCCCCCACCTCACAAGGTGGGGGGGATGGCATGTACAATCATCCCCCCCAGGTTTTGGGGAATGATATTTGCTTACTTAATAAGTCATAATGATGATAATAATAGTAATAATAATAATGATAACAATTATAATATTAATAATAATAATAATTATGATGATGATAATAATAATCCTCATCATTATTGTAATTGTGTTTATTGTTATTAGCCGCATTCACACGGTGAAAGCCAATTCAGACGGTAAAAAAAAGAAAATCTTACAAGTATTTTGTGGTTATCTTGTGGTTTGGAAACCACAAGATAACCACAAGATTAAACAGGCGCGGATCTACGGGGGTGGGGGGGGGGTTAGGGGGTTTAAACCCCCCCCTTGGGCGGCCCAAAAAAACAAACAAACAAAAAAAGGGAAAAAAAAGAAGAAAAAAAAAGAAAAAAAGAAAGAAAAAAGAACGCACGCTGGAGAGAAACCCTTTCAAGTGCAAATATTGTGAGAAGATATTCAACTCATCTGGTAACTTAACCAAACATATGATAACTCTGGATATAACTGTGTATTTAACTGTTACTTGATTTAAAAAGACGTTATCATGCACTGCTTTTTATGGTCTCCATTGTGTTAATAGATGCCAGGAAAACATCACTTACGGGGTTCAAATAAACACCCCCCAAAAAATCGGCTCGCCGCTTCGCGGCTCGTGGACCATGCTCCGCATCGTCATTATTTTGGTCAACCCCCCCTTAGCAAAAAGCTAGATCCGCCCCTGAGTCATCCCCCCCAGGTGTACGAACCTGTCTACGCCACTGCCCAGGATGCTCTCGAGTTTATTTGACTTTCAAGAGAAAGCGTCTCTAAGATATAAAGTGAGGTTATTTCTTCAATGAAGTGAAAGGACTCTTAAAAATAAAATAGCCCTTTCATTTCATTTTTAGAAATAAACTGCTCCTACTTCGTGCTTTGTTCACACTCTCCCTGATCTATAAAGAGTGCTTTCTCTATTTGATCATCAACAGAAGCAAAATGCTAGGCCACGAACTTTTCGAAGCGTGACCAGATTTAAAGTATGCTTAAATGGGGGCATTGATGTATGTAGAAAAAAAGGATTAAGATCCCATGCGACGTTTCGAAATGTTAAGAACTTAGAATGAGAAAACTAAAGTTGAGATTCGACCTTTATGTCTAGACGTTGCTTAATGCATTTCGTATTGATATTATCTCCCGTCTGAGAGTGATTATAGACGTTATTTATATGCAGGCGCGCCGGAAGCAGTTTGGGATTGGGGGGGGGGGGGCAAACATTCCAGGGGGCTCATCTTCCAGGGACAGTGAGCCAGTGACGTAACGAGCAAAAACGTTTGGAAGAGGGGGGGGGGGGGGCAGAAGAAAAATCTGCATCACCACCACTCTTACACGTTACATGCAGGCCCCGCGTGGATTATTAACGATCAGGTAGATCGTAAATTGGCGTGGGGTCCAGGGCCTGAGGTTATTTAATAAAAGGATCATCCGACAAATAATCATTGTGATTCAAATTGATGCAAGGATTTTTTTGAATAAGCAATACTTTTCACCAGAATCTTCTTTGTAAAAACGACTTTTACAAATCTCAGCCATGCAAATCTGCCACTGTGTTGTAAGATCGCTTTCAGATTAGGAGAAGTGTATTCTTTAATGAGTATTTTACATTGAATGGAACGTCTCAACTCAGTAAGCATGGCTGAGATTTGTAAAAGTTGTTTTTACAAAGAAGATTCGAGTGAATAGCAGTGCTTATTCAAACAAATATTCGCATCAATTTGAATCACAATCATTTTGTCGCTTAATCCCTTTTAATGACCTTGTTTTCCTTAGTCGTTTGCAAGGGGAGAAGAAGATATGTCACGTTAAAGACATCATAAAGATCGTTGTTGTATGCGTATATATTATATATACACAGGCCCCGCGGAACGTTTATCAAAGTGGGGGGGGGGGGGGGCTAAAGTACTTACGATCAGGTAGAGGGTAGCGAGCGTAAATTGGTGTGTGTGTGGGGGGGGGGGGGGTTCAGGGGTTTTAGGCATTTAATTACGGTCAGAGAAGCACAAATATTTTGATGCCACATTTGTGTCACTGGCAGGTCAGGGGGGGGGGGCGTTTTTTATTTTATTTCTTAAGGTAATATTTACGTTACTATCCTATTTTTTACCGGTTTGGGAGGCTAGTGGGGTGGGGAGGGAGCGGGCCGGTAGAATCGGCCCGTGGATCCGCGCCTGTCCAAAATAGCACACACACAAAATCGCTTTGCCGCTATACGCGGCTCAGTAAAGAAAGAATGTAAAGGTTGCTCCGAATAATGTCACGAGGAGGAAATAATGTGCAGAACGGGAAAAAATCGAGAGAATGTCATCAGGGGATGGGGGTCAGTAACAGCTATGTAGCTTGTAAATTTGTAAGAGGGAAAATGCTGATTAAAATGATAATGATGAAATAGCAAATAATTGAGGAGTATCATAGGTACCAATTCAATGGATATTTGTATAAAAAAGAGCCCCCGTCAGTACTAAAAGAGCCCCCGTGAGAAGGCTCACGGGGGCTCTTTTATGGGGGGAAGAGCCCCCGTGGAAAAAAAATTAATTTGAGCCCTGATCGCTGTTATAAAAACCTCCAATGATAAATGTAGGTAGCATGCGCAATGTTTAGGAAATTTAATTCCTGTTAACTTTCCTTTTCTTTTAATTCAGGCTGTTATTATTGTTATGTTCTTTTGGGTTAAAATACAAACCATCTTTACTCCTTTACTGCTTTTCTTTCTTTTTTTGAGGGGGGGGGGGCGTTTTGGGGGGCAAAAATGCGTTTTGCCCCCCACTTTTTTGACTGGGGGGCAACTGCCCCCCTGCCCCCCCCCCACTTCCGGCGCCGTTGTTTATATGGATAATAAAGATAAAGCTGTCCGGGTCTTTGAATATAATGCTTCAAAACAAATCGAACAAGCTGTTTATTTCTTTATTCATGGTCTGTTTCTACTGTTTATCTATTTTCCTTGCCAAACCAAAAAAAAAACGAATTTATTATGAATTTCACAGAGGATTTCACAGAGGATATTGATGAAACATAATTATGGGCGCAGGCCAAGATTTAAACCCACTCAAGTGTGAATTTGGCGCATCTTCCCTCATCTTCTTCAACCAGGAAATGGACTTCATTGTAGCCAGGGGCGTAAATCCCGGGGGGGATGGGGGGGCTGCATCCCCCCCCCCCCTGGCTTGAAGTAGGGGGGGGGTGGCCTGTACAAACATCCCCCCCTGATATCATCCCCCCTGAACAAAAATGCTTATTCAGCGGTCGACTGAGTCGTTGCGATTTTTTTGGAGACCAAAAAAGAAAGAAAAACTGTCCTCTTACCCCCCCCCCCCCCCCCCGCTTATTCAGCGGTCGGCTGAGTCGTTGCGAAATTTTCGGCCCGATTTATAAATGTTAAAACCCCCCCTATCGCCGATCATCCCCCCACCCCCACTCCTCGGTACGGATTTACGCCCCTGATTGTAGCCTTAGGACAGGATGGTGAAATAAAATTGATAAAAGAACATCATAATCAGATTATCCGACCCCGGAAACCCCATGAATTCATCAACTTTTATCATACTGGTCCTTTTCCTTTTGAAACTACGCTTGACCTTTAACTCGGATGGCGGCCATTTTTTATTTGGCCAATATGGCCAGCATGACAGCCCCAAGGAGACCTGTAATTGATACAAGCAACATCATAATCAGATTCTTTGACCCAGAAAACCCCCTTTCTATATATTAAAAAAAACAAAAACATTTTAGCTCTTTTGAGGGGGGGTTCGACCCCCCCCCCCCCCCCTTCCCCTCGGTACGCGCCTGCATGTGCATCCCTTCCTCCTTATTCCCTTATCCATCGTTACCGTCACTACCATTTGAGTAGGGCCGGCCCCCTCTTCAATAACGGCTTCCAAGCCTCCGAGAATGACCCCAGAATTTATAGATTACCATTCTGCCGTTCTTTGGATCGAGGGGCCGGGTGCGGCCTTTTTAGAAGTGTTTCTACACTAACCTTTTCATGCACTACGGCTTAACATAAACAAGCATGCTAAGATTTTTTGAAAAAAACATAATTCCGACTCAGTTTCGCATAACTTAAAAATAAGAATACGGCCAGTCACCCCTCCCCCCTCCCCTCAATACATCCGCCTTCACGAACCCCCCTTCCCCTTGTCTTACCCTTATTCGTCGTTACTGTCACCAATTTTTAGTGCCACTTCGTTGTCTTTCTTTCTCCCCGGCTCCTCTCTTCTTTTTCTTTCCTCTTTTTTAAACTCTCCCTCTTTTCTTTTCTTTTTTCTTCTCTTTTCTTTTATCTTCTCCCTTTTCCCCCCCTTTTTTGTTTCTTTCTTCTTTACTTCCTCTTTTTCCTTCTCAATTTTTTTGCGCCGCCAATAGGGGGGGCCGCGGCCGTTTCGGCCCACCCCTGGATCCGCCACTGGGTTAAACCGCTGAAACCCCCCCCCCCCCTCCCCTCTAGATCCGCCCCTGGTAATCAAAACAAATTGAATGGAAGTTAGCAACTTCATAGGGGTCTTGAAGGCTAGACTATCCCTCTAAATATTATTGTTTTGGATGATCACACATATAATACATGGGTACTTTCTACTTATAGTTCAGTGTACGTGAATCAGCAATTTGTTATCAGTTCACGTAGGCGTGGTGCATGCTCAGACACTCTCTAAAAAATCGCCCGAAACTAGCTAGCTCTTTGCAAATATGTTCGCTTTGAGGGGGATGTTAATGCCAAGTCGTGCCGCTGCTCTGGCGAGGACCTTGAGGAGCACCGGTCTGTACTCTACTGCAACTGCACCACAACCTATTGTGACGCCCGACATCCATTTCAACAAGGTTTGTTAATCAATTCATTCTTCTTCAATTAGTTTTATTTGTACATATGATTATGAGTAAAAAGAGCAATCATTCATTCATTCAAAATGGTTAAATTCAAATAGTCTACATTCCTCACTTCCGCAAGGCCGAATTCCGAAAGTAAATTTCCAATTGCAATTAATGAATGTCATTTCAAGTTCATCAAGATGTACATGTAGACTACACTACAGTACAGTAGTCTATGTACATTATTAAAAACATCGACAATAAAAAGGCATTATTACTTTATTAGAGTATCATGAATAGAAGAAAAGTAATTACCGCATAGAATTAGAATGATCAAGAAACAGGCATTAAGATTAATAAGACTAGGGTCTAGAGTGAATATCTAGTAAATCTAATTAAATAAGATGAAATATGTTATGACGATGGATGGGTAATTAGGAAAAATCCAACAATGTCGATGAAGGAGAGAAGGAGAGCGAGAAGATACAAAAGGGGAAGAAAGAGATTTTTTTTTTAAAGGAGACATGAAGATTGAGAGAAGAAATGATGTGTGTGTGTGAGGAGAGAGGAGATGGATAGATGAGAGAGTGATCGAGAGAGAGAGAGAGAAAGATATTAAGAGAGATCGAAGGAGATGGAGAGAGAATTAAAGGAGATAGTGAGAGAAGGATAGAAACAGAAAAAGGGAAGGAAAAATTAAAATTATTATTAAAAGAAGTGACATATACGACGTGATAAAACTTTATCAAGATGCAAGAAATGACATAATAATAGTGGGTTCTTGTATAGCGCTCATGTCTGTCGGACTTGACACTCCTGGCGCTCCCTCAATTCATTAAGATGAAAGTGTAATCTTAAAATTTTTCCTTCTCGATCTCTCACTCCCCTTTTTCTCTCTTCTTCTCTTTAATCTACTTTACTCTTTAGTTTATCCTTACTCTTCCATTGCTCTCTCCCCTCCTTTATTTTATTGTTTTATCTTTAAAAATAAATCCAATGACAATTTATGATATTGTTTGTTTGTCCAGTTGTTCATCAACAACGAGTGGGTAGATGCTCAGAGTGGGAAGACGTTTCCAACTATCAACCCAGCTACAGAGGATATCATCACTCACGTGGCTGAAGCTGACAAGGTATGCTCGTTTTTTATGGTTGAATGGCCCAATCTAAAGATTGGGAGGAGGGGTGGAAGCAGGGGGGGGGGGGAGGGGCAGGGGCGGATGTTGATATCGCAAGTATCAAATTTACATTTTCTTAAATTTCAAGTAATCAAAGGGAGCGAGCAGAAAAATGTACACTTCACTATGGTAGATTTTTACGCTGGTGGCATTCTTTGTCCGTCTGTCCCAGTAGAAGAAAGGTCAAAGGTCATAGAGGTCTTCTTTTTTTTTTAGATTACAGGTTTTTTCCTTGTGATCACAATAATTATGTCAAGAACTTATTGAGGAACATGTATGAACTTCAAACAGAATTACTGATCCAATTACATTTTGTGGCTAATTAGATCATAGGTCAGGATCATATGTGACCCGGCACCACAAAACCAACAAAAAGTCGCAACCAGCGATTCTCCGTAATCAGCTAAAATGTCAATTTAGGTGAAAAAAATAGATTTTTGTTTTTTTGCATTTTCTGAAAGAGTGGTCTTTTCTGTACCTAGTATCAAAATTTGGAAGTCTAAAACATAGTAGAAGATGTGTTTTAAACGGTTTTTCTAGACCAGTTTTTTTCGCACAGCCTTCGGTCTCTTCCAAAATTTGATCACTTTTCCCGAGCGAAATTATCGTAGGAGTGGAAATGGTCGGTCGTTGCTAACGGGTCGTGCTACGCGGGCTGTGATTGGTCCATTATAGCAATCAGTGCGGCGCGCCATTTTGTTTGTATCCGCTTTCACATCCGAGTTCCAGATTTGCGTTCGTCTTATATTCTCCGTTAACGACTTCGACTAGCTTGATTGTACATCACATATCCAGAATTTGTTGATCAAGAGTAGACCTAAGAACATTATTATATTTTATACATTTGAGAGTGACAAGTTGCGAAAAAGTCTACAACGTCGTTACAATGCCAGGTTTTGTACGTGAGCAGAGCCGTGGGATGGTACCGGGGTGCACCAACGCAGATGCCCGGGTAGCTCGGGCGGTCAACGAAGCGATGATGCGGGGGCTAGCTGCGGGGGATCAGGCCAACCTTACAGCTTTGCTTACTGAACACTTCGGGCAAGACAGCGACGAGAGAATTCCTGATAATGTGGTTACAAATAATTGCCCAGATGTATACAAAACAAGATAGGTGACAAGCAGTGTGTAAGGGGGAACAAAAAGACTCCGGGTCCACCATGAATAGGCATTGTCTAGTGCAGGTGTCTCGGCACTATGTTGCAGTTCACTTAATCTGTCCAATTACAACTCTATACATTTACAACATAATAACTTTTGAAAGACTTAAGTCCACACATTGAAACCTCAGAAACATAATGAACAGACTATGTTTGACCATCAGGCCAAATTTCAGCCTAATCTGAAAATCTCTTCATAGTGGTTGCTATGGCCTTTTGATTCACCCTTCTATTGATTTCCCTGTGGTTTGCTTGCTCCGCATGCTTGAATAGCCCCAAACTTTAAAGCTCTCTTTCTCACAATTTAATACCAGTAACCTCCCTCATCAGCTCTTTTCATTCACTAAATTGAAAGGGTTAGGAAGCTTCAATTTGGACAAGTAATATACCATTTTAATGAGGAGAACTTCTTCTTTCATAATCAGATGAAATCAGGAAAATAATTTTTTGCGACTTTTTGGTGGTTTTGTGGTGCCGGGTCACATATAGTGGTCAGTTGACAATTGAGTTTGGGCTTTTTGTTTTCAGCGTGATATGTCACGAACAATTTCTTCCATTTCCTTTACTGAATTTAGGGCCTAGGTCCATAAGAGACGCAGTGCCAGTGGCATTTGACTTGTTTTCCCTTTCTTTTTGTATGCGAGGCTTTGCATGCTCAGAAGATAATACAAAAAGGGAAAACAATAAAAACTACCCCCAACCACACACCATTATCATAGGCCACCTAATTGCACATATTCAAGGTGGTGGGTGCCCCAATATGAGGTGGTCATTGTTTGAATATTTACTGGAGAATTTTATTGGATTCAAGGAATGAATGAATGAATACACTGAATTTGTGGATGTAGGGTTGGGGTGGGGTGCAATTCAGCCTGTGCCCCCCCCCCCCTTATGAAACCCATGTTGCATACCTTGAGTACACAACTCTGAGTTTGCTCCCCCCCCCCCCCAGGCCTTTGTTCGAATTAATGGCCTTGTCCTTTTCAATTTTCCTTTCAATTTTGGAGCTATTGACTTCTAAATCTCATAATTCACTGGTGTATGGAACTAGCACGCGATCTATTATTCTTAGTTAAAAGCCAGCATATGGACTAGATATGTGTTTAATACAAAGAAAAAAGAGAGATTTTAGTGAGTTTTGTAAAGTTCACAATGAAAGCTCCGTTTATTTTGTAATTTTTTTTTTTAATAATTAAAGATCCCCGAAGTGCACCTCGAGTTTATATGTACATGTATCTTCTCTGCACTTCGAAGACGAGTCAACTCACAAGTTGTTTTTACCCCTATTTTAAGTTAAATATGGGTATTTAGATTTTGCAATATCTTCAAAGTAGTGACATTTCAAGCTAAGTTCATAATGGAGAACAGGATAATGCACCTTCATTACAAACCAAAAAAACATTAATAAAGACACAAAATATGAAACATAATTGTGTAAATAATACCAAAAGAAATAAACCAATAGTACCAGTGATTGCTCCGTCATTAATAGCTGTTGTTTCACTTTGCACTTATGAGTATGAAAATAGTGTATATTGTATCTTTTGATGTTTAATTATAAATTTCAATTAAACCGAACCTTGTTTTGATATGTTATCAAACTTTATATTACAACTATGTTTTGTTTTGGGTTAGGCCGATGTGGACATTGCCTACCATGCTGCAAATGAGGCCTTCCGTCTTGGCTCACCCTGGCGTACCATGGACGCCTCCGAAAGGGGGCGCTGTCTCAATAAGCTAGCCGATCTGATCGAAAGAGATCAGATCTACCTCGCTGTGAGTATCAACAAAACCTGTAAATCTTGAGCTCATTAGCTCTACATATTTAGAAGGAAAAAAGAAGAAATATCTCTCCCTCCATTAAAGCCCCACTGTACTACTTGTAGCGGTGCCTGTTGGTCCCCCATGATCCTCTTTTTCTTATGTTAATAGAGAGCTAAGTTGATGAGATAGCCACCTGTCAGTGACCTTCCTGGGTGGTCTAATCCCTCATGGCCAAACTAGTACAAACAGGCTTTGAATAAAAAAAACGAGAGAAGAAAAAGGGATGACTTGGACTCCCTTTTCCCCTGAACGTCTATGGATCCGGTAACAGTATCAGTAAATTGAAATGCAGCTTAGAGCAAAAAGCTCAAAAAGAAAGAACATGATAATCTTGAGAATGTAGGCTTTGTGGGCAAAGGGCCAAGGTTGCCTTCTTGAAGTACCATTTGCATATTTTGTTCTTATTGATACTCCCTCATGCCACTCGTTTGTGTAGATAAATGTAATGCAATTTTAATCCTTGACTAATAAGAATTTTGATGGCTTGTAGTAATTGTTTAAAAAATTGCTGAAAATAAATAAGTTTAGCAGTGAATGAGCATCACTCATGCATAGCAAAAGTTTGAAACTGAGGTATGGCGTGTACATTATTTGACAGAGCTTGGAGACGCTGGATAATGGCAAGCCCTTCCAAGCGGCAATGGCGGCAGATGTTGCGCTCACTATGAAATGCTACAGGTATGACATCAGACTCTATTTACTCAATGATACTTTGGTCATTTATTCATTCATTCATTCAGTCACTCATTGATTCTTTCATTTCTTCATCAATTTATTTACTGGGGTTATAGTAAGAGATTGAACAGGGCATTGGTATTCTTCTTTGATAGACATGATTTTTCCTTCAGAATTTGTGTATTGCAGTAATTGGAATTTTATCTGCGTATTAGAATAAGGATACAATTTCATCTGTGAGATTGATTCAGCTATAGCATTGGATATTTATTCATCTTTTTGTGGTATGCTTCAGTTTTTATGCAGATTTTTTTGTTTTTTTATTTAAGATACTATGCTGGCTGGACAGACAAAATTGAAGGGAAGACAATCCCAATTGGTAAGTCCAACTCCTGTTTCTATTATATTTCTTATTTGGCAACATGCATACACTTGAAAATGTATGCAATCTTAACATTTTATAAGGCAATTGCATACCAGTAGATTTATATTTAAAGGAAAAGTTCCATTCTGAAATCACATTGACTTCATAGAAAAAAAAGAGCAGAAAACAAGTTTCCCGATGTATGTGTTTTATGTTGCCTATTTTTGTAGAGATATCAATACATCAACAATGAATGAACAATGAATTCTGTGTTCTTCATCAAAATTCCCTCAACTTTCCTTTGACCTGTCCTGAGTCTTCTGTTGTCAGGGGGTAACTATTAAAAGGAGTGTAACATTTTATGTGTAGGCGTACACAAGCTTGAAAAGTGCATGCACACAGCATCATGGTAGAGTCTAGAAATAATTTCTGGGAATAAAGGAATAGATTTTGACCAGTGCACGCATCATACATAAAGATGCATTGCATTCACAGAGATGTCATCTGTTTTTATGCTTGTTGTGGAAAACCTGGCCAAAGGCAAAAGCATTGTTAAAGGAAACCTCACCTCAAGAAAGGTTAATTGCATTCTTGCCCATTAATCTACACGGTTTGCACCAAAGTGTATGAGAGAGGCGTACAGCAAGATGTTCTTACAATTTGCAGATCGAGAGAGAGAGAGAGAGGGGGGGGGAGACAGACAGAGAGAGGGAGAGACAGAGAGACGGACAGACAGAGACAAAAGAGAGAGTGGGGGGGGGGGAGGAGGGGGGGGGGGGGGGGGTAAGGTGAGAAAACACACACATATGATTGCGCATACAATTACTAAGCAGATGTACATTTTGCATGCATTGATATGAGAGAGTACATGTATTATAAGAGTTAAAATGCAAATCATATTAATGCTATTGAATATTAGGAATGCATTTTCCAGATTGAGATGCTTGACTGCTCTTTCAATGCATGAAGAAGGTATTGTATTTTTTCATGAGGGTGGATCGCTTTGTTCAAATATAGTCATTATATGCACCCATTTTTGGAATTCATGGGTCATGGCCATGGCCATGCTGCCATTAATGTGCTGTATTCAAAGACATTCATCTCTGTGTTGAAAAGGCAGGCACAGATTATTATATGTTTCCAGATGCAGTGCGGCTAATGATTCTATAGAGTTTATACATAAAACCTGTAGGACTAAAATATTTTGAAATGAATATAAGTTTAAAAAAATATAAATGTGCGGCTTAATTTTTTGTTTGTATTCATAAAGTATCATTTTAACAGGCCGTTGGATTTTAGGAATCCCCACTTCTCTTTTATGTAAAATTATATCTTGTACATGTAAGTACCGTATATAACGGTGTATAAACCGCACTTTTTTGCCGCCGAACAAATTTCAAAGTCGGGGGTGCGGTTTATACACGGTACACCAAAAAAAAAAAAATGGCAATGTCTCCCAGCTCGGTAATCGGTGTGTTGACTCACCACTCGGAAACTAGAACAACACTCAAATTTGTCTGTCATCTTGGTTTGAAAGTAATCTTTCTGATAGATCTCAATATGTAGTTTATAATAATTATTCCTCCAATTTTTCTTCTATTACATGGTGTACCACAAGGTTCTATCCTAGGTCCCTACTGTTTTTTAATTTACAGTACCGTAATGATCTTACACACACACAAAAAAAATCTCGGCAGGGGTGAAAAAGAGGGGTGCGGTTAATACACGAGGGCGGTTTATACAACGTTATTTACGGTACTTAAAGGTAATACAAAGTTTTGGGAAATGTTGAAAATTGGGTGGAAAGTGATTCTTTACAATTTTGATATATTTGGATGCCCCTGTGGATGTATTATAAGAAGTAGAAAATTTAGCCCCCAAAACTCTTCTGCTTTTGAGAAAAATTGAATATAAAAATTTACCGGTGCTCCCGGTACATTTTGATCATTTTCAAATAGCGCCTACGGCCATACAATGGTAGCTGCGACCATGAAAATCTCAGAATATGTACCGTAGTTGTGATATATAATTTCAGAACGGGAATAGCTAATCGGTCGATTTTAGTCAATAAACATTGTTTTATAGCTTAATTAATATCTTGACCTTGAGAGGGAGCTATACAACATAAAGAGTTTATTATTTACAATTTCATAACTTTAGACTCGATTTCAACCGCGGCAAGGATCACTGAATATTGTAGGACCGCATATGCTTCCAATATGTTCATTTGAACCAAATTCATGATCCCATACCAAAACTTTGTATTACCTTTAATTAATACACATGTATTTTTTATGCTTTTATAAACTTTCAATATACAGAAGGAAATAAATGAAATGAATGAATATAAGGCATTTAGAAATGAGATAATTTTGTAACATATATGAAAGGTGACATTTTTTTGCGTGCTCGCTTAACTCGCTCACAAAACTTAAGAACATACATGTATATGCCTGTAGGTGTGTACATGTACATGTACATGGCACTTGACTTGTTTCAGAGTTATGCACAATTAATATTCTGTGATCATTGGGATTGGGGTGACACTAAGCATTTTATTTCTGAAAAGTGTCCCATGACTTTGCATTTACTTAATGTGGAAATGTTATCACCAGATATTAATTAATCCAATGTGCAGGGTGCCATCACTTCAATTTTTTTTGCTAAAAGAGTGTCGTCTTCATACGACAGGAAGACTGTATTTTTCTTGCTGGTATTGGTTTTGAGTGGACTCCCCCCCCCCCCCCCCCCTTCCTCCCCCTTAGTGTTCAGCCTCGGTTGTGTGGGTTTTTTATAGTCATTTCCATTTCATTTATCTGAGGTCAGTAGAGGACATCAGTTGATCCATTGATATATAAAAGACAAATATTTGTGTTTTTCCTGATGAAGTGACAATCCCAGATGCAAACAAATAATTAGAGTCATTTTGCTTTTTCATACAAATGGGTATTTTTCCTTTCATATGGGTATGGTTTTGGAGGATCCAGTCGCACACCCCTGTCTAAAAGTACATGCAGATTATGTTACTATTTACATTTTTCTTGGCTTTTTTTCTTGAATAGATGGAGATTTCTTTGCGTACACCAGGCATGAACCGATTGGAGTATGTGGGCAGATAATTCCAGTAAGTATTTTTGTAATATCTTATTTATGTCTTTTTGTTTTTTGTTTTTTATAATCCATGAATCTATAGGCATGCATGTGTAAATATTGTGTAGTATATAAGGAAAAATCTGAACATTTTTTAGTAAATAAGGTGATGCATTTTGCATAAACCTTGATTTCTACATCTTTGTTTTCAAAAGTTCTTTTAAGAAATACTAAAGGGAAAACTTGCCTTAATTTATGCGTAACTACATGGTTTGTGTTTCTATTGGTGACCTTGATGTGTCATATAGTTTATCGGTAGATTCATATTTTAATGTAGGTATAGTAAGAAATATACTGGTACTAGTTATTGCAGCTTACAGTGTAAATTAGTATTTTATGTTTACTGCTTAACCATTGCTTAACCATTTCCATCCCAGTATAGCTTGGAAAAGCTGCTTCAGGGATTACCTCATCAAGTATCAAGCATACTGATCCATTAAAAACATGGCTCGGTAGGAACAGGCCCCCAGGATAAATGGGCACCCAGAATTTAGGTCTGGACTCCCCAAACTACAACATTTTAAAATAGGGCTAATGCATACTAAAACACTAAAACATTTAATCTGGACTCCCTTTAAAATAATGCTAATGTGGAACCCTTACCTGTAATGACTGGGATATAGATTTCATTTATTCTACAGGTATGTCTGGTGTATACTTAATATACGTACCCCATCATTAAACTGGCACTGGATTGAGTGATACAGTTAACAACCTACATACACAAATAAAAGTAGGCCCCATTGAGATCCACCCAAACCTTGGGACATGAATAGCACTCCGGTAATCCTTCACTGTACTGGATAAAGCTTGGCAAAGGGAATTTTGTTTCGCATTCTAGTGCTTCTCATCCTTTCTTAATTGTTATGGGGTCAGCTGTATTTCCTTTGTCGGTAGAAGCATGCAGGCAGAGTTGGTGACAACAGAAATAAATATTTATATTGATTGGTCCTTTGTCGTATTAGCCTCTAGGTCAGTCACAACTTGCCTAGTTATGCCCATGACAAAACATAATAATAATAATGATTATGACAACGATGATGATGATAATGAATATGGAGAATATGGTTATACCAAAATGATATGATTTGCAATAGGTGAAATGAATTACAAAAAGCATGATCTTATCTAATAAAACAGAAAAATCTGTCTGCTAAGAGGTTTAAAAAAACACACCATATATTGCCTTTTATTGCTCTCCTCCTGTAGGAAAGGGATCTGGTGAAGCCAGTCATACAATGTAGTTTCATTATTACATATCCCCATTCTAGATCTTATCCACATGGTTTTAAAGCAGGACTGCACTACTTGTAGCTACGTGCGCCCTCTATATACAGCAAACATTGCCCAAGCGGTACCCATGATCCTCTTTTTCTTATTTTAATTGAGAGCTTATTTGATGAGATAACCACCTGTCAGTGATCACACAAGAAGTCTAATCCCTCCTGGCCAAACTAGTGCAGATAGGCTTTAACAGAAGTATTCTCATCAGAATCTCTAACCAGTTGATTAATTCATTCATGATACATTAAACTTGTCTTCACTTTACAGTGGAACTTCCCTCTGCTGATGCAAGCCTGGAAGCTGGCCCCAGCCCTGGCCAGCGGGTGCACCGTGGTCATGAAGGTTGCTGAACAGACACCACTGACGGCTCTCTATATCGCTAACCTCATAAAAGAGGTATGGACCTTATCACATTACAATGCGAAGTGAAGGAAAAATGAATCTGAACCGTATTAAAAACCATTTCACAGGGTATTTTTGAAATGTAGGTTATTTTTGTTCTTAAGTATATTAAGCAATGATTCTATCTCGGAAATCTATACCGGTGCATGGTTATTTTGTTCCTAAGGGTTCTTATTTTCCATCTAGTGTACACATTATTCTCAAAGCATAGAAATATATGTACTCTTAGAAAAATAGGCAAACAAGAACTTGCAAGACCTAAACATGTGTATTCATTCAACCTAAGATGATCATGATTCTGATATTTCTGAATCTAAGAATTGCTCATAATGATGGTAGTCTCTACAACGTGTTTCCTATTTGCAAAGAGAAAAGACTAAAAGAATATAAATTCAAGCCAATATTTCATCATAATGTAAAATGATAGTGAAGCAGACACAATATTTTAGTGTATTTACATAACAAATGATGCTTCATTCATCTGCATTTTTATTCTGATTCATGTAGAATACTTGATATTTCATCTGCCGAAAGCCAGAGGGCATTAACTAATTTCTTTCTACTCATAGTTAAAGGGGAAGTCCACCCTGATATTAAGTAGGTTTGATAGAAAATTTGAGCAAAACACAATTAAAAATAAGAAAGTTGTGAATTTTTGAAGGTGCGATCAATCAAGCACAAATTTTCCCCATATCCAAGATCAGGGACCCGTTTCACAAAGTATTCTTTCAATGACAAATTACAGAAATCAGTGACAAATCTGCTGATAACCAATCAGAAGCAAGGATTTCAGTAGCTTATAACAAAAACTGTCATTTGTCACTGATGACAAGTTTTGTGAAACGGGTCCTTGATCTGTTCACCCCTATTTGTCCATCATCTAGGCTGGCTTCCCAGAAGGCGTGGTCAACATTCTACCTGGATACGGTCCCACGGCTGGGGCTGCCGTAGCAAGCCATCCCGGCATCGAGAAGGTCGCCTTCACTGGATCCACGGAGGTGAGATAATAATTATGTTTTGTTTGTCGGACACCATGATTAAAGCGGGACTGCAAACAATGCCTAAGCGGTAATTTCTTTTTAATTGACTCTTTAATTGGAAAGCATGACTCATAAATGTTTTAAAACTTTTGCAAAAAATCATTATAGGCTTCCTTAGCATCATGATTTTCAACAGACCAACATACATTCATAATTTCATTTACAAAAAGCTGTGAATTTTCTTTATTAAAATCACGTTAAACAGAAGCATGTTCCTTTTTAATTTGTAACTGTAGATTTGAAATTTAAAAAACTGGAAAGTGATCATTGACATTACCGAGAATAACACCTGCAAATATTTCTTTTAAATCATTAGTCAAAATATTATCTAACAAGGAAGCAGAATGATTAGTTACACGTGTTGGAGTATGAATCAGAGGGTAAATGTTGTTAAACATACAAACATCAAGACTCTCTGGCAAGAGACTAAAAATGAACAGTATTTAAATCTAAATCAGCTCTACTTTTAAAATCTATATCATTTCTAATATATATTGCAACTCCTCCACCTCTTTTAGTTTCTCTCCCATTGGCTAAAAATGAATAATGATCAATGTTATAAAAACAATCACTCTCTTTCAGCCACGTTTCCGTTATACCTAAAAGCAAAAATCGCACATCCAAAGTATTAAGAAAAATATATATTTTCAAAATTCTTATTCATACTCCTGCAATTACAATGCAAGCTAGAAATTTAATTCTTTTTTACTGTAATCATTAAATTCATCTTGGGTATAAAAAGACTGGGTAGGCCCATAATTGTATTCATTTTCATTATTCTCAGGAGAGAGATATTCATAAATAGTTTGTAAATCAATAGATTGTAAAGATTGCACATAACTTTGTTTCTCAGACATACTCACTACACACATACACACACACACACCTACAATTATAAAAACAAAAATTGCAACAGATAAAAAATGGAAAAGGGGGGACAAATTTCAATGGAGATGTGTAAAACAACGGGAGATAAACAACAAAAACAAAACAAGAACAACAAAAGTTAGATGTATTGTAAGAAGAAAAGCCACTAGGAGCCTATATAAAATTCATCAAGACCTGAAGATCATTAAAAAGAAACAAAAAATTACAGCTTCTTGTAAGTCCTCTTTGCGTGTGATGAGATGCTTCATTGTAGTCCCATTTGTAGTTGCAGCACTTACATCAATACGTCCACCTAATGACCATGCTGTTAGAACCTTAGGGCAAGCCTGGGCATCACTCAACAGTTTGAAGTTAGATGCTGTCAGGTCTTCGAACACAGATATGTGAGATCCTATTTGTTTGTTATTGTCTATTGTTTTGGCATCATTGAGAACCACATCATTTGGACACAAAGCTTGTTAATACATGTATATCTATCACCAAAAATATCATTTAGATGTCATCGCACCTTTGTATTCACTGCTTTGTATTCACCCCTTTGAGAACCAACTTAAGTCGAAAGGGTAATCCACCCCACATGTGGAAATTGATTAATACAAAAAAAAAAACCATATCACAAACTACTATGCCTCTTGTGTTTTGGAAATGTCTTCTTCTTGTGCCTGGCACTACATTTTACTAAGCTACCAACTTCAAGATGAACACCGTCTTTCTTGATTTGATTTTGTGTTGGTAGGTTGGTAAGATCATTCAGGCTGCTGCAGCTGACAACCTCAAGAAGGTCACCCTCGAGCTGGGAGGCAAGAGTCCAATCATTGTCATGGCCGACTGCGACTGTGAGTAATAATAATTATAATAATAATATAAGATGCTTATAAGTATCGGCCTGCAGGGGATGATTGGGGAGTCCTGAAAAGGACAGTCCTTTTATGGACTCCCCAAATCCCCCCCCCCCCCTCTCTCACATGGTGCAACCGTAAACCTACCGTTTAATAATAATATTGTTTACCAGAGAAGCTAAATCAGCATCAATGTTGTTGTTCCTGAGAGCCCTGCAATTATGATTGACCCAGGAATTAGCATGTACTCATTTACTCCCGAGTGGATCGAGAGCTGCAAATGTGGATTAAAGCTTTGCCATTAGACGTTAGTACTGGGCTGGGATTGAGAGTCAGCTAGTAAATAAACCACTCTACCAGACTCATCCACTTCAGAATTTGTGCAGTCCTGGAAAATAGAATTATTCTATTATTAGAAAGAAAAGACAGGGAATACTTTTTTTTATGTTATAGAAAATCTAGGGAAGCAAGTTTCTGTTTGTAGATCAGCAACAAAAGGACCTATGATTGGAAGTTCTATCCAAGGGACTTTGCAATGTAGGTTGATGTGTTACCTGAAGGCACTATGACTAGTGCACTTTAATACCCAGCACAGTATCTTCAAAATTCATAATCAATGGTTCAACTTCTGGGCTAGTTGCCTTGCCATCTGGCACAAGTTGTTTTCAATCAGAATTTTGCTCTGGTGGCTATTGCTCTGGGATTTATTTTGTCAAAAATATAGGGTTTGGGGTAGGATTGCAATTGGGTTTTTGGGTTAGGTTTAGGGTTAGGGTTAGGGTTAAGTATAGTGTTGCATCCAGTGTTAATTCAGTGAGCGTAGGAAATTGACCGTAATGCTATTGTCACAAGAGCATGTGTCTTTAATACAGCCGATTTTCTTTTTTCTTTAGATACCTGTTACTTTTGTTTATTAATATTGTTTGTAAGCTACTCTCAGACTTGGTTAAGAAACTATTAATATGATTCATTATTTATCAGTGGAATTTGCTGTTGAGCAGAGTCACTTTGGTCTCTTCTTCAACATGGGCCAGTGCTGCACCGCTGGATCAAGGACGTTCGTCGAAGACAGCATCTACGACCAGTTTGTGGAGATGTCAGCAGCACGTGCCAAAACACGAACCGTTGGAAATCCATTTGAGGACTCCAATGAGCAAGGACCACAGGTATGTCTTTATCTGCTCTCTTCCAAGATATTGAAGCAAAATGTGTCTGAGAATTGTCTTCTCGTAAGACGCTTGCCAGATTATCGTAAGCAAACAAATCTGTCACTTTGTCAAGTACGGATGTGATGGTTATTTTACCTGACTGCTAATAAAGCATAAATGCTTCTAAGTAAGCAACGAAGCGGCCGACGGCTTTAGGTCCTCTGCGAAGGACCTGGTAGTGAGGATTAATGCCTTACCAAAGGGCACTAGCGCATCGCCTTGGTTTCTAACCCGGGTCACCGGATTACAAGACCACTGCTCTACCGACTGAGCTATCTGCTCTCTTCCAAGATGTTGAAGCAAAATGTGTCGGAGAACTGTCTTCTCGTAAGACGCTTGCCAGATTATCCTAAGCAAACCAATCTGTCACTTTGTCTAGTATGAAGCATATCCAAACTTGATTAAAGAAATTAGAGGCAGAGCAGTAATACAATGCAACCTTGAGCACTGATAACATGCCATTTTTTTCTTATCATATAGATGTTAAGATTTCTTGAGCAAAGGTTTAATTGTGAAGATTTTAGAAGTTTATTTCACATTTCATATAAGGATAAATTTTATTCATGTAATTGATTAGATATCAACTTTAAAACTCAAGTTTGAGAAGTACATGCATCCATTTTGTACAAATCATGCAAATGTAATCACCAAAAGGATGAATAACTTTTCAAACCTTTTTTTTCTATGTGCATAAAATGAATTAATCGCGTCCTGTATAAATTGCTTTTCTGTTCTGTTCTTGTTGTGTAGGTAAAATGAGTGGTTCAGTAAGTTCCCTGGAATAATATTCAAGAAAAGTTTCAAGAATTTTTAACAAATCGATCTTCGTTTTTTAATTTTTGCCTCAACTGATTAGGTGGACCGAGAGCAGATGGATAAGATCCTTGGCTACATTGACAGCGGGAAGTCTGAGGGCGCCAAACTACTCTCCGGAGGTCAGAGGGTGGGAGACAAGGGATTCTTCATCCAGCCTACCGTCTTTGGAGACGTCACTGATAACATGAAGATCGCAAAGGAAGAGGTGAGAAGCGGGTAGGTGGGTGGGTACCGAGACCACTCGTAACAACTGTACCTTCTCTCTTAAAAAGAGGACGTCCTTGGTTGTAGCCCTTTTCATTAGGGGGCCCATTTTTTTTAAGGTGCTCTTTTTACACAGGAAAAGTAGATCCTTGGTTATGCAGTACGTTTCCAGATTGTGCCCGGGATGTTTTATTCCTACAACCACGTGTGTGTCCTTGAACATGTAGTAACATATTGATGTGCAAATATGATTCCTTGATTTATACCAGAAACATATGTGTATGTGTGTGTGCGAGGGTGTGTGTGTAATTGGGATTATACAGATGCGTATCAATCAGAAATTATTGTTTACGTCTGGGATCGACCTCTAACGCCACCATCCTAAAGACGTTACTTACGGTTGAACCTGGGTCAAATCCTAGTCGGGTTGTAGGAGAAGACAGAGAGATGACTGTACCACAGACATTGCTGCTGGTCTAACTTGCATCTTGAAAGGTGAAGAAGTTGAAAGAAATGTCTAATATTTCATGGTTATGAGCGAGATTGAACAAACTTTTACATGAGGTGAAAGATGGAGTGATCCCTATACTACCTCGTCACTAATAACATGAAGAACGTTACCAAAGACTTGGGGGTCGGAAAGAGACCTCAAGCAGGTCTGCAGCTTAATGTTTAGCGTGGGTCAAGATACTGAGGGGGTAGGGGGCTCATGTGGCAGAAGGGGGGGGGGGGGGGGAGGTGGGAATTGGTCTTGCTCTATGGATGAAATATGCATATGGCCATTGATTAGAGATTGATGGAAGGGGTTATAGTGTCTCCCTTCTTTTTTTCACATTTTTTCTTGACTCTTTCCTTATTACCACTGTTGTCTGAAATACATGGAATTTGTTGGCTCTTTGTAACTCTGTATGGAGTGAAGCTATAGACTACTACAAGAGTTAATGGAGGATGTATCTTTTCGCAAACTACAGTACAAAATAATTCTGTAGCAAAAGAAAATCACTCATTTGATAGGTACGGTGCTGTCTTTATGTGTAGAATGATCCATCTTTTGGGGAGTGTTTCACAAAGACTTAGATTGACTTTAAGTTGAACTTAACTATGACAGGCCATTCTGGTTGCCCTCACTATTGGTCTTTCAATTATGATCTTTAGATAATATTTTTTCCTTAAAAAATTAACTAAAAAAAAAAAGTGAATTCTGTAGATTTGTGACCATGATTTGTACGTCCCTTGAGAGACCATTGCCAGTAACTGATGAGAGCAAACAGTGGCATGAACAACCTGCCATAGTTAGGTCCGACTTAAAGTCAATCTTAATCTTTGTGAAACACCCCCCTTGTCCCATATTGAGTAGAATCTGAAATGGAAACTGCTTTGCCCCTTGTAGATCTTTGGACCTGTGCAGCAGATCCTGAAGTTCAGTCAGATGGACGAAGTGATCGAACGAGCCAATAGCAGCATTTATGGACTAGCAGCTTCCGTCTTCACAAAAGACATTGACAAGGCTCTCTACATCTCAAACAGCGTCAGAGCTGGAACTGTTTAGTAAGTAGACCTGGAACTGATTAACCAGTACATGTGCACTGGGAAAGACCAGGCTGAAACAAAATTACAATTATATGAGAGCATACAAATCTAGATCAGGTAAAGAAACTTGAAATAATTTTATTTTTAATGAAAAATATTTCTGATTGCTACATATTTGGTGGGTTTTGTAGGAAAAGGTGGTATGTATGCAGTTTTTACAAATACTTGACAGTCAAATGGTTGAGAAATGTGACGACGCACTAGTACAAGCAAATATAGGCTTAAAAAATACAAGCTTTTAAAAGTCCCATGAGTACATATTTTGTGTATTGTACAAATTTGGTGGACGTAATCTTATCCTTCCCTTTTGCACTAAATTTCTAATGCTGGGCAATTTATTTATGATGCAGGATGTGGGATTCTTTGAGACCTGATATATTTATTGTGAGAAATAATGAATTTGAGAATGATAATATTTCTAGTGATCAGCCGTTTTGAGATTCTCAGTGCATATTTGTGATAGGGCAATCCCCCCCCCCCCCCCCAAAAAAAAAAAAAAAAAAAAAAAAAATTAAAAATTCTCTCTCAAATAGTAAAAAAACCTTTTGAATTCTGAGTCTCAGGTACATGTACATGTAAATGGATTACAAGAAAATCAAACAGTCTCAAACTTTTAAATGATTGATTTCGAAGTAAACTCTATTCATGACAGAAGTTATAAAGGGCCGGGTCATAGATTTACATGTTCAAACATTTTTAGTAGAACGAACCAAAGTTCATGACTAAAACTAATGTCAAAATCATAGGCATACAATTTTCTGCGTTGTCTTTCAATGAAGCATTTCTTTGACCTTTGACCTTTGACCTTTTGCTGACCTCATCCTCACAGCGTCAACTGCTATGACGTCTTCACAGCCCAGGCTCCATTCGGAGGTTACAAAGCATCGGGCAGTGGCAGGGAACTGGGAGAGTACGGACTTGACAACTACACAGAGGTCAAAACGGTAAGTGAAGTCTCAATGGAACATTATATGTCAAGAACAATAACCAAACTGCCATGTACATGTATTGTACATATACATGTACATGCATATGTACATGCATGCTATCATGTGTCGATAAGTTTGGAGTGTATGTTTCTTTTGTTCCAGATTTCTTTATGCATGTGCAAATTTTGTACTTGAATGAGTTGAGAAATATAATTTTAGAAAAAAAGTCTCCTTATTCTCTCATTCAGCCATACTAAACATGGATGGATGGATGTCTATGATCATAGGTAGTTCAGAGGGATAGTTCCATCACAGGAAGTTGATTCTGATTGGTCAGTGATTTCGAGGAGCTTGTAATAGTTCCCTCCCATAGAGATTCTATTTGGGGCTCCATGAGTGGTACTACTCTTTATGGCTGCGCACCTTTTTGCATTTGATCATAGGTAGATTGAGACATAGTCAAGTCAAAGGAAGTTGTTTCTGATTGACCAATTAGGCCTAAAAAAAAAAATTGATGACTTGGCGTAACGGGTCACTGAAAATTAGGGTAGGTAGGGCGATTTTGTTTTTGTTTTTGTTTTTGTTGTTGTTGTTGTTGTTGTTGTTGTTGCTTATATTTGCATACATGAAATTAGCCATTCATACACATACATACATACAGTGGCGTAGATAGGTCCTCAGACCTTGGGGATGATCTGATGAGAGGGGTAGACCACAATATGTTCAAATAACTCCACGCGCACACACACACATATATGGACACACACATATATGGACACACACACTGTGTGAGCAAAGTGAGCAAGAAATTGTTGAAATCTTGATCACCTTGGGACCTGGGGGATGCATACATACACCTGCCCCCCCCCCCCCCTGCATACATACATATACATGTACATACACCCTCATGCACATAAAATGCAAACCTACGAACGCATTGTGATTGTCTCCGTCAATGTCGTCTCAATAACATTCCGTACATGTTTCTTCACTTTGATCTCGTGATGGTCACTGCCAAAAAGCCGGGACAGAATCAAGATAGTGATTTTATACATGTTAATCTACATGCGCAGAAGATAATAACTCGCCTAAATCATGTACAATCGATGTGCAGTTCTGGCCTATAATCAGAAATTGTTGTTCCGTGTACTGTATTTTATTTTGAAAAACATGTTGATATTACCAGATAGAGGTTATATCTGGATTGGTTGTGATTTAAAATCTTGTTTCCCCCTATTTCCTAATAATATTCCAGAGTTACAACGCACAGGGCTTATATAGATCATGGCCTTCTAATTGTTTTATAAGGTCATGGGTGTGTGCGAAAGTGTGCAAATCAGTAATAATACATTTCATATCACCAAAATCGTCTGCTTTTCAACTTTGCTGCTCCCCATTGGTAATTCTTTTTATATAAGACACACTCTTACAGAGCATGCTATCCAAACAAAACCCAAGAGAGGGAAACTGCTCCTTTGTCAATGCAAAAATGTTAAATCAGCTGAATGTTCTCATTAAGATCCATGCACATAATCAGAAGGCGGCGACTATCACTATGAACATAACTGACAAAGAAAGCGGACAAAATATACAGTTCCTCAGGTAGACAAAGGAACATCCCTTCACTGCTATTATGTAAAAATGTGTAGAACAGGTGTCACATGCATATTCACCTTTTTACATAATAGCAGTGAAGGGATGTTCCTTTGTCTACCCGAGGAACTGTATATTTTGTCCGCTTTCTTTGTTCGTTATGTTCATAGTGTATCATAGGATCAAAGAAAGAATCGCGTTGAATGTCCATCCGTAATAGGTCCATGGTTCATGGAGCTTAAAATAATTTCTACCCATTTCCCTCTTTCCCTACATATATGCTATGCCTTAGATCTGTCATTTTCTTTCAGCTGCTTCTCTCAACCCATGTGTAGTAATGAGATAGCAGTTACAAAGAAATCACCTTTGAATGACTGCTGAAGTAATATGGAGATACATTTATGCTTTTGATTTTTTTTCTTCACTGAATTGGAATTAAAGGATACTTGATTTTTTGACTGATTTAAGTAAAAGCTGCGTGAAAATTCTGTTTAATCCACAATGTGCAATTATTCATGATTATATTTCATTAAACTCAAAATTCATATCTAATTTGAATTTCATCTCTCTCAATTATCTTGTAGGTAATCGTCAAGATTCCACAGAAGAACACATAGGCTCTCCTACCGATATCCATCTTATTTTCTGAAAAATATCTTATCCCCAGATTATTTTCAGTTCCCCCCCCCCAGTTACATGTATAATATCTGTTTCCTAGGTTTAAAATAACTATTTTATACAGGGGATGTTCACTATTTGCAAGAGGTTCTTTGGTTTTTCCAAATCCATTAGTGGCCTGTAGGTCTTCTTTGGATTATTTTTATATTCTGTGCTATCTAGAAACATCAGTATTAAGCGCCTAATAAATGTTATGTATTATTATTATTATTATCTTTATATTTTCCACTCTCAGGGATTTTGAGGCTTGTATTTAAGTAAAGATATGTATATTGTATGTCTTACATCTTGAATTCTGTAACTTCTTTTTTTCTTCTTATGTCCTTTGATTTTGTAACCATAATGATTCACCAATTAATCAATACCATTTTCATAATGTAATTAATTTTAATGCATAAACCTTTGTTAAGTGCCTCATTTCAAATTACTTCATTCACCTGTAACGAATAATTGTATATCAATAGTCAGAATACGAATTGCATATATTACGTGTTGCTAGGTAGGGCAAGCCATAATGTTTGTCCTACCTAGCAACAAGTAATTTATGCAGTTTGCATTCTGACTAATGAGATACAATTATTTGTAACATGTGAATGAAATATTTTTGTAATGAGGCACCTAATAAAGACTTATGAATTAAATTTGATAACATTATGAAAAAAGCTGATTATTTGAACTTTCCATGCAATGTGCAGATTTTAGAAACTGATTTCAGGATCTGTCATTGGCTGCAAAGGATTATGCCAACGGAAATCCTGTAGTAGCTTAAAAAGTGTAACCACAAAATTTGGAGAATTCTGTTTGCGACGTTGTTATAGTGTTCTAACATTTCATCTTATTGTAAACAGAGTGTCTTAAAAAGACTTTGTTTATATGACAGTGTGTCTTTAATTGGGAGTTGTATTTTTCCTCTTTTGTACAAATCAAAGTTGATAATATTAAAACATGTACGCAGAATCTTAAAGATTTTTGTACAATAGATTAAAATCATGTTTTAAAATTGAGTTTGCGCTTCGATACTCAAGGATTAAGATAAATCTCAAACAATTACTCTTGCTTTGTATAATTGTTATTTGAACCCAACAGGACTTGTTCATGTCTTGAATTTAAACATTGGAATAATAACATATTGCACCTTGTTTGTGAATATTGACCATTAGAATATTATATGCGACCCATGTTATATGACAAGAAAGGCAAACATTTCTGAAATGTTCTGTCTGTGCATTAATATTATTTTCTATGATGTAAGTTAACTTTCAACATATAGGTATCAGATTTTATCTAGAATTTGGCGCACAGTCTTATGAAATCATTGAAATGCTGGATAAAATTGTGGAATTGTTATCATATTATGGTTCAAGTGCATAGTATAGGAGTCTTTAGAGTGTGAATAAATGTTACCATTCTTTATTTATTGCAAAGAAAATGCTGCTTGGTAGCATAATATGTAAGGAAATTTAATTCACTCTTGCTCCATTTGTTGACTGAACATGTGCTGATTATGTAACAGGGTAGTTTTTTTATAGTTTTTTTAAAACAAGTATTTCTAAATATATATATTTACATTCTATTGATGGTTCAAAACCTTTTATTAATGCATAGTGTCTGTTTGAACATGTCATACTTACCCCCCCCCCCCTTGATTTCAATTGAAATAGGCAGAGCTATATATTTATGTGTTTTCTACAGGGCTTATTTGCAAAACAAAATTACACAGAAAGAATTCTAATCTAAAATCATGCCTCGGATGAATGCAAGATTTCTTACAATCTTTGTTTGTTGCTAAAACTATATTCATCATGTGGTGTATGATAACATCATAATATCAGGGTAAAATGCATGACAAATGTACATTGAGGTGTAAGAGGAAAAATTAAACTGACTCTAATGTTAGTATTTTATGTTTTGCATTCTAATTTTACATCAACTTACGTTAAATGTATTTTCTTTTTGTCAGTGAGTCATCGAGTATTGTTTTCATGTTGTTTAAAATGAAAGATTGAACAAATCAAGCAAGAGGGGGGATTAAGAGGACACAGGGAGACACAAAATTAGGACAGAGAGAGAGGGTGATAGACAAAAAAAGACAGAGAGATATGAAAAAAGAGGAGAGAGAGAATGAGGTGGGGACGGGAGACTAAAATAAAATCTAACTCTGAAGATGGATGGATAGTCTTAGGCTAGCAGACTTGATGATAGTACTGCATCTTTTAGCTTCGGTCATGTAGCTACAGGGGGGGGGGGAACAGAAGCACAATTAAACATAGCCCCCTTCCCGGCCAGAATGAAAGAGAGAGACAGAGAGGGAGGGGGTGCATCTTTTAATGTAATCCAAGGAGTAAAACTATACTTGCCCCCCCCCCTGCCCCCACACACACACAATGATGCCAATGCCCCCTAATTTGGCTTGACCCATATTACACCACTTGTAGAGCATTCAAATATTGTCTTGTACAGTGACTTCTAAAAATAACTTGTATGGTTATGCTGATCTCTACAAATATTGTACAATGACCTGGATCTGACGTCAGATCCAGGTCATTGTACAATATTTGTAGAGACCTGCCTTAACCATAGGTATAATCCATATTATGTTTCTTATATAGAGAGATCGAGACAATGGCTGTATAATTCTTTTTTTTTTTTTTTGTTGCTTATATATAGAGAGAGAGAAATTGGCTGTGTAGCACTTTTTTGAAATATTTGTCGACCGGATTGGAAGAAGAAAAAACAACGGTATGTACAAACATACCGCATTACGGGAATAAATAGCAAAAATGCATTTAAAAAATCTGTATTTTTGACCTACTGAGCCCCACAAAATCTCTTTTTTTTTAATAGCTGAAATAATAGTTCCCACATTTCAAAATATGTTCTTGAATCACTGCAAACTCCAAGTGAAGCCAAAACTATAATGCATGTGTTTAGAAACACGTTTTAAAATCAATTGTAAACCCAAAGCCGCATTTCATCACGTATTTCGTCGGTAAATGCATACATACGTACATTATTCGTGTTTGCCACCGTTTGCCATTGTACGGACATTTTAAAGGGGAACTCCACCCTGATACAAAAATGAGAGGAACAGGTCAGTAAAAGTTTGAGCAAAAAAAAAAAAAAAAGGCAACTATGTGACGTTTTTTGCGAGGTCCTCTAGATCTTGCATTTGGCCTGTACTGAGAAACTTCTACCCCCTTAAAGATAAACTTCAGTTCTGGTAATGATAGAAAATAAATTCTCACAGCCGAATCCATCAACACTTCTAAATGTCCAAAATTACAAACTATGACATGTGCCAAACGATTTTGGTAGAATGTGTAGGGGCTGAGTAATGAGCATAGATACGGAAATCAAGGTAAGGAGACCCGAAACCACGTGCTTAACAAAGGCCACTATTCATGTGCAAATAAGAGGTTGTTTTTATTTTACTGGTTAAAGCAATCAATGTAGGCCTACTGCAGGATTGACAATCCAGAATGAGTTATACCCATGTTCTCTCGACATACGATACCCATACTAGAGCTCAAGATTAGCTTTAAGAAATTTTCAATCAGACATTCACCCGAAATTTAATTTTGGCCAATTCGTTCGTATACAACACTTATATGAAACAAATCTATTCCGTCATCAATATAACTAAGAAAATGAAATATTATGACATTTTCTGTACATAGCAAAGTGGACAGGAGCTCACAAGATCAGACTGCTGCCAATTTGTGTTTCACTGATGACAACTTCAAACATTCAAACTTTCACTTATTTGTTTCTCTCATTTTCTGCTTTTAATAAACCAACTGAATATCAGGGTGGATCTCCATTGACCTTTGGACCGTGATTATGATTGTTTAGCTCGTGTTGATTTATTGTTCGCCATATGTTTGAGAGAAAAATATGCTTTCGACATTATAGAGTAGGCCTACGGCTACGTATGAACATCAATAATAATTATATAATTATAAGGGTATACGATTTGATTGCTCAGTCATCACCACACTATAGCATGTTTGAAGAAGGGTAGGGGGGGGAGGGGTGCATTTACGACCAAGAAAGTAGGCATAAGTTTATAAAATGATGATGATAATAATACTACTAATGATGACAATAATAATAGCAACAACAATAGTGATAATATTACTAATAACAAATGTAAATTAAAATAAAAATATTATTAAAATATTCTAATATTCTAATTGATATAATATTATTATGATGATAATGATGAAGAAGGAAAAACACAATGCTCGATATCGACTGCTTGGCAGGATGTACGAAATTGCACTCACAAACCAGGCGAGGACAATCCAGGGTAATGTTATTATTTTGTGAATGGGGGTGGGCAGTGGCGTAGACAGGTTCGTACACCTGGGGGGGGGGATGACTCAGGGGCGGATCTAGCTTTTTGCTAAGGGGGGGGGGTTGACCAAAATAATGACGATGCGGAGCATCGTCCACGAGCCGCGAAGCGGCGAACCGATTTTTTTTGGGGTGTTTATTTGAACCCCGTAAGTGATGTTTTCCTGGCATCTATTAACACAATGGAGACCATAAAAAGCAGTGCATGCTAACGTCTTTTTAAATCAAGTAACAGTTAAATACACAGTTATTATCCAGAGTTATCATGTGTTTGGTTAAGTTACCAGATGAGTTGAATATCTTCTCACAATATTTGCACTTGAAAGGGTTTCTTTCCAGCGTGCGTTTTTTTTTCTTTCTTTTTTTCTTTTTTTTTTCTTCTTTTTTTCCCCCCTTTTTGTTTTTTTGTTTTTGGGCCGCCCAAGGGGGGGGGGGGTTAACCCCCTAAACCCCCCCCCCCCGTAGATCCGCGCCTGTTTAATCTTGTGGTTATCTTGTGGTTTCCAAACCACAAGATAACCACAAAATACTTGTAAGATTTTCTTTTTTTTACCGTCTGAATTGGCTTTCACCGTGTGAATGCGGCTAATAACAATAAACACAATTACAATAATGATGAGGATTATTATTATCATCATCATAATTATTATTATTATTAATATTATAATTGTTATCATTATTATTATCATCATTATGACTTATTAAGTAAGCAAATATCATTCCCAAAAACCTGGGGGGGATGATTGTACATGCCATCCCCCCCCCCCCACCTTGTGAGGTGGGGGGGATGCATCCCCCTCATCCCCCCCGTTGTCTACGCCCCTGGGGGTGGGGCGGGAGCGGTACGTGACACACCGGGTGTCATCGACGTCCTTAGAGAGATGTGTAGATACAGGGTAAAGTTCAATGTAAGCGGGGTACATGTATATGAGCTGTATATGCGGGCAACGCATTTCCCTGATCAATGAGTTTACCTCACCACTTTATCTAGGCGTGATATGACAGCGAGCACTCCCTATTGGAAAATCCTGGATCCGCCACTGACCGTCACCCTTTGGACTTAACGATATATATACAAATATATATATATATACGATATTGGCACGGCTGGTACTCTGCCCTGGGACTGTCGCTAACCGTTCACCCAACCCATGCACCGTCGCCATTTCCCTTCTCCAATATCGCGTGGATTATCAACGTCACATCACTAACCCACCATGTTTTCTGTTGGGAAATTGATCTCGGCGACGACATCTGCCCGTCAGCATGCGGGCAGGACGCTGATGAGGACGTCCCAGTATTCGGTGGCGGCCATTCCAGCACCACAAAAGAATCCAGATATTCAGCATCATAAGGTATGTATGTTGTCACCCTTTATACACAATATATATATAGCAATAGAAACGTGTATATACAATATAGATTTGCAAGGGATTCACTGTCATGATACGAGGAGGGGGAATTAGTTAATGTTTCTAGATTATTTTCGGCAATGAACATGATTTAAAAATAGAGATTGTGTAAAGTTTGGTATGGATTAAAAAGGAAATTCGACACGGTGTCTTTCGACATTCGGTAAACAAATCATATTTTGTTTCACGCTCACCTAATGACATTTTCTAGATCATGTTTCCTGCGAAGGTTATTATGTATCCGGCAAGCATACATTAATGTCACGTTTCGAGGTGTTATTAATTTTGAGGGCTTAAATTGCGGTTGTAGGGTTTGGTTCGGTTATATTTTCCGTTTATAGGCATATATACATACATTACGAACATAAAGAAAACAAGTATTTGAATAAAATGTATTTATTTTCAATGGGGTTGGAGCGAAAGCACAATTTCTTTCATTTGTACTTAATTTGTACTTCATGTATGTCAGATTGGAATTTGGTTGGGGAAAAGTGTCCTCCTTGTCGATCCCACAATATCATGAAGTAATGTAACTAACATTATTCGCAATGTTAGTAGCCGAATAATATGATAGCGAAATCTGTTGGGCTTTGCGCAATGAAGCTTTACTGTTACGGGGGGGGGGGGGGGGGGGGGGCTGGCCATTTGGGGAGCTTACTCATGGACCGCTCAATATTTTTGGGCTCGAGGGCTGGTCGCATCGAAATCTCGAAACCAACTTTCAGTCCCAGTCCGTCCCAACTATTACATGATTACCAACTTGCAAAATTTACATAACGCTGTTGTAAATCCGCCCTTGTTCGTCATTATGTGCATATTAAAAAAAAACTCTATATAAAGAGGTTGGGTGGCAGTACCATTCAGGACAGGTCATGCACAGCAAAGAGTAAAATTGGACATTGATACAGCCGAAACTTAAATATCTGAATAAAGCATGGACAATCCTGCCCAACTTCGGTAAATTTCACTGACCGTTGTGTGACAAAACAGCCATTTTACAAAAAAATTGTTAAAGGCAGACATAAAAGGAATAACATTTTATTCTCATTTTGAATGATTATGATTACCGTTTGATATTTATGTTTGCTCTATAAGTCAGTTTTCCTTTAGGTTCTTAATCACACAATGTGCGTTTCTATAAATTTAAAACATTGCAGTATTTACAACATTTCTATGAAAAACATTTCTATAATTCACAGATTTATATCATTTACAACATTTCAAAAACGTCTGGGGACCGATCTTTAAGGTCACCGAAAGATTTGACTCAGTTTCGAACCTGGGTTCAATTTGAATCAGTTTACAGGCGAAGACACATGACCGCGGACATTACCGCTAGACCACCTCAAAAATCTGACAATATGATATTCAGTGGCTATCATAGTTAATATAATTTATCTAAGTTCAGTAAATGGGAAATGTTATAATGCTAAACATAAGAATGGAAAAATGCTACTAAATCATCAGACAGAATATTTTTTTGATATAAATAAAATGTTGCTTAACTTAAATGCACGAAATCATAAGATTCTGACAGAATAAGGCAAAGAACCCACTTGGAAGCATTATGCCTCATTATGCTGATTAAGCTTGCCGTTAAAAAAATCCACCCCTCTATCCAAAGTGCGAAAAGTAGCTGACCTAGGAAATGTGTAAATTATGCTTGGCAAGCAAAATGTATCTTCATTGTAAATAACAAGTCCAAAGTGTATGTTTTACATAAATAATGACCTGTTGTGATAAGTAGTCGAGCACACACACAGGTAATTGAAAATAGGGCTGTTGAAAGCGCGCTAATTTCCTTATACAAATAGAACAGCATGTTAGCTTTTGATTAAGCATTGCCATTTACGACAAGACATTGTTCATGACGACTGTCTTCCTTTCATAAGATGATTCCTCAAGTCTTGATTGATCCAATAAAAATCAATGATGTCTGATGATTTGCTGAATGAAATGATAATGAGTTTATAACTAAGGAGACTACTTTTGAATCAGATATCTTACATTTCACGTTTTAATTGAATATTAAAATTTGAATATAAAATATTATCAATTTTGAAGGCTTACATAATTATATTTCTTACCTTATGCCAATGTTTAAAAATAAATGCATATATTGAACTGTTTTAATTCATTTTTATGTATATATATTTGTGCGATATTTGTAATGGAAATAAATTAAGTAATCTAATAAAAGGTTGGGTTTAATATCCTCCTTTCTCCGGGGAATGCAAGGTATTTTATACATCATGACCTAAAGCCATACAAAGTCCGGTTCGTATCGACAAGATTTATGTGTTTTATAAACAAAATGATGAACAAAGATAGCTATGGCTATAGTTTCGCCATAAAATTAAAAGCTGGACTTGGTCATCATTCATTTTAAGTGGTATGATGAGGGTTGTGTATCGGGAAGTTAAACAAAAATAAGGTCATTACTTTTTCCTTAGTATTTAACGATAAGCATGCATCAAATACCACCGACCATTATACACATTTGTCTTTTATAAAATTGTGTAACATAAGTCTTATAAGATTGATAGAATATTACACGTAAATTTCCTTAAATCACCGTTTTAAATCAATTGTCCGGATACACAACATGTCGTTTTGGTGTACTTTGTACTTGAATGAGTTGGCAATAATTTACTACTAATTAGAATGGTAGGGTAGAAAATACCACAAATGAGAAAAGAAATATATGAAGCAGGTCGAGGCTATGATCTGCTTTGGCTATAAACATGATTATATATAGGTCAACAATTCATCAAGCAGTTCAATGTGTACAGTATGCATCATTATTATCAGTTAAATATTTAGTTTTCAGACAGTGTTTTAAAACGTGATTGTGGATTGTCAGTGTTATCAACACATTTCATTGAAGATTTGGAAAGTAAAGACTTTTAAATTCTAACAACTTCTCTGAGGGTTCCAGACCGCGATAACATGTCGCCTCGCCTCCCTCGGTTGACGGTCACTTAAGAATTTCAGTTATAATTGTGTCTCACAATGAGGTAGACGAATATTGTCAAGTAAATTATTTATGTACATAGTTATCAATTGCAAAAATATTTTGATTCAAACCTTTGGCGCAGCCTCGACAAGTTCAAATTTATTTGAACTTTTGCAGTGACCCAAATTCCATTTGATTTCTTGACCTTAATATCTTTTATATACATATATGTTTTTATTGAATGGAATGAATAAATCTTGAATCTTGAAAAAAATCTTGAATCATTTTCGTATTGTAACCATATTCATGCATATGCCTTTGTGAAGTGCCTCGATACGAATTATGTCATTAACAATGTTACGAACAAATGTGTGTCAGTTAGTAGTCAGAAATCAAATTGCATACATTAGTTGTTGCTAAGTAGGACAAACATTATGACTTGCCCTACCTAGCAACACGTAATATATGCAATTTGCATTCTGGCTTTTGAGATACAATTATTCGTAAAAGGTGAGTGAAATAAAATCGAAATTGGCCTCTTTGAAAGGAGCAATAAATACGAAAACAACGTTAGTTTATTCAATACGCAGCTTTTTAATGGTGTTTCAAAAGCAAATATAGCTGCTGATGAAATTACAACGCGTCCACCCAAAAAGATGCTCCAGAATAATGGAAGCGAGTCACGGGTCAATAGTTAAAATTTCAGACGTGAACTCAGGCATAACCGAAATATAATATATCTGGGAGAGTCTAGAGTACCAAAGCTCCACCATGTCCCGAAATCATATAGGTCCTACATGTACTATTGTACTTTTACTTTGGTATTATCCGGATTGAATGCTTTTTATCTTTTTTTTAATGAACGAGTTCAAGGTAGATGAAGTATTATAGCTCAGGTAGATGAAGATTCATTTAGGTCATAGATTATCAAAATAATGATGGAAACACTTATCTGACCATCTGAATAAATATATATCCTATGGGAACTCAGTGTTATATGCTCTGGCTCCTAATGGTTAGGAGCCAGAGCATATAACATTGAGCTCCTATATGGGGAGTATATTTAATCAGATGGTCATATCTCAGCCAATACTTAACATACTCAATTGGGTTTCGACATTTGGACATTATTTTGTATGCTCTTTCAGAAAATGAAGAAAAAATTGAGAAATTCTAAAATTAGATTTTTGATGACGTCACACTTCACTACTCTATTGTTTTCATAATCCCCCCCCCCTCCACCAAGGGTCCTGTCCATTCAGTTGTATTATATAATTTGTGTCAGTTGCATCGTATGATTTGATTTCATGCATAGCTAATCATGCACGTTGAACTGTTACATATATTTGCTTTCAGCGTTCAACGAAAAGATCATATCATTTCATCAAATAATATTATTGCTTATAGCTGTCGAGTTTAAGTGGATAGCATTGGTTTCTATATGTTACTTCCAAAGGTTCATAAGTTTGTTCGTCTGAACGTTGATATCATCATCGTTATTGCTTTGAGTAGCTTTAGATTTCGACGATTACAGCCTGGCAGCGCCACCGCTGATTTCAGGACTTTCCAAAGTTTGCAAGGATTTTTTTTTCGGAGCGCCCCTGAGAAAACTGTCTCGCTCAATTTTGCAAGATAATACATAATACCAATCTTAAGACATCTTGGTATTAAGCATGATAAGTGTAGGTTCTTATCCCCCACACAGAGCTTAAAGTATTGTGGGGGTATGATATTTTTAGTGTGATCCAAAAGTTTAACTTCCCCTAACCCATATAATTCTGACCAGGCGCAAAAATTATTGATCCGGTCAAATTTCTGAACGAATCAAATTTCGAACTTCAACCCTGGCCCAAGCACTATATACCAAACCACAACTTTAACTCTTAACCTGATCTAAACCCGGTTGCAACCTTATCCCTAACCCTAACGATAACCCTAACCCTAAACCTACTTAAAGACCCAGTTCCAGCCCTAGCGCTAACCGAACCCTAAGCCTAATAAACAAAAATTGGTTGCAACCCTAGCCAAAACCCTAAAGCTAACGTTTAGACTAACTATAACCTGAACTCCGATTACAACCCTAACCCTAACGCTAACTCTAACCCTAAACCTAACTAAAAACAGATTGGAACTCTATCCCTAACTCCAACCCTATATTAAAACGAAATAAGTTCTCGGAGCAAATGTAGCTGGGTAAAATTTACGTTGGGCCACTCATTATGCCTTGAAAGCGAGAATATTTGTTAAACTGATGATAGTAAAATGTGTATTGCGGGACTAGACTTTAAACTGATTTAAAACTCAAGTGAAGTATAACACTTTTATTTTATCTGCAGCTTTTCATCATCCTTATGTTGGTGTACTCAAAATGAAACCGGCAACAGAAGAAGCAAGCTTCTGTTAGGTTTGCCATTAGACCAAGTAATTCTATCAATGACAAACAAAAAGATACATATTAGACTAGACATGATTATTGTCTAACCGATTCGAAGTAAGGTGTTCAAGTTTTGTTTTAACTTTTATTTTATCTGCAGCTCTTCATCAACAATGAGTGGGTGAACTCGGTTAGTGGTAAGACGTTCCCTACCATCAACCCGGCAACAGAAGAGGTCATCGCAGAGGTCGCAGAGGCTGATAGGGTAAATACCATTGTTATCATGATTATCACTATTTATCTATCTAATATACAGTAGGCGTGCGGGTGCACCATGTGAAAGAGAGAGAGAGGGTTGAGAAGTCCTGAAAAGGACTCTGACTCGGTGATCTTTCTTGGGGGTGTGTAGTCCTGAAAAGGACTGTTTGTTATCTTTCTTAGCATATAGTTCTAAGGAGAACTATAGCGCTTGGAGAGGATGAGTGGCTCGACGTTTCGAACAGGTTGACTATCCGTCGTCGTCTAAGTATCTTCTCCCTGTTCGGAGGTTGAATGCAACATCTCTCATTTTTACTCTATCTTCTGTCATTCTGGTGCACGTTTAGTCTACTTCAGTTCTTGACATTCTCTTCCCAGTTGACTTTTTGGTTTCCCTCTCGGTCTAGTTCCTTCTTCTCTTCCCTCCATGCAACACATCTGTTAAGAGACTTTGGTGCCTTTTAACATGACTAAAGTATTTTACTTTTCTCTCCTTAACTTCATTTCATTTCATTACATTTCATTTATTTTCCATTAAAATTCAAAATAAAATACATAACAAATTAACAGCAAAATCGGAAGGACCCCAAGAAATGCAAAGCTTGTGAGAATGGGGCCCTGTACAAAAGTAATCATACAAACGAATTATTATAACAAATATTGTAAAACTTATCAAAACAAACATACACCCACCCTCATTCATTCACATGCACACAGACACACCAACACACACCGCAGGCAGAACATTGTACAGAAAATCTACTCAGTGCACTTCATTTGTTTAAACAAGAACTGTTTACATGAATATTTAAACTTTGATAGGGTTGAACTACTGTTTAAATTATAAGGTAAGGAATTCCAATCATGTATACCCTGGAATCTTAAAGTATGTTGGGTCAAGGAAGTACGTACAAAGGGGTAATGATAGTTTGATTAATTTCTGGTTTCGTAAGAATCAATGGTAAAAAGAATTTGTTTTAAACATGTTATTAAATATTGATGGGAGCTCTTGTTTATGAAAATTGAACATGAAGACTAAATTGTTTAATTTTATGAGGTCAAAGACTGGCAAACATTTCAAATCATAAAACTATATACTACTTATACTACCAGTGCAATTTGTTTACACCCTGCCCGTGCAATATCTCTTTGTTGGTTTTCATTCGTTTCCAGGATATTTTCAGCATTCTTCTGTAAATCCACATTTAAAAAAATGTTATTCTATTTTCCGTGGCCTTGCTTATTGTCCATGTTTCTGCTTCATACTATAGTACAGACCATACATAAGAATTTACTAGTCTTAACCTAAGCGCAAATTTCACCTTTCTATCTGTGAATAAGTCTTTCATTGCCAGAAATGTATTCCGATTCTATTCTTCTCTTTATTTCTGCTTCGCATTTGGCATCATCTATGGTAATTTGTCCTAATTTGATATAATTACCGCCCTGCTCAATGATATGTCCATCGAGTTTCTAACAAATTCTAGGCTTATTCTCTGTTCTACTAAATATCAGTGACTTAGTTTTCTTGACATTAAAGCACAGACCAAACCCTTCACTTTTGACTTTTACAATACACTCTAAATTACAGGGATTTAAATTTAAATCTATAGGATTTATTTTTAAATCTTTCATGTACTGTAGGTAGGGACCAATCGATGTGGATTTAAAATTAATCTTCGCTAGGATTAAAAAGTTTTAATCTGTAAAGGATTAAAAAATAAGTTCAAAAGATTTATATTATAAATCTTTCTAGATTAAAATTAACCCTGATAAAGATTTAAAAGCAATCCTTTTTGGGACTTCTTTGTCATGTGACAAAATCTTATCGCCAGGATTGGTCAATTTGCCGTTAATTTTCGGAACTTTTTTTAATCTTTTGGGATTGAAAAAAACATATTTGAAACTCGGATTAAGAACCAGTTTAGCAATCTTTTAAGATTAAAAATCAATCTTTATGGATTTAATTTCATTCAAATCCGGCTTAAGATTTAAATTTTAAATCCCTGTAATTTAGAGTGTACCCTTTTACAATATCCAATACATGTTATAATTCTGCTTCATTCTCTGTTCAAAGTACAGTATCCTCAGCATAACGTAAATTGTTAATATTTACACCCCCAATACTAACACCTTTTATATCTGAAATTTCCCTGCATACCAACTCTGTGCACAAGTTAAACAGAGATGGGGACATTAAGCATTCCTGACGTACTCCTCTTTTGATTTTTGTGTAATCTGTATTCTGTAATTTCATTGTTAATTTTGATGGCAGCCGTCTGCTCCCAGTAAAGTTTAGATATGAGACGTATGGTTTTACCATCCAAATTAATTTTTTGTAAGCTTTCAATCAATTTGTCATGGTGAATTTTGTCGCATGTTTTAGAGTAGTCAATGAAGCACACATATATTTCATTGTTTACTGCAATATACCTTTCTGTCATCATTCTCACTAGTATTACCATTCTCAATATTTATTCTACCATTACCATTATTGCTACTTCTACTACTCCTACTACTACTACTACGACTTCTTCTATTATTATACTAATGATGATGACGATAATGAGGATATTGATGATGATGATACTGATAATGGTAATAAAGTCAATAATGATATACAACTTTGTTTACTACAACTAATTATTATTACAACACTTATCACTACTACTAGTAGTACTACTACTAATACTACTACTATTGTTACTACTACAACTACTACTGCTACTACCACTACTACTAATATAGTAATTACAAAAATAAAGGTAAGGATTTACAAAGCGTTTACTTCTACATACACGATAACTGGAGTCACTTTCGTTTACAATCTGTGCACCATCTCCACTTTATCCTACCTCTTGTATTCCTTTTAATCAGGCTGACGTTGAACTTGCCCATGCTGCGGCCAGCGAAGCCTTCCGCCTGGGTTCCCCTTGGCGTACAACCAACGCGTCCCAAAGGGGTAGACTGATCAACAAATTGGCTGATTTGGTAGAGCGAGACTGGGCACATCTTGCCGTAAGTTATACCCGGGGGGGGGGGCACAGTTTGAAGAAGAAAAAACCCACATCCAATTCAAAATTATTCCACTTTTTCATATATATAAAATAATCAAGTAATAAATATATACATTTAAAGAACATATTCCAAGTTTACTTCCCTAAATAGCCTAGGCTTGTGACGGGAACGCCCTAAACAATATAATAGGGACTTATAGATTTACACGACAAGAACGTGGACCGCCACGTGTGACATCCTTTTAAGGTAATGTGACGTCCTTTTAAGGCACTGCTGGACACGGCCCAAGTCTTAATACAATGTCACACGCGGCAGTCCACGCTCTCGTCGTGTAAATCTAACAGTCTCTATTATTAATGTTAACACGAACGAGAAGAACAGAAAAAGAAAGGAAAAATAAAAGGAAAGAAAGAAAACAGCTAAAGAGTAATCAGGTATTGCAGGTGCCAAGGGTCGGAAATTAAGAAATGGGTCAAACGTCAAAAACGGTAGGGGACAGCTTTCCTTTGATGTACATAATTCCCACCTAAGTTTTAAAAAGGGACGGATGCAATCACAGGCCGTTATACCCGGCACATATTGATTCAAATATGTTGAAAAGTAATCAACGGTGTTTATAATATAATTTTTCCTTCATTTCAAGTCAGTAAACTATTAACAAGAACGGTAAACTCGTACAAGAAGTAAGGAGGCCGAGACCGGCAATTGTGTATTTTGTTCGTCTTAAAGATGTATAATGAAGCACTTATAAAAGTATTCCTATGAATAATATGGGTTTTCAATATCAATATTTTTTTAACGTAACATTTTCGTCATCATAATGAATTCATTTATATCACAGAGCCTCGAAACGCTGGACAACGGAAAACCATACCAAGATTCTTACACCATTGATGTTCCAGGGGTATTAGCAACACTCAGGTTGGTTTGACAAGTTATGACTTTATTCTGAAAGAAAATATCCCACAGGGTCAAATTATTCCAAAGGTTGTGCCTGTTCTCTGAAAGGTTGGCCAAAAATAGATCATCACTTGGTTATATAAATTCTTTAAAAAAAATCATTTGATTTAAATCACTTTTCAAAATTGTTATTTATTTGTACAAAGAAATCTAGTGGTTGCAATATGTACTATGATTTTTTACCGCTTTAGTTCCCATTTCGAAATAAGAATTCTGTTTTATGTGCTTATACTAGATACTTTGCAGGATGGGCGGACAAGATCGAAGGCAAAACGATCCCCGTAGGTAAGTAGCGATCTGAAAAATTATAGTTTATTTACAGAAATAATGAACAAAACATGATAATGATGGACCTATATAAAAGCAGGGGCGCTACTAAATAACGCGTTAATGTGTTTTTACGTCGGCAGATCCGGAGTTTTTATTGTTTTGCTTGTTGAAAAATCACAATTGAATTGAATTGAATTCATTCACCACCATTGAAACAAAAGATATGTATAAATACATGGCATGAATTATAAAGATACATGTTCTACAGCGATATACATGTACATGTACATTACAAAAATATTTAAAAATAATTATAAGTAATTTTAGTGTCAAGAGTAAAACAATAAATGACTATTTACAATGAGTTTGTGATCGATGGTAAAATAGAGTCAAAATAGCACATTTGCTAGTCGAGTCTGACTCTCGTTATCTAAAGCCTAAACTAAAGTTTATTGAAAAATACACAATGCTATTCCAAATCCTATAAATAAGATTTGTGTATAATATCACAATTTAAAAAACGAGACTGGTTGCTAATTACATGTATATAATTACAGGGTTATAATTCGTGGTTTTCACCCAAGAATAATTTTGTAAGTTTTTTACGAAAAGAGGTTCTTGATCTCTCAATTCTTAGATGAGTAGGAAGCATATTCCAAAAATTACTTTTAACAAACGAAGCAGAAAACTTTCCTTTGTCTGTTTTGAATAAAGGAAGACGTAATTGTCGACCCGATTTTTGTCTCGTGGAATATTCATGCTATATCATACTGCAATAATGTTTTAAGGAATGAGGTTATCGTTCATTTATCAAATCAAACACAAAAGTACAAATAGATAATTTATGCAATTTAAAAACATTCAACAATTTGAGGTCATGAAACAGTGCATTATTATGAGAACGATGTGGCTCGATACTTATAGCACGTACAGCCATCTTTTGAGTATAAATATACAATTCAAGTGTGATTTATAAGTACTACCCGAAACCTCGATGCCATATGTAATATGTGGCTGAGAGCTTTATACAACAGTATCAATATATATTTAGGGACATATGTCAATTCGCAATTTACAGTGATATAACGACGTCCCTGGAAAAAAAGGAAAAGGGGGCGGGCAATAGTCAAATGACAGATGGTATTGCATATCACGCATCATATTCTTTTGTTTTACATTAATTACTTTTACACTATTTTAGACGGAGACTTCATGACATATACGAGGCACGAGCCAGTCGGAGTCTGCGGACAAATCATCCCGGTAAGAGTGAATGAAAATATCAAATGCATTCTTCTGTAGTAATTCTACCCTTTTTTTTTATGTCAATGGCAGCGAAAAAAAGCTGTCATACTTCTTGATTAAGGGGATATTATTTTGTTGAAGAGGAAGTTATATATGACCTTTACATTACTTGAAGGACTAAAATGTATCACAGCGTATTAAACTAAGTGTTTGTGTGTCATGAATATTTAATTATTAATACGCCAACTCTGATAATTCCGGAACTAAGAAAACGATACGCTTACATTGGTCGAAAGGGTTATAAATTTTCACAGACATAGTTATTGCACTGATTGAAAGATCGTTCCACAAATTTACATGGTAATATCTTTCGGCATATACTAAACTGTTTTAATAGTTAACAAATCAAGAGATTAACGAGATAATACACGACACAGGTGGACAAGGAATGAAACTGAAGAAATATAGATGAAGAAACTGGAAAAAAACAATACACAGATTTGGAGAGTTTCTTGATCCTCGTGAAACCTTCCTACTGTAAAACAAACTGTGTTCACTCGTACAGTTTTAGCATAACTTCGTACCTTATGGTTGTGTGTGCTTGTCATATTGTACTATTCCGCAGAAGCGGATCTAGCTTTTTGCTAAGGGGGGGTTTGACCAAAATAATGACGATGCGGAGCATCGTCCACGAGCCGCGAAGCGGCGAGCCGATTTTTTGGGGGGTGTGTATTTGAACCCCGTAAGTGATGTTTTCCTGGCATCTATTAACACAATGGAGACCATAAAAAGCAGTGCATGATAACGTCTTTTTAAATCAAGTAACAGTTTAATACATAGTTATATCCAGAGTTATCATGTGTTTGGTTAAGTTACCAGATGAGTTGAATATCTTCTCACAATATTTGCACTTGAAAGGGTTTCTCTCCAGCGTGCGTTCTTTTTTCTTTCTTTTTTTTTGGGGGGGGGGGGGGGGGCCGCCCAAGGGGGGGTTGCAACCCCCCAACCCCCCCTCTAGATCCGCTTCTGAATTCCGTCAACAGTTCCTGAATTTTGCACCGTCATCATGATATGAATTGCCTAACGTATTTGTTCCAGGTATTTGCACAATAATCACACAGCGAACTAAGATACGGAGTACACAGTACAGATCAAATATATAAGAGAAGGCTTTCTTAAAGGAATTCATGGCAAAAGAGAGAGAAAAAGATGAAAAGCTTGTTCATACTTACAACAATTGGTAAACCTTTCAAAACGATTTAATACCTGGCTGACGCTTATGTGCAAAGGTAAACATGCCATATACTTTCTCGATATGAATGCATCCACGAATTACACAAATTCAGTGTTGGTGTATTTGTGATACAATGAGAACAATAATTAATGCAATGTGGCATGAAATTTCGAAATTAAAGGCAGCTTCAAGCACGCAGAAGTTTACTGGGTGCAGTAGCTTGTTTTTACGTCTCGTACCTTTATTAAATATGGACATAAAAACCTCATGCGATTTAAGAATGGTATTTTGTTTGCAGAGAACCACGTGATTTTAATCAGGATAATTATCTAGTGGTCACATATTAAGGACTCAAGATTGAGTTGAATGATGATGTCCTGGGTATAAACACCCCCCTAATGGGGTATATATAACTAGTTGTATAACAAGTAAATATTTACTTACACCAGGCTCTTACGAGAGCTACACCTTTATTTGTGACCTTACACAAAGAAAATCGTTCCATACATGTGGATCCACGACATTGAGTGACAGCATTGGCCCACCCCACATTTTTTAAACCCACCCTCCCTCCCACACACGCACGCAAACCAGACTCGGAAACTTTGTTTTGAATATTATTTATTGTACTTCCATTCATCAAATTCATAGAATTTTTTTTTTAAATTGTTAATACCAAAACAAGAGCACACGATTCGAATGATATGACAAATAATGACAGAATGAAAACAATATAACATAAAATACTTCAAGCTTCCTCTACCCCTCAAACTACCCCCCCCCCCCCCCCCCCCCTATTAACCCCCGCCCACTTAACAACAAAACCTTCCCTCTCCCAAAAAAGCCTTTGTATAATTTAGTTTTGTTCTTAATTTATACAGTTCATTAATATCTCATTAAAAAATTTAGTACAGAATACAGAATACAGACACACCCTCACCCACACACACACACACACACCCACACGAACGCGACAGGACCATTAAGTTTGGACACTTTTGAAATCAGTTTTTGTTTTGTTGTAGAAAGTAAGGTGAAAGACTTTACAATTCCAGAGCAAGTGTTTTTGCGGCTGGTCCTGGATTAAAATTATAAAAAAGAAGAAAAAAAACCGACAACCCCCCACCCCCCCCCCCTCACACACACACGCACACAAACAAACAGACTAAAGTGGGAGGCAAAATCTACGATCGCGTATGACAAGAGGACACGGGCCAGTTGTGCCTATTTTTAATTAACCCGCTAGTGTAGTGTATTAGATAAACGTTTTTCGGTTTGGCCTACATTTCGAAATTTTATTGTCCATTTTCTGGCCCCTCACTCGTCTCCTTTGTGGCTCTGAATTAATCTACACCCCACCAAGTTTCTTTGCAAATGTATTAGCATCAGATGTCAAACAAGCGATGTTAGCACCAAAAAAAGAAAATAGATCTGAAATGCTTCCCCATACTTTAATTGACAATGGATGAGTTTAAACCTTATACCTTACGCATTTATAACAATCGACCGTTTTCATCCACAGTTTATTCATCTATTGGCGACAATAAACAATACTAGCATTACAGGAATGGAGCCCCTAAACGCTATTAAACATGATGTAATTATTAATATCCTATTTTTATATTGTGCAGTGGAACTTTCCTCTTCTGATGTTGGCGTGGAAATGGGCCCCTGCTCTGGCCTGTGGAAACACCATCATAATGAAGACGGCCGAACAGACTCCTCTCACTGCTCTCCACATGGCTGAACTCGCTAAAGAGGTAAACAAACAAATAAATAAATGAATAAATGACAAATGTATAAATGCATAAATGAATAAACGAATAAATGAATTAATACGCTAATAGATAAAAATGCATGCATGAATGAACAGAAAGAAAATTAAAAACCTAGGTATATAAATGAATGAATAAATTAATAAATATTTCTCTTTCGCCCTGCCTCCCCCCCCCCCCTCTCTCTCTCTGTTCGATCACTGTTGAGTGCGCTTTTGTCTTTTATAAATATATAATTGAAATACATAGTGAACGAAACGTTTTATAATCATCCGTGTTAAATTTTTCTTCAATAATCAATGTAATAGAAGGTCAAACTTTCAGAAGTGTTAAAAGATTGAGTTTACTACCGTTCATGCAATTACGGTGTAAACAAAACTGCCTGCAGTAGAATGATTTGGAAAACGCTGATTGCTTGTATAGTGCATATTTATATGAATTAATGTTTACTTTCAAATTTTGGAATGATCAAAATGAAAAGAAATTCACTATCTTGCAGTAGATCGCATGCACTGTTCACAAAAAAAATGTGTACGTTGGACTACACATAAATATTCGGAAAAAGTTTTTAGCTCTTATTTTTCAATGTTAAAGCATTTCAAGAGCATCCTTTTCAGGAGACATTTCCACTTTGATATCCTTCCGAACGGACATACAAAGAATACGAAAGCGCTCCAATAATAGGCCTATTTTTCCTCTTTAGCGGAACTCTACCTTCTCTTTAAATAAATCAATTTCAATCACGGATTGGTGTTACAGGCCGGATTTCCACCAGGTGTCATCAACGTCTTATCAGGATATGGACCCACGGCAGGTGCAGCCATCGCCAGTCATCCAGGCATTGACAAGGTTGCCTTCACTGGATCTACAGAGGTAATGACTATGCATATTTAAAATAATTTTTATTTAAATAAATTAAAATTCGTCTCTTTTTGGCTTTAGTAGGGACTTTTAGATTCTGCACGACGAGAACGCAGACTGCCCTTTTAAGGCAATGTGACGTCACTGCCAGTGCCTTAAAAGGACGTCACATTGCCTTAAAAGGGCAGTCCACGTTCTCGTCGTGCAGAATCTAAAAGTCCCTATTCACTCGGGCTTGTCACCTAGGCAGGCCACGTCACATCAATATATTATTAAGGCTCGTTTTGAGGCCCCTGCAAGCGCCATCATCGCCAGGTACCAAAGCTACCAAGTCAGGTTGAGAAAGACCAATCGTGGCCTAAGAACCGTCTTCTTAGGATGTAAGCGCCAAGCAAGGATCGGACCGGAGACCTAACAAAATGACATTGATTGCCCTTTACCAATAGAGTGTCTGCAAAGCTCCAATGATGGTGGCTCTGCAATTTAATTTTCCCCTATCATGTATTTCAGTCAAATGGGTCTATAGAGTTCAATAGAAAAGAGATAAGAAGACAAAAATATTCCAAAGTAATGGGCAACAGTGTATATATGGAGGGTTAGGGTTCAAAATCACAATAATTGTTACACTGCTCGTATTTTCAAATGACTCATACATTTTTGTCTTCATTATAATAACACTTTTTTGTAATGATTCCATTTTTTCTTTGGTAGATCGGAAGACTTATCGCGCAGTCAGCAGGCGCTTCAAACCTCAAGAAAGTGACACTTGAACTTGGCGGGAAAAGCCCCAATATCATCCTGGCCGATGCTGATCGTAAGTTCATGTTCTCCCCGTTCAACCTTTGTTAACCCATTGTCTACTGGGGCCTAGTGGCTACTGTATTAAACATGCGGGAATGAGAGAATTCAGTTGTCAACAGGTTAACTGGAAACTAAGAATAATCATTCAATCTTCGATTTTAATCAATAAACGACTTTGAATTTAAATTTGAATTTGATTTCGAAAGCAGGTACTTCGCTTGAGTGGGCGTGAGAAGATGTGACATCTCTTAATCTAAAATTTATCTTAAAGAACTTGGAACTTTTCAAAGCATTTCTTTGGTCATTCAAAACACAAAACAAGGAATTATTAATAATCATTGGGACTTGTTTATCCGCGTAGCCACATCAGTAATAATACCACCCTTCATGCAGGTCCTGCATCTATCATTACCTCCAGCATTGTCAGGCACCCATTTGATACACCAGGGTCAAGAGAAGGCCTAGTCAAGAGGGATGAATGTGGGAAAATACCTTGTCCACAGATATAAACACCAAGCAAGGTTTGAAATCAGGACCTCTCGTATGAAAGTTCTATAGAGCCTTCCCCCAATATAGCACGTTGCTCCCACAACTGTGTCGAGCACCACGCCAGCTGAGAAAGTAACACACCCTCAACGTTAATACGGAGACAGTCCTTTCATTATGATTACCCTTGCTTCGGTCATCTCGCGATTATTATTTGAGACTTTGCTCTCTGTGTTTGTCGTTAAGGAGGGGGAAAATTATATTTTAAGAACAAATATAGATGTAAAAACGGACAGAATGTTTATTACCTCAACGTATTAACTAGCTAGGAAGAAGTTATGTTGTTGAGAATGTTGGCAAATAAAAATAAGCCGATGACCCTGCATTTGAGGACAAATTCTGGAAGAATCTAAGAAGCTTTTGTTTGCTTGCTCAAAATGTTATCGGCTAACTCGTCTCTAACTCGACAGTCGCCTCCGTTCATTTCAAAAGGATTAGAGCGATTCCTTACATTTCTCGTATATTTTCTTTTTGAGAGAAACCGCCGAGAGCAGCCAAATTACAATATTATTTATGATTATAAATGCACCTTTAAAAGATTACATATTTTTATCCTTCATTTCCTTTTAACCAATTTTATTCATTAATCTTGAGAAAAGGGAATAAATATCTGGTTAACTGGATTAATCGATTGCTTGTTCAAGTAACAATCATAAAATAAAATAAAATAACACAAACAAGAACAAACAAATATAGAAACAAACAAACGTTAGTGAAAGATTTGCTAATTACATCACATCATTGCCAATTTCATGAAACAAACTTAAACAATAATGATAAATTGTATGGTTTCCATCTCACAATATAAAAACAAAACATACAGACTAACAAAAGTGCATATAAACTCAATAATACAGTGAATGGCTGGAAAGCCCATTCAACTTTGTTAACATGACAAAACTACTCTTCCTTGGGATCCGCAAATGAGAAGAGTTCACTTTCCTTTATTCTTTTAATTTTAATTTCTGTCCTATATATTTATAATGCAAATAGCTCTAAATGTTTTCCAAACTTGTTGAGATTTTGACTTTCATGCAATCTGAACAACTTTATCAAAATTTATCACACAGTTGAACATGCGGTGGAGCAGAGCCATTCCGCCATTTTCTGGAACATGGGCCAGGCCTGCTGCGCCGGATCCAGGACCTTCGTAGAGGACAAGATCTACGATGAGTTCGTGGAACGCAGCGTAGAACGTGCCAAGGCCAAGGTGGTCGGTGATCCATTCGATATGTCCAAGGACCAGGGACCTCAGGTATGAACAACACTGTTGTCAAATTTGGAAATTTGAAAAGAGATGAAAAACACTTAATAATCGAACTATTGCGCCCCACGAAACGAATAAAATAGGGGCACGGGCATAATTTTGACACTATAAGCATGCACAATTGAAAAGAAATGTCGTCATCAAAAGTATTATAAGCTTAGTTACGAGATAAGATTTTCAACAAAAATAAATTAGAATACCTTATTGTCCGAATGAGAAGGCGAACATTGGTCATTTGAAATTTCCTGGGGGTGGGGGATGCAGCTAAAAACAATGGAATACAATCTCAAAAGAGAAATACAACCACTACTTTGGAATGGATTCAACTCCAAAAAAGGGATCCCTTGTATATAAATTCTAAAGAATGGATTTCTACTCACCTGTATCAAGACATTATATCCTATAATTAAAATAAAATAACGGAATATAGTCTTATAACGACATTACGTATATCTTCTGTTCTGTCTTTATGGTACATGAAGTACATTAAAAGTAAGCCTTGTCATATTGAGATAAAAATGCATGACATGAATTGTTAACAATTTCCGTTAGGATTAGATGATGAAACCCAGGGATCTCCTCATGTGAGCCTTGGTTTTAAACATGAGATATATTTTTAAAAGTCAAGGCATTCCCTAATAATGATAATGATAATAATAAGGATGATAACCAAACAAAATGGTAATAATAATAATAAATGTAATAATATTAATAATAGTAATGATAATACCGAGTATTTATTAACACTAACTAAATAAGTACAATAGCGCTTACAAGATTACAGAATATGAAGAGAAACATAAAATACAATCAATACGTAGACCCATAAAATAGGTTAATCACGTTTTATTACTGAGGAAAGAGTACGTTTCAATATATCTCAGATTATTTTTCTAAAATCGATTAGTTGCTAGCTCTAGAAAAAATGAGGAAATATTCCGCATTCGATTACCCCAGATGTTTTTCCTATAGTTAAATCTTATCATTTAAAACGGGTATACACGTTGTTTATTTACATACATCATGCCACAATCCTCGTAGGGTTTATTTATCCCTATAAAAGATTTCATTTTAACAGACTTAATACAAATATGTCGCCAAGTAAAAGTAATTCCTTGTTTCTCGTACCATTCGCCTTTACTTTATTTGATTTTTTTTTGCTTTGAGATGAAATGCATAACAATCTGAGAACTTCTAGACAATGGGGTTAACAAAGATTATTAATATTCTTGCAATTTCACATTATTTGGAGCCTTTGTGGTGCGTTTACAAATGAATTGAAGAAACAAAAAGTGTGTAAAAAAATGACCTAATGGCATTGTATGCCCACAGAAAATATCAATCATCAAATATAATGGATCATCGCCTCCTCGTTTGAAAAAAGAAACATTTCGAAGTAGAAACTAAGATTAAATTTTCTCCGGCCTCAAACCTAGCTCTTTAGATTCATTAAACATCTTGATACTTTTATTCTTTAAGTTCCATCGCTGTAGGGGATAAAGATTTGTTGATTATTTTTATCATTTTGTGAGCCATGTTTCACACGCAATCAGATCCTCGTCACAGTGGTAGATAATAATATTGCCTCCTACTCTTTTGGGTGGGCATGTTGTTTGTTATATAGGAATCGTTTGTTGCCACCGTCGGTATTTTAGGGTTAAAGTTTTGGGATATTTTTGAAGGTTTATACTGTTTCTTTTTCAGTCCGCAAATTTGTTTTCTTCATTTGGTCGGACATTCACTTGGGGACCGTTAACACTGTTAGAGTAGGGCCTAAATACAGGAGTGTGTTGACCAGGCGCGTACGCAGGATTTTTTCAAGGGGGGGGGGGGGGGTTTAACATCTATAAATCGGGCCGAAAATTTCGTAACGACTCAGCCGACCGCTGAATAAGCGGGGGGGGGGGGGGGGGGGGGGGGAGGTAAGAGGATTTTTTTTTTTTTTTTTTTTGGACCCCAAAAAATCGCAACGACTCAGCTGACCGCTGAATAAGCGGGGGGAGGGGGTAAGAGGGCACCTTTTTTTTTTTTGTGACCTCGAAATTTGAAAATTTGACATTTTGCTCCGTTGGGGGGGGGGGGGGGTAGGGTCACCTTTTTTTGATCAGTCATGGGGCTAATTTTTTTTTTTTTTTTTTTTTTTTTGTTGTTGAAATAATTGGGGGGGTTTATACACATAAAAATACCAAAGGGGGGGTTAACCCCCCAAACCTCCCCCCCCCCCCTGCGTACGCGCCTGGTGTTGACTCACATGCGGGACACGGGACGCTAATGAGGATTAATGCCTTACCAAAATGGTACTAACGCACCAACTTGGTTTCGATTTTCGAACCTAGAATCTGCAGTTAGGAGACCACTGCACTATATCCTGCTGAGCCAACGCACCTATTAAACAAACACAACAATAATTTATCCTATTCGTTTTGATCTTAGATCAACGACGAGCAGTTCAAGAAGATTTTGGGTTTGATCGAAAGCGGGAAGTCAGATGGAGCCAAATTGGCAACAGGAGGCAGTCGTCATGGTGATAAGGGATACTACATCGAACCAACAGTGTTCACAGACGTCACGGACGACATGAAGATCGCCAGGGAGGAGGTAACAATATTTAAAAAAATAGTTTTACATTGGTTTAATTTTCTGTGAATAGATGCAGAAAAAATGCAAATCTATAAGGCTGAATTTTCAAGTGACATGAAACAATTACAAAGATTACCAATAAATCAACTTCGGAGCAACTCCAACACTGTAGTATTGCCTTGACCCGTTGCCTACTCGAACAAGATGATTCAGGAGTCAACGGGTTAAGAAAGGAAGAACGGATATCTTTTTGTAATGTCCGCACTTTTCAAAAGGCGATGGACAAGGCTATCGAAATCGTTGACTTTCGAATGTTTTTGCTACCGAGTTATAGGTATGCAAACAAAAAACCATGACTACAGTATCACTAGAGTATGTGGCCTTGTACCTGACATTATGAAAAATATCAGTATTTGGTATCTACAGCCTTTAAATGTTCCACTTGATACTATCTGATCGCAACTCGCCTCTCTCCCTTACCCTCTAACTCTCACTCTTTCTCTCTGTCTCTCAATTTTGTTGGTGATGACCATATTTGAGGGGATGTACATGTGGAAAATAAATGAACATCAATCAAACGATTTATCTTTTCTAGAAAATATAATAGCAGACGCCTTGCTTTTAAATTGTCATTGTAATGACTTTCAATCTTTAAAACAAATCACTCACTGACAAGTTTGTTTTTGTTTTTTAAATAGATCTTTGGACCGGTGCAGAGCATCTTCAAGTTCAGCGAAATGAACGAGGTGATCAACCGAGCAAACAACACAGAATACGGTCTTGCAGCTGCAGTTTTCACCAAGGACATCGACAAGGCCCTCTACGTCTCGAATTCGCTCAGGGCGGGAACCGTCTGGTAAGTCTTCAGCAACCCAGGAGCCGTTTCACAAAGCCTTTTTTCAATGAAAAATTAAAAAAAGCAGTGACAAATCTGCTGATAACCAATCAGAAGCAAGGATTTCCGTAGCTTATAACGAAAACTGTTATTTGTCACTGATGACAAGTTTTGTGGAATGGGGCCCTGGTCACACCACCAAACGGCGATCAGACATTATTTTGCTCCGGTGATAATTGCTCCGGATTTTATTTCGATAGAATTGTAGGGTTGGGGTTTGCGATTGAGATTTAGGTTAGTTTAAAGGCTATTGTTGGAGTTAGAATAGTGGTGAGTCTATGGTTGAAGTTAGGTGCGTACGCAGGGGGGGGGGGTGTTTGGGGGTCGAACCCCCCCCTAAATTTTTTTTTTTTTTTTTTTGCGAAATTTCCGGCGCGATTTTTAAGTTTTAAAACCCCCCTTCGAAAAAAATCCTGCGTACGCGCGTGGTTGAAGTTGCTGGTTCGGTTAGTGAAGGCAATTACCAATTGTCGTAGGAGCTTTAAATTTTGTCATCCCTCCAAACCCACTTTGAACTGACCCATAACTTCGGGATAGTGTATATTTAATCGGTTTGTTGTCGGTTTGTTGTCGGTTATGTTGGTGTGACTAAGATATCAATATATAAACTTAATTCATGTACATCATCCATAAGACATTTTATTATGGGCAAATTAATATTCTACCTTGAAATCGAAATGAGGTAGGTATAGTTTTCAATTGATTTTAGGATTTACTTTAGTCCTAACCTATACCAATCTAAGTTATATTTCTTTTGTCATCTAACTTTGTTTTCTAGTGTGATGCACAAGATTTTACCCCCCTCGTAGAACAGCTTTGCATATTTAAACATATTTGTGGCTTACACCCAATATGTTTAAATAATTGAAATTTCTCCCAGGAAGCATTACATTTATAAAAGCTTTGTATATATTAAATTATTCAGGCCTACTATTTGGCATTCATAAATTTTTAGAGTTCTTTTTATATGGATTATTAACCTCGATTCTGTAATCGGCATATTAAAGTATTCTAGATTTCCCTTGAAGTCGTGCAATTAAAGGTTAAAGCGATAAATACCCAGTATTTATTTCCGTGAAATATCCGGATTGAATATCTATTGTTCTCCAGGTGGTCGTATCAAACTGTGAAGTCTTCGTTAGGACTGTTTATAGGCTCTTTGAAATCCCATGAGCCCATTATGGAATACATTTTTATGGCATTTGTGACAAGTATTTATTGCTACGGAGATGTCAAACACAATTTTTCTTCCGTTATGACATTTTTGGTAATAAAAATGATTATTCAGGCGTCGCGTCTGTGTCGTAAATCAAAAAACGCTTAAGGTATTTCATTTCAAATTGTGCTATATAACTTAGATATTTTGATGCAAATAATACAAAGTTACGAATTACAATGAAGAACAGAAAGGGAAAGAGAAGCACGAAGATGGAAAAAATTGCACTATTTATTACAGTTTGTTAAGAAGAGGAAGTGAGGCGTAATGGCGGGGTAGCAGAGCATTACCAATTCCCTCGGAGAGGACTTAAACCCGTCGCTCCCCTGGTTGCTTACTTACAAGCAAACATATGCTTTCACATCAGTCAAGTAAAACAAACAAACAAACCAACCAAACAACCGAGCAACAGGCCATCTTTCTCCTTATAGTCAGCTGACTATTTGTAATTTATTCTCCTCTAGGACGCCATTGTTTTGATCGGATGTAGGGTGAAACAAGTATTGATTAATGTCTTCGAAAAATGAAACGACCAGAAAATGATCGCACAGACTTTCAGAAGGCATGTTCAATAACCTTGTCCACCACCTCTTTAAAAATGTGCAAACCCTACAATGACAAACATTTGTGCCATTTTCGTTTAGTCTAGAGCCTCCTCGTTGCTAGGTAGGACAAACATTGTGGATTGTTCTACCTAGCAATACGAAATGTATGCACTTCGCATTCTGACTATTGAAATACAATTATTCGTAGCAGGTGAATGAAATGATTTAAAGCGAGGCACTTACAAAAGATTCATGCATTAAATTTGATTACATTACGAAAATGGTCCATTTGCATTGCAATTCTCGCTACCCTAAATAGGTACGAAAATCTCGAAATTCGCGAGACGAGGTAATTTTCACTCTCTCGGGTCGTCACTACAATTTCCGGTATAGAGTCCCATCCCGCTGTGCAGAGTTTTCACGCACGCTAAAATCAGGGTTCTTACGCTTGGAATCATGAGCCCAGCACTGTGCAGCCTCACAAAAGAAAACCATCGTCACTGATGTCAAAAGACGCAAAAAACAACGAATGAAATGTTCAAATAAACGTTGAAATATTTGCGAAAAAAAAACAAGACCGAGCAGACGACATATTCGGTGCATACACATTGTGTTTTACGTTTGCGCTATCGCGCCTAGTAATATAGCGCCTGCACAGGAAGCTGTAATGTCGAAAAGCTATCCCATAATGCAATGCGCGTTTTCAGGATTTTCCCCGGATCTCGGCAGAATCGCTATTTGGGGTAGCGAGAATTGCTCTCGCTTGAATTTCTAGAAAGTCTTTGCGATTGTCTTCTAGGCATTACTTGGAAGTATGATGATCTCCAGAAGTGTATAAAGTCAAGTAAAAAAAGGGGGGCAGAAAACAGTAATTACGATTCGCAAGCTCTCATGTTCTTATAAACATTCAGAATGATGTTAAATAGTCTGTATGTAGACATTAGAGGCTCTTTAAATCCCTTCAATTCCTGATGAAATTGCAGACCTCCTTTTTTAAATCCTCTCTGCTTCTTTCTACATTAAACCTTCATGTATGTCAAAATTCATTCATAGAAAAGCTCCTTCTCGTCGCCGTAATCCCAGCTGAAATGCCACACAAAAAATAATCATTAAACCATTGAATTTCAATCACATCGCTAGGGCCTGCTTCTTAAATTACATATTAGGATTAAGGGGGATACTTGCTGCGGGGAAAGGCTAATACAGTTTCTTCAAAATGGGATTCTTGAATCGTAATTTGTGGGTAGCCACCATGTCAATAGGGTTGGTGGCATCAATTTACTGCATAACCATTGAAAGAACCGATGCAATAAGCAACAAGTGTGTTCTTTCGAAACATTAATGTGTAATGTTTGTGGTTTCTGTTTTAGAATCTTTCTTGTTGAATGGATATGGATGATTATACGTTTTATCTGTGGTTCAATAAACTTCTCTGATTTGAAATATTGTTTAAAATGCAGGGAGGGTAGTAAGAATTATTCACAAACTCCCTTCGTCACAAATTGAGGGTTAATACCGTATTATACTAACCCATCAAGGGAGGATGTAATAGCAACCACTAAGCTTATCTTCATGGCGAAGGGATATCCCCCTTTCAATCAATAATTATGAACACAGGTAGAGGGGGGTGGGGTCCATGATTTGGTAAGTGGATTGGGACGATTCCGAGAAATTACACAATTAGTGGGGGTAATTCTTCTGTTTAAAAAGTATAATGAAAAAGATATATAAAAAAATAATATTATTAAAATAATTATAAAGATTATTATATTAATAATAAAATGGTACTACTACTACTACTACAACTTCTACTAAAACTACTACTACTACTACTACTACTACTACTACTACTTACAGCAACAACAACAACAACAAGAACAATAACAATAATAATGATGATGATAATATGATTATTCCGATGATGATGATAATGACGATGATATTCTGGGTCAAGTAACGTGTATTATACATCACTCTTAATCTGCTACTGCTCTGTAATTGTTTTGGTAATACCATTCCCAAATCTAGTTTCCTCTGGTCTGCAGCCAAACAAACCAAGCATATTTTCATCTGGTATGGCGGGGGGGGGGGGGGGAGGTGCCTTGGTTTGATATTCAGGTTGATCCATCATTTCCGCTTATGGTAAAAATGCATCAAAACAGATCCAATAACGCAATCAAGAATCTCGTTAGACGCAATAATGGTCAAGATTTCGGAAAGAAATGGATGAATATTGATAAGGATCGCAAAGAATTGAAATTGTTTCATATCCGCTCCAAATATGAAGCTCTTGATAGGATCCGATGGAGGTATTATTATCATTATCATTATTCTCCGCGATTTTGAAAGAATGGGGATATTCTTAAAAAACAAATTAGGGCATGCCTGAATAGCGTCGAATACACGCCGGATGGTTCTCCGCAGAAAGCACAGATATTGCAATTTATTTGGCCAAATAGGCAACACTCCCTCCCAATGCCACAGCTAAATGTGTTTCGCGGGGCCTTCGCCGGAAGGGTAGCGAATACGCACGGAACAATCACATTCAACGTATTGCTTATGAGAAAAGGGGTTGTGCACTTCCTCTGTATATGTAATTCAAAAATATGATTCATTTTTGTGTTTATGGGAACACGCCTAAATGAGTCAAGGTTTTGTTTTGATACGATTCGTGTTTCACGAAAAAAAAATTAGTCACCGAGCGTCTCTTTTTATGACTCGAATCACTTGCTTCAATGGGTCCTGTATTATATGCGGAGCGGGCTTCTCTAACGATCATTCAATTTCGGAAATGAAATCTGGCGGCAACATTGACAAGAAAGAGAGAACCTGTAATCTTATTCTTTCTCAATCATATACCGTTAATGAAATTGTGGGTTTTTTATTTTTGGCATTGAGCGTGTAATCGAATGGGATGGATAGGAGGCATGTTTGAGTTTTGTGAAAAGGGACAGTGTATCAATCTCATTCTCCATCAAAAGCAATCTGATTGAGATCTCCCTATATTGTGGATGTTTCGGAACCGGAAGAATGTGGTCGATGATGACATCATTGGTGAAACCAAATCTCGTCACACAATACCCGCTTTCTGAACAAATCATGTCACAAAAATCACTTCTGGTTGCTTAAAGAGGAGGTTGTATTCTAGTTCAAGTGATAATTAATTTTCTGAGCTTTGCCGTCTCTGTATGTCAGTTTGGAAGAATATCACAAAAGAAATGTCCCTTGAAAAGGATTCCTCTTCTAATGAGCACAAATTCGAAATATGACATGAAATAGAAAGTTTGACCCAAATTTTCATGGCACATGGCATTGGAGTCCTATATCCATGTTTTGTGTGTAGTGCAAATGATCTTCAGCAAGACTGAGTCCACTTCTTTTCATTAATTTTGATCTTTCAAAAACTGTACAGTATACCTCGATTATTACGTATAACAAAATCAAACTTTCACGATCGCTTCCAGACTGCAGTTTCTTTCACCAAAACTCAACCGTATATTCTTTAATAAGCATTACAACCGTAATAAGCGTACACATACATATTCGTTGCCTAGTTTTCCTCCTTCATATCTTTTGGCTGCTGAAAATCCATGTCAAATAAAACAAACAGGATCTGATCTTAGTTCACGAGTCGTATTCTTTTTTTGCCTCGACTTGAAGACTTGATGCATTAATGAATTCTTGTCGTCACGAACACTACCCAATCGGAGGTATCAAATAATATTTCTGGGGACAAACACAACTTCGAATGTCAGATATACCTTTCTTTTGCGTAGGCTCTCCTTTTGTTAACAAGCCAGCTTGAAACTGCGTTTGAACTTTCTGATCGTGACTTGGGAATGATTACATATTTGTATAAGAGGTTAAGCGTAGCGTTAAAGTAAAGGTTATGAAATTCGATGACGATATTAATGCAATTTCTCTTTAGAATAACGTTACGAAATTATGGTTTGTATTTGGCTTCGGTGAATGTGCGACAAAAGATATCCTGAGAATGTGGGTGGATATAGATATCATTCAAAAAGTTATTATACAAGAAAGGGAGGGCGATCACAGGAAATTCAGTGTCCATACGTAGACCCCTTGCGCACGCAAAAATTATTACCATAAAAAGAAGAACTCGGTTGACTTTACTGTCCCTTTATGAATTATTATATCCCCTTTTAAAGTTTTGATATTCGTCTATTTATTTTGAATATCTAGCATAATGATATATACTCATTCATCAAGAAGCCGAGAGTCAATGTAAACCTCGTTAATATGAGAGATTGGAGCTTTTACATCATTTCAATTGCGAGTTTATTCTATCATTAACTATTTATGATAGGTGCATAGTTGAAAACCGTAGAACTCTCTGAGATTTTTTTTGTGTATGGATGAAGTCCTTTTTCATTAAAGAAATTTATAGAAAATTATTAATGAAAAACGAGTAGGGTGTACGAGGAGATTCATCCACAACTAAAAGATAAAATTCCAAACTTGCAAAAATAGTAAAATAAAAGTGATAAGTAAACAGCTAATTAGATGAAACCAATAAGTAAAATTATATTAATAATAAAAGAAGAATTGCTTTGAGCTCAATACTCGGTAATATAAGAGCTTTGAGCTTTTTATGTCGTGTCAACTTCGGGTTTATTCTACCACTCATCGTAGGGGCATCGATGAAAACCATAGAACTCTCTGATTTTTTGTTTACATAGGCCTAGCTCCAATTTTTAGACATGGGCCAAATGGTCGAACATTCCTGAAAAATACACTATATTAACAGTGTCGCGCCATCACTTTTACATCAAAGACACGACTAAACTTGTATTTTCTAAAGATACATTTTCAAATGAGCAAAATACCATTGACAACACTTTGCGACATGTGCTCTCGAGTCGATGGTTTAAGAACATGAATGTTTGTTATGAGTTATTAACAAATAATGCAGTCATTCTATATGTAGATTTTTGGTGAATCTGTAAAGGCCTATCCTGTCATCTCTTCAGAATCCGTCCCAAATCTTCAAACTCGTCGCTAGTCTAAATATTTCTACCAAATATCCAATTCTCAGAATAATCTGCAAATATCCTTTCTTCCCCATGCTTGGATTAGTTGTCTGCATTTAACCTAGCAAGAACAAGCGCCCGTTGTTGTTTACCAGTTACCAGTGCATTTGGTTCGTTAAAAATAACATATTTCTTGGATTTCATTTCCCTAATCGTATGAATATGCAAATTACCAATGCTTTATTTTGTTCAATTTCCAAAGGATCAATTGCTACAACGTGGTAAGCCCCATGGCTCCATTCGGAGGATACAAGATGTCCGGCACAGGTCGTGAACTTGGAGAGTACGGTCTGGAAGCCTACACTGAAGTCAAAACTGTAAGCTATCCAACTCTTTATTCTTTTTGTTTGTTTGTTTGTTTGTTTATTTTATTTTAGCACGGTTACATACTTCAGCCAATGACTGTTCTTCAGCATGACCGTGCATATATAAAAACAATCACAATTGTGTTTTTTTGCAAAGTCATCTTTTATTATTATAGTTATGATCGCTACTTTCAAACGTATCCTCCCCTTTTCGAAGTCGATTTAAGTATTTTTTTTCACGTCTTTACAAATTTCTGGCTGCTTAATATACTCTTCTTGTTTCTCAAAATATCATTCAGTATCAAGAATGTGAAATTATGAAATAAATTTAGATCTATGTCAAAGATAGAAAAGTATAATTTACTTCTGGAATTTCCAAGTAAGAGATCAAAGACGGTTTGACTTGAACTGCAAATTCAGTCAAGGTATTTTACTCCCGCAGGAGAACAGAGGCAAACATGTTCTCTGTCTCTTTTTTTTTAAATTGCACATCCGAGCCATATTTAACGTGATATATCAATTCCATAACGTCATTGTTAATTTTACTATCTCTTTTCTCTCTCTTTTCTTTAGGTGACCGTGAAGATCCCTCAGAAGAACAGTTAAATTGTTTCAACAGAGAGAGAGAGAGAGAGAGAAAGAGAGAGAGAGAGAGATAGAGGGAGAGAGAGCGAGTGTGTGTGTGTGTGTGTGAGAGAGAGAGAGAGAGAGAGAGATTAAAGGGTGTGATTTGATATAATCTGACAATAATCTGAAATCTAACAATAAACTGAATTCGACGGTAGATAACAGGACAGTAAAATCTTTGTGTGTGTGTCAGAAAGAGGGAAAGAGTGAAAGAGAGAGAGAGAGAGAGTAAAAAAAGGGCATAATTTGTCTAAATCTGACAATGATCATTATTAGAGGGTAGATGATGGTACAATGAAGATCATGACCAAATAGAGAATGGATACTATCGGTGACCATGAGCATAATGTGTGAAAGAGAAATAGAAATATAATGTCATTATTTCTAGTAGAGCTACTGACAAGACAGCTTAAAAATTGGGAGGGGCGCATTTTAAAATTACAATCTCATTTTTGTATGACTTGAACTATGATCGCATATTCTTTTGAGAATAATCTTAAACTTTTTGTTTATAATATAATTATAATTCACCGATTGTTTTCTGATTTTTATATCATGTGTCCATGTTTTTTGTTTTATCATTCACGTGATTTAGATCATAGCCTATCGAATTATGTCAACCACTTATCTTTCTCTTTACTGTATTACATAAAGCGCATATCTACTTATAATTTTACCATAATTGCATTTGTGTCTCAATTGGTACTTTTGTATATATCTTAATCATATTTTCGAGCGGAGTGTTATGTTAAATTAGGAACAAGTGATGAACGTTTAAGCCTTTATCGATTTAGGCCCTATGTTATATTGAGAAGTGGAAAGAAATATCTGATTATAATTGTGATGTCTAGGCTAAAGAAAAACTTCAGACAGGAATCACAACTGAAAACACACATTGTAAGACTGCATACCAGATACCCTAAGAAAGAACTAAATTATTCTGCAACCTGAAATCAAATACTGAACTCTCTTTCGGTCACTTGTGGCCCCGACAATTCATTATCATAGATTTCATCTAAATTGAAAAGAAGCAAACAAGAGTTATCCAAACAGAACTAAGCGTTGACAAAAGAAATGTTTTCAGGTGTGATTTGAATTTGGTAAGGAAGCATTCCTGCCAAAGGCTAAGAGGGAGCGAGTTCCAATGGTATTGATTTTTATGATGTGTTTTATAATCATTATGTAATAAAATATATGTTTTATTCAATAAAAACTTATCTTGTATTTATGAACTTGTATGTTACAATGGGGACTTTAATATGTGGCAAGATTCTATAGGAAAATTATCAAGAAAAAGATTTATAAAAGATGTTTTGCATTTCATTATGAACCAATCTCAATGGTAAATTTCGAGAAGGAGTTTTGGTTATGCACGGTCAGTTCAATGGACCTCTTTAATCCAGCTGTCACGTAACAAAAGCAAAAGCTGCCTGAAAAATCACAATGTATTTTTAGACAATTCTCTATGTTTGTTGCATAGAACTTCAATTGATTAGCAATCCCTCAAAAACTTATCTCAAAATTATATCTTTAGCAGCAAGATGAGTTTTTGTGCAAAATTTCAGATCAAGAGATTGTGGTTTTTCTGTCTTTGAGTGAGAAATTGAAGACCTCATTTTGTAATGCAACAAATGGAGTGATTAAAACAGTGCCAGTTGCGAAATTCAAATTGAAAAATAAAATTACTGTCAATTCGCTAATAATTAATATTTTGCCACCACACCTTTAGGAAAGTTTTTAATTATACAAAATAAAACTGAAACTGAAACAATTATGACTTTCTACAACATTTAGGCCCTTTAACAAGTTTAGAGAATTTCGCAATGAAAATCTATGCGACACCGTTGCATATCAATTATGAGGCGTCATTTCGAGTGCATTATTGTCTGCGCTAATTAAGACTGCGAAATGCTAAGATTTCCGCCATTAACCCAACACTATGGTGGCTCCTAAGGGACACGCAAACGCAAAATTTGACGTATACCTATGCAACAAATTTGTGGATTTTCACGTCAAAGACGTGAAAATCCACAAATTTGACGTATACCGATGCAACAAATTTGTGGATTTTCACGTCAAAGACGTGAAAATCCACAAATTTGACGTATACCTATGCAACAAATTTGTGGATGTTCACGTCAAAGACGTGAAAATTCACAAATTTGACGTATACCTTTGCTTGGTAATTTTTTCGTTTTTCTGTACTCAATGGCCCTGAAGGGACACGCAGACATGAAAATCTGCGTCCGATATTCATGTCTGCGTCTCCCAAAAGGGACACGCAGACGTGAAATTGGACGCAGATTTTCTTCTTCTTCACGTCTTGGACGTAAAAAGACAATAAAACCCTTGCATAGGTATACGTCAATTTTGTGGATTTTCACGTCTTCGACGTGAAAATCCACAAATTTGTTGCATAGGTATACGTCAAATATATACGTCTGCGTCGGTCCAAAAGGGACACGCAGACGCGAATATTGGACGCGAATTTTTTTTCAGTAAGCTGAGCACCAGGAAGATAAGCGTACAGGGGTTTGTCTGCCCCTAGTTACTGATAAAGGGATTACCAGCTGGTATCGAATACTCTGTCCATATTCACAGTCTTCTAATTACAGACCCTACACCTAACTTATTCAGTGTAGTTTGCAGGCACAAACCCTGGTCAGTCGTAAAAGAGAGTCTGCACTATAAGACTACCATAGGCCATGTACTATAGCTGCTCCTGACACAACCAGTAGGTAGCTGGGCTAGGCTTCTCTCAAGGCACAATGATTTGTTTTGGGGGTAAAGTGTCAAATTAGGGTCTGGTGCTTGCAGACTATATCCAGTGTCTCTAAGGCCTAAAAAAAAAAAATGTTTGGTTGTCCTCGATTGATTTTCTGGAGTAGGGGCGGGCGGGCGGTTTTTTTTTTTTTTTTTTTTTTTAAACTTCATTTTTTGTGTGTCTTTTTTTTTTTTTTCCATTAAAAAATAAATAATTGGGATTGTCAAGCATTTAAACAAACAAAGTCTGTAAAACACTTTAATATGGTAAAAGACTAGTTTAATGTACAATGAATATCAAGACCAACACAGAAAGTATTTTGGGCTTTGAAATGCAGCACCTTTTAAATCTCCATTGTACTACTTATAGCTACTTGCGCCCCCTATATAGCAAACAATGCCTAATCGGTGACCATTGGTCCCCCATGGTCCTCTTTATCTTATATTAACTGAGAGCTGATTTGATGAGATAACCACCTGTCCAGTGACCTTGCAGGGTGGTCTAATCCCTCCTGTAAACTAGTACAGATGGGCTTTAAAATGAGTTTAAGAATGCTCAGAACCTGATTTGAATGAACGGCATTTTGACATAGAATAACAAAAAATGGCAAGTTTAATAAATACTTAATTGCGTACTAAGAGGACAAAACTGGCAACGGGAAGCATTTTGATCCTTGCAAATACATAAAATGGTATGTTTGGCATTTAAAAAAAATTGAATAAAAAAAAAAATGAATAAACAAAAAAAAATATATAAAAAAAAAAAAAAAAATGCGAGCGGCCCGAAAATGACGAGCGGGCGGTCGAGGACAACCAAATGATTTTTTTTTTTTGGCCTAAAGTCTCACTTGTTATTGTTTTCAGCAAGAATGCACTTGGCAATGGAATGTTACAGGTTGCAACGTACATGTTATTCAGTCACTATCATTATTATTGTTTGAGGACAATCAGATGACTAATAGAGGAAGTTATGTAACAATAACATTACAAAATTGGTACCATATGTGGACTTCATTTGTTTCATTAATTTAGTTACCAACAGCAAATAAATACGGTAGGCCTACAATGATTTTTTTTTAAAAACATTTTCATGACGAAATCGTATAGAGAGAGATAAAAAAAAAAAAAGAAGAAGAGGGAAATAGAGGAGTGATAGAAAGGGGAAAAAGATGGTGAAGAGAGAAGGATATGTTAATAGAGAACAGTAGAGTATGTACGTGGCTCCTAAACATCATGTCTACAATTTCAATTCAGACAAAATATATAGACCACAAAATCACAAAGAAATACAAATGCATTGAATATAGCTCAAATTGTTGATTTTCTTCTTTTCTCATTACCAATCAATTACTTCTTGTTGTGCTTCTTGTTGCCATTTGCCCCACTCCTATCACACCCTTTTATTTTCTCTGTATTTCTTTCCATATCTCCCTCTCTCTCCTCTGTCTCCTAATGTCCCACCACTCTCTCTCTCCCCTTCTCTCGATCTTTTCCTTTCTCCCTCCTAATCTGTCTCTCCCTCTCCTTCCTCTTTCTATCCCAATCTGTCTGCCCCTCTCTATTTCTCTCTCCCAATGTCCCTTTCTCTCTATCTCTCTCTCCTCTTTATCGTTTCTCACTCCCAATCTGTCTCTCCCTTGTTGCCATTTGCCCCCTCCTATCACACCCTTTTATTTTCTCTGTATTTCTGTCCATCTCTCTCTCTCTCTCCTCTCTCTCCTAATGTCCCATCACTCTCTCTCTCTCCCCTTCTCTCGATCTTTTCCTTTCTCCCTCTCTCTCCTCTTTCTATCCCAATCTGTCTGCCCCTCTCTTTCTCTCTCTCCCAATGTCCCTTTCTCTCTCTCTCTCTCTCCTCTTTATCGTTTCTCACTCCCAATCTGTCTTTCCCTTCTCTCTCCCAATCTGTTATCCCCTCTCTCTCTCTCTCCTCTTAATTCACCTTTCTCCCAATCTGTCTCTCCCTTCTCTCTCCCAATCTGCTTATCCCCAGCTCTCTCTCTCTCTCCTCTTTCAACGTTTCTCTCTACCAATCTGTCTCTCCCCTCTCTCTCTCCTCTTAATTCACCTTTCTCCCAATCTGTTTATCCCCTCTCTCTCCTCTTTCAACGTTTCTCTCTCCCAATCTGTCTCTCCCCTCTCTCCCTTTCTCTCTCTCTCTCTCTCTCTCTGTCGAATTTCGAATACACATAGTACAGAGAGAATGGGAAGGGAGGAAGGACAGGATAGATAGAGAGAGATGGAAAGAAATAGAGAGAGAGAATAAAAGGGTGTGATAGGAGGGGGGGCAAATGGCAACAAGATGCACAACAAGAAGTAATTGCTTGGTACAGGCAAAATATGTTTACATAATGTATCTAGGCCTTCTATAGTATATATCAATTTTAGTCCATAAAATAGAATGAAGTGGTGTACAATTAATGTCGAGATAAAGCTGTCTAAAACAAAGCTGAACAAACCGATATACACTGATCTTCCTGGTGCTCAGCTTACTGGAAAAAAATTCGCGTCCAATATTCGCGTCTGCGTGTCCCTTTTGGGCCGACGCAGACGTATATATTTGACGTATACCTATGCAACAAATTTGTGGATTTTCACGTCGAAGACGTGAAAATCCACAAAATTGACGTATACCTATGCAAGGGTTTTATTGTCTTTTTACGTCCAAGACGTGAAGAAGAAGAAAATCTGCGTCCAATTTCACGTCTGCGTGTCCCTTTTGGGAGACGCAGACATGAATATCGGACGCAGATTTTCATGTCTGCGTGTCCCTTCAGGGCCATTGAGTACAGAAAAACGAAAAAATTACCAAGCAAAGGTATACGTCAAATTTGTGGATTTTCACGTCTTTGACGTGAACATCCACAAATTTGTTGCATAGGTATACGTCAAATTTGTGGATTTTCACGTCTTTGACGTGAAAATCCACAAATTTGTTGCATCGGTATACGTCAAATTTGTGGATTTTCACGTCTTTGACGTGAAAATCCACAAATTTGTTGCATAGGTATACGTCAAATTTTGCGTTTGCGTGTCCCTTAGGAGCCACCATACAACACAGTGTCTGAACAGTTCGTTTTGCAATTAGTTTTGTTTTTAAGAAATCGCACTCACATGCTGCATCAAGTTACTGCATACGTTACGTTCCGCAGCTTGCGTCAGGCAAATGAGTTTAGTTTCAGCTTTATTGTCTCATATTTAACAAATATTTCATGTTTTACAATGATTTTACAAAATAAATAGTACATAATAACACGAATTCTATTTTTATACAGAGTAAGTTTCTTATATAAATTTGATCGATGCATTAAAACTAAAAGACTAAAAAAAGAAGACTGAAATATGGAGGGGTTTATGGTGAAAACCATGCTTGTAAGTTATAGGCCAAAAGCGTATAGTTAATTTTACAATAGGCTTTTAACAAAGAGGGAAAGAGCAATTAAAGCGGAACTGCACTACTTGCAACCTCTATATAGCAAAAATAGCCTAAACGGTACCCGTTGGCCCCCCAGGATCCCAATTATTTGATGTTAATTTATTGAGAGCTGATTTGATGTGATAACCACCTTCAGTGACCATGCAGGGAGGTTTAATCCATCTTGGCCAAACTAGTGCAGACAGGCTTTAATGTCAATCACTGTAATATGATTTTTTTTTTTAAAGGCATTGTTAGAGTTTTTTTCATTATAATACTGTAGCAAATTACATTATACATGTATAAGTAAATATGCATTACCGGTAAGAACTTGGATCACCTGTATAAATATTGTTTACCTAAACGCCTAATTGGCAACAGCTACAAGTGACGCTTCTTGTACAACGAGCATGACGCTGTCTGGCGGAGGCTCAACAAATTGTGCCAATCGACATACCTCTTCAGTGTTGATCATGCCCATCAAAAATGGCTACATGAGCTACAGGAGCACAGAGACACGTTTCACTCCTCCATCAAAATGATGAAGAGAGAAGGAGAGAGAAAGAGAGAGAGAGAGAGAGAGAGAGAGAGAGAGAAAAGAAGAGAAAGGGGGACTGCAACGTAAAAACAAGATGGCCGCACCCATTCTACACCCTCACCCACTCAAAAGATTTGTTTTCTTACACATTTCGTTCGCCTTAAACTAACGGTGTCTTCTAGACACATGTGTCCCCTTAAAGGCCGATCCAAAGCTACGCCGCTGTTTTTTTTTAAATAAGCTGACATCCCCTTAGGCCTCTGTTAAAGAATAAAGCCATGGAACTGCTTAGTATGTTTTAAAAATAAGTGAAGAAAACAACTATTTTCGGAGGTGATAATCGGTAAGGGTGTTCCAGGGAACGGATCAGTGGGTGGATATCTCCAAGCTATAAACGTGGGTTTGGAGACGATACAAGGTGGTATCAGTACTCATAATCCCCAATCAGTGCGCACTTATGGAACTAGATCCTTTATCCTTTGAAAAGAAAGATATATGGGTACGAAGCTAGATAAGGCTTAAACATAAAATATGTTGTATTGCCCTTTTTAAACCGATTTTTTGAAAAAAAAAGCACTTAAAAGAGGGAGTAAAAAATATTAAAAAGTATTTTAAAAAAAAGGTTTCTGACATACCGACCCATGTTTTGGCACCTAAAGGGCAATACAACATCTTTTTATTTTTTAGGCCTAAAATGTACTCTTGATTTGATGTGGAGTTTTCGTTGTATTCACTAGGCTCTCGTTCCAAGGGTTTAGGGGGTTCGAAGCCCAACCCGGCACCAATGTCCATTGGAAGGACAGTAATCCACATTTGCCCTCTCCAGCCATGCAGGTGTGAATGGGTACCTAGCAATGGCTATGATAATAATAATTACAGGGCACACCGGAAGAGCAGTATTAACACTTAAAGATATTAATGCATGGGTATATAGTCGTTCGTGAAACCAGTGCAGGCAAGTTGGCGATCACTACATAGCACTGAGCCAATGGGTATTACGCTCCTGTGCGGAAAAGGTTGTGCTGTCCTCTATATACCCACGATTGAGCAACTTTAATGAAGCTACCCTGGGTAAATAAGACCATCTTTTGAAATTAATTATCAATTTCATTATTTGCTCTTTTCGGAAAATTCTTGAATAGGAGCATCCGTGCTATAGACATGTTGGAAAATGTGCTTTACTCTCTGCACGTCCCTCACATGTTATATTTACTCTCGATTTTAGCTCATGTTGATATTGTCGTCCTTTACTATCGTCTTCAATTACCGGTGTCGCAGCTTCTCCCATTTGAATCTAGCGTTTATAACTATGGATAACGATATTAACATTAGCATACTGATCCGATTCATGAAGAGTAAACTACAAATTTACTTGTAGTTTAATCTTAAATCTTTAGATAAATGCGTATAGAGGATACAAGAAATGGGAAATGGCAAATCCTTCTATCAACCTACTTGTATTTTCGGCACTTATTTTTAATACCTGTCTCCACCTCTTTAACAACGAGTGTAGGAAACAATTTATATCCACAGTCCACGCCGCAATATTGTACTTGATTTTGAACTACTGTTATAAACGCATGTCTTGTATCATATGAAATGCTTTATATCATTCTACAATGGAAACTCTTTTTCTCTAATAGGTAGCTTCTTTACACGTGTTGCAAAATGATGGATGTCTATACTTACAAATCCTCTAATGGCAAAGCCGAGAAGTACCTAAGTGCTTAGTTTGTATTCTTTGTAAAGCCATAATATGCGTCTGTAACATGCCGACTAAATACACCTTCACTTTAAATCGCAATCCCATTGTTGAAACAGAAAAGCAGTATTAACATATACAGATAGAAAGAGTGGAATGAGTTGAAAGCAAGATGAGAGTGGCATTAAACGTTTTATAAGGCATCATTTACTTCATGTCCTTTTATACAAGGCGCCTTCTTCAAGATGTCCTTTCACTACAGAATCTTTAAATCTCTTCTAATACGCTTTCTCTTTGACTTTCCTAGCCAATCTTTCTCTCTTTCTCTCTCGCTCCATTTTTCTCTCTTCCTCTCTCTCGCTCCATTTTCTCTCTTTCTCTCTGTTGCCACTTTTTTCTTTTTTTCTCTCTCTCACTCTCAATCTCTCTTTCTCTCTATTATCACCCTTTTCCCCCTTTCAAATAACGCCTATTTCTTTCAGTTACAAAGTACTCAACATATTATAAAAATAATACACAGCAGTGAGGGCATTAGTAAGAATCACCCACACAAGGTACGTTTGGTCTAACACGCCCGATATAATAGCCGAGGGTGTTTGGACTGTTTTGAAGGTACCGAGTGTGGGTAATTTTACTAATACCCACACAAAATGATGTGCATTATTTGTTTTATAAGATTATGTTTTATTTGGTTTATAAGAGATTATGTTTTATTTGTTTTATAAAATGATGTTTTATAACATGATTTTACTAATGACCGGTCATTATCATTTGATAGTGACCGGTCTTTATCCAAATTATGTGTTAGGCATTTGATTAGGATCCACGTCATCATCTTATAACGCTTCTTATTATGGACCGTGTGATGCACTTAGACAAAAGAACAGGGCCATTAGTTGATCAAGGCCCACTAAAACCATTTACCATTGCCAGCAAAATGGAATCTTTTTATTCGCAACTTCAGATTCTGACAAGGCACCAAAACATCTATCCAACACAAATTAAGGGAATGAAAAGATAAAGATTTACACGATTTTTAGATAGATATCCAATCGAGAAAGAAGATTCACACGTCCTAACATCAAATAAAGGCAAGAGTTTAATTGTGTAGGCTTCTGGAAGATTGAATCGAGAGGGGGTGGTGAAATACTAATCAATGGCGAAGTGTTAGTCCACCAATCGAAGTGCCACTGGACTTACTCGAAAAAAAAAATCAAATGCGAATTTACAGGCTACTGGTTGGGGGGGGGGGTTCGGGATGTACTCTCGGTTTATTTTTTTACTTGTTCCTATTCCGGCCTTTGCACCCCCTTTCTCTCTTTAATGTCTCTCATTTTATATCTTTTTATGTTAACCTACTCAAGGTGGAGGGGGGGGGGGCACGTACCTGCCCCATCCATATGTTGCAATGCTACTAAAAATGATGCTATAATAATTGATAATGAAAACGATGGCGATGATAATGCAGTAATGTAATACCATATAAATTTAGGCAAGTGTAAACCGGAAAAGATGTTAGTGCATGTACATTTTAGAGACAAAATCATGTCCAGGCTATGTATAGAGCATAAGAAGTCAAAATCAAAGTCTTGTATAATGGATATAACTATAGGCTCTTCAGCTGGCAAACGATGAAGAGATTCAAGTAAAGTGGGGATACCATATGATCTTCAGGAATGGCGTAGCATTGGTACATAAATGTTGGTGTTTGTTTGTTTGTTTGTTTGTTTGTTTGTTGTTGTGTTGTTGTTTTTTTTTTTTGGGGGGGGGGGGTCGTAGATCGATAACAGGGGGGTGAACAAGACCTACAATTTGTTGCGGGGTGTGGAAGGAGGATGGGGCGTTTCATCTTCTCTTACGGTTTTTTTTCTTTCAAACTCTATCTTTGAACACAAACAAGCTAGCTATACATTAATTAACAACAGCAATAACAACAGCAAAAAACAAACAATCTATCAATAAATTGATTAACAGCAACAATAACAAGACCAGAAACACCAAAACAAAACAATAACAAAATATCAGCAACCAATCGTCAGTGAGTTTCAATGAAGACGTCATAGACTGGTGTTCTTGCTTGAACCCTGCTTGCTCGGCTCAAACGTATCATTTCTCTATAATAGAGAATTTATAAAGTTGGTAACGTACATGTCCTTCAAACAGCGATTATTCCATCAGCCAGCATATCCGCTAAACATTCCATCAACAAAATGATCCTTTTCAATGAATTAATTTCCTATATTTTATTTACCAAGAAATGTTGTTTTCTATTTGTTGATACTTATAAAGCCTCGGCCCACTATTTATGATAACACGCCTTTTCACCTGCTTTCCAATTTGAACTATGTTTTCATTAAACAGGATTACGCACTCACGCCTACAGCGTATTTTCTTTTTTCCTCCTGGATAACAATATTGTCAAGTTTAATCTCTTTCTTTAAATATATACTGATATAGAATTTAAACATTGTTTGACATCTTGTTTGCGCAAAATGGCAAATAAATGTTACTGGATTTTAAGCCACGGCCCATAACACACCATTTCACCTGCTTTCCCGTTTGAACTCATAATGTATCCATGTTCTCATTAAACAGGATTACAGACTCACGCCTACAAAATGTTTTTTCCCCTGGATAAACATTATTGTTAACTTTAATCACTTTCTTGAAATATATACTGATGTTCGTGTATAATGGCAAATGAATGTATCGATATAGTGGCGGATTGTATACAAATAATACACCGCAGTGAGGGCATTAGTAAGAATTACCCACACAAGGTACTTTGGAACAGTCTAACACGCCCAAGGCGAGAGCCGAGTGTGTTTGGACTGTTTCGAAGGCACCGAGTGTGGATAATTTTACTAATGCCCGAACAAAATTATGTGTATGATTTGTTTCATAAGATTATATTTTCTTTTGTTTTATAAAATGATGTTTTATAACATAATTTTACTAATGACCGGTCATAAGTATTTGCTAATGACCGGTCATTAGTAAACTTATGTGTTAGGCAAAATAAATGCCTGGTCAAGTGTACGCTCTCAACCAATCATTTGATTAGGATCCGTTTCTTCATCTTTTAACACACACTTTCGTAAATAAAGAAATTGTAGGACATTGATTTAACGATGACGAACAATGATGACTTGGAGCTTTATCAATTAGCATGTGAATGATAACTACATCATATATGCATTTCTTAAAGATCCAATCTTTTGTTTTCTTTGCACTGTCGAATCATTTTCAACGTGTTAATTACATGAGGAGAAAATGCGCATACATTCAGTCATGGTCAAAAATTATACAGATATATATTGCGGACACTTTTGCCAAAGAAAACCAATTTTCATCACAGTTGGCTGGAATGAGTCGCTATACACACAAAGATGGTAGACGTTTAATTTCATTTATTTTAAGTGACAGTTCCAATTGATAGTAAATCCTCTACTGTCTCATTTTAATCCCGTTGAAGGTCGCCCCTAAACTTACCAATCAAGCAAATGTATATTAATGAGCCACTACTTCTTACTCCCACTGCGAGAAAAAGAAACGTCTCGTTTATTTAATTTAATATTTGTAACCATCTATTCACGTATTTTCATTTTCTTCTTACTCCGTCTAAGGACTGATACAGCTTATCGTCTTGCAAAAGTAAACCGCATGATTGAGAACAAGCCAAACTTGGACAACATAAATGGAAACGAAAGAAAATAAAGCGCGCGAAAGCAACTGGCTCTTTTAAAGTATGTCTTTATTCACTCTTATTCTTCGATAGAGTAGTACTAATCAGCTCCTTAAGCATTGTTTTCCTGAAATCTGATATGAACTTGACCTAAAAAAAAGAAAGATATCAAACGTGCATCTAAATTAGACAGGTAGTGGAAAAAGGGGGGGGGGGAATGGTGAAGAGACATAAAACACAACTGCATTGAAAGTAAAAAAGAGAGAGAGAGAAAAAAAAAAGACGGGTAGACATATATAACCTTCCGGGACTGATGTAATCTCCAAATTATATCCGATTCTTGCCCAAGGGAGATGACGAAAAAAGGAAACCTCTGGCTATGCTGATAAGAGCAACCTTTCCAATACATTATCGCTAATTAAGACATCTAGCAGAAAGGTATATGAACCCCTTAAAGTAATCAACAGCATCCACGAAGATCAGATGAGAATTAACCATAAGACAAGGTGACTTTCTTAGCCTTTTCTCGAGGAATTCCCTTGATGCGGCCTTTGTGACATGTGCGGTTTGGCACCACGTCATCAGTGTGATTGAAACAGTAGTTCTTATTCTTCCGAAAGGGACAAAATGTACAATCAGGATATTTGTATGATATTGTCTTCATAAGGTCAAGGCCATTCCATAAATTAATGAAAAGAGCTGAGATGAATAATGCAGGATCCTAATAATTATATTAATGAACCTCTTTATTCCGGGTTTACTCTGACTTGTAGTCTTCACTATTAAGGGTAAGGCCGTCAACTTCAACTCTCATAATATGAACATCAAGAAAGGTTCATATATTAAATATACCAGTCATTCAGTGATAAATTCCGGAAGATTCTTTTACGATAAACTACTCCCCCAAAAAATATTAATGAGTTTGTACAATACCCTAATCTTGCCACTTTTTTCATATGCTGTCTTAGCTTGGGGTGGATGTTTCATAAATAACGAACCGTTTGCAGGTTTTACAGAAAAAGGCTGTTCGTGCAATAACAAACCTTCCATATCTTGCACATACTGCACCCTTGTATAAACGCTTGAATATTTTGAATGTGAAATCTCTATATTATATGCAACTTGCTCAATTTACGTTTGTTTTCAAGAAATATCAGCTGCCATGTATTTTTAATGAGATGTTCATTGTTAATGCTGAAAATCACTCTTATGTAACAAGAAGTTCAAATAAATTTCATTTGCCCTTTTCTTCAAAGGAACGTTTATTTTAGTGGACCATCACTATGGAATTTACTTCCCAATGATATTGTCAGCTGCTTATCACTTTATTCTCTCAAGTCAAAGTTGAAACAATATGTGATCTCGTATCCAACTCTTAAGATTTAGTTTGTACGGCGTTTCTTTCTATTTTTCTTATTATTTCTTTCCTGTTTATTATTCATTTCCTCTATATATTTTTTTTCTTGGTACCACCAACCCACTACTACTCACCACACACATAGATTTGCATGTAATATCTATATATGTTTTTGTATGTGTTATTGTTTAATTAAAGAAAAACTATCGTATTTTGATATTGTAATTTTAAGCAGGGGATGATCCCCGAAAAACCTCTGTGGGTTTTGATCACCCCCTCTGCAGGTTCATCTTTTGTTGTAATGCTTTTATATTTGATTGTAATTTATACTGTCTTTTCTGAATCTGTGGAAATAAATGAAATTGAAATTGAATGCCTGGACTTGTTTTCCAACTTTTTTCAGGATGAGGTTTACCGAATGATATATATATAAGATCAGTATACTTTACAGTTCTCTGCGATTATCGTTGGATCTATCATGAGAAAACCAAAACAAATAGTCACGGGGACTCCTTTATTTTATGGCCAGGTTATCATGTGATATTAAAAAAAAAAAAAAATCCTGATAAGAACCCTTATCCGCAGTGACGCACGATGAATACTTTTTTATGCTTTTTCTTTAATTTCTATTTCTGCTTTCTTTTTGCTTTCAGCCATTCAGAAATAGCCTTTTCCATGTTTTAAAAAATTGTGAAACTTCCAGTTTCAGCGTGACATGAGCATGATGTCCTCGTGGATCGTTGTGTCATACCGCATGCCCACTTTCACTATTTTTCTAGGGGGAGTACTTAAGCTCTATCCTGCTTCCAAGAAGCGTGACATGATACTTGCCACGTGACGTGGCGAAGTGCGCGAGTAGCGTTAAACACGTGTGGCTCGTGACGTTGAGATCACGTGATGTCCCCGTTCTGTCCACTCACAACCCTCCTGCTTTGTCCATTGACAGCGATTCTACGACACGTGATATACGGCGACAATGGTTCCGTGACTATTTACGTACGCTAACCGAAGCCCTAACACACCCATGGACCGAACACTGTACCTAACCCCAACGAATAACCTGAAACCCTAATGGCAACCTCAACACTAACCCCGAAAGAAAGAATGTTTGGGGAAAGTATCGTCAGAGCATAAGGGCAAGATATGTCCACCATTTTTTGCACGAAGTCCATTTACTCACTGTGACGAATATATCTATTGTTGGTCGAATACACTCTTAATAGGCGGCTAAAACAAGCAAAACGTGTCCAGATATTATCATGATTTGATGTTCTATCGCAGAAATTATGGAGCATGTGGTTTTACTATTTAGGATAGTAAAAAATTAGTGAGTGTAATGACAAAACAAGAAATCAAATTCCCTTTCTAATCAAAGCGCTGATACTCGCTTGAGCATGCTTCTTGCGTATGTCTAAGAAAGGTTTAGCACTTTAATGTTATTAGTGAACATGCGACTCCACATAACACATTCCCTTCTTAAATCCTAAATACAATTTGTTAAACCTCTTTCTCCCCGACATGACCACACTTAAACCAATGTTTGTTATATGCCCCCAAATAATTAAATGGATGTTTGTTATCATTGATTTCTCCAATTATTCATAAATAATTATCGAATCAATAAAGCCGAGGTTGTTGTCTGCACGCTATACCCATGTATTCATTTGGTGATGATGATAGTGATTCACAGCATTTATATGGCGCCATATATCTGTTTAAAAAAACATTCAAAGGCGCGAGCTGCTCCAATAAAGTTAGCATTTCAAAGCGATTTCACTCTTTTATAACCAAAGTTAGAAACTGTACGTATTTTCTTCTATGAATGATTACACAACTATAGATTCTCATTCATTTATAAAACTATTTATTATCCTATGACCGCAAAACTAAAAGGAACAATATATAATAAAAACAATATCAAACATAATAGTAATTGCGAATTTGTTTATCGTCCGCTGTTCATTTCTTGTAATGCAATGAAGAGTATTGGGATTTGAGTTCACCAATTGCTCGGTCAAAAGCCAAATTCTTCTGCGATTTTAGCTAGAAAACTAATTACGAATAGTTTTGAAAATCTTTTTATTAACTTCCTATCTTTATTTATATTACCAAGACTGACGTTAAAAAAAGAAATCTTTAAAATTGCCTTTTTTGTCTTCTCAATTTAGTTTACACACCCCTATCATGTACGATGAATCTTTGCCATAGGCCTATCAGATTTCATGTTATCCCTTTTATATCCGTCTTCGGTGGATGCATCGATCTTCAATTATTTTCGCAAAACTGCCAACCTTCAATTCCTTTTCATCCTTCACAGAAAAAAGTAGATGAACAGGCTATCTCCTTGGTTTCTCCAACTATGCAATAATCCATAGCTGTCCAAATAGATAGAATTTCAATGTTATCAAATGCCTAAATCATCGTAAAGTATTCATTTCTAGTTCTTTCCCGGATTGTAATCTTATTGATACGTTAGAAAATATCCAAGTTTTCAGGACGAGTAATTGCGAATTTGAAATCCTGTATAGTATTACTTGTAATTCATCCTTTTGAGTTGATGTGGCATGGTATGGATCCGTTTCAAGAAGTTGTGTGTCCCTGTATGCATGTTTCTGTTACTGCTCTTAGCCTAGGTACGAATGTAAATTAGGATGTCCATTTTACACAAAATCTAGGTACGCAAGAAGAAAAGAAAAACAGACAAGTTTAAATGTCAATCATACTAATATTTAGAATTACATATTTGCATAAAGAACATTTTCTGTATAGACAGACGATTTTTTTTTACAGGAACTAAATATACACTAAACGATAAGTGAACCAATTGAAAAATTCACATTCTGTATGATCTTTGTTAAATTAACGCACCGTTTGTCTTGTTTTAATACAAGTGGTAAACCTCAACATTCCCAGAACAGGTAGAGAAGAAGATATTAAAACGTTCAGCTGAAAATTTTGAGGATAATGTATTGCATTTTCGACATCTGGGTATAGGAGATCCTTTGCGTGTCTCTCAAGGAGCGCTTAATCACCTAAATAGCCTATTGAAAAAGAAGAACAAAATCTTTAATCAAGAGTAGGAATCGAGACTGGGACATCTTCCTCAGAAATAGACATACCGAGCTCGATTACCATATATCTTACTATTTACAATAAACAACTAAATTAATCATACCACTTAGAAATCTGATGGTTTTTGTCTTTTCTTTAATAATAAATAAATAATAATAATGGGTTCTTGTATATCGCTAATGTCAGACAGATTTGACCCTCCTGGCGCTCCCGATTATTACCCTGGCTTTAGCACGGCTGTCATACGGCGCTCTAGCATTTCAAGGAATAAATTCCTACCAGGTACCCATTTACTTCACCTGGGTGGAGTGCGGCAAATGTAGATCAATGTCTTGCCAAAGGAGACGAGAATGAAAGGTGGACTGGTGGAATAAAAGCCTTTGATGAATACTTTTAGATGTAAGCTTTAAATGTCACATTCTCAAGAAGTATACATCGGGACAAATCAAATTTCACATACTTCAAGGAAAAAAACTTGGTAAGGATATGGACGATATAGTTGCTAACTGTTGATGTTAAACAATATCTACTGAATATATCATATCCGAAGTTATAAAGGAGAAATCGTCGTTGTAATGATTTAGCTTTCAAACTCAGAATAATGAAGTCCTGTATCAATTTCCATTCGTCTAAATTACTAATTCATATATTTTTGTATTCTATAGTATTATAGGGTTCGTCACATTATAATCTATCGCCAATGAACAAACTTTAGCAGTAGACACGGTTCCCCTAGATAAGATGAATTTTGACTGAACGCTGTTATAGGAGAAATCGTCGTATATTTTTTTTTTTTTTTTTTTTTTTATTGGGTACTCAAAAATAACATAAAAGCCAACTGGCTATTTACAATCATGTACAGGAATGTGAAATGACAAAAACATCATATATTCCACTACAACTCAAATATAAACTTTTTAAAATGGAGGCTTAACTTGCCATATTTGGCTGCAATTACATTTTCAGATTTAGATTTAATTTTTATCAAAGATATAAGACCATGAAAATTTGGTTTCTCTTTCTTAAATTTGCAGCAGTGAATGTAGAATCTGGTACACAAAAGAAAGAAATTTATACATATTGAATTTTGATAGTCCTTGGGACAACCAAACATTCTTTCAAAATCTGAGAAAATAACTTCTTTTTTAAGTTTTAGAGATAGATAATTTTCTAGGGCAGTCCAAAGTGGCCTTACAACTTCACAATATATTAAAAAATGTTCAATTGAGTCTGGTAATCGCTCACACAGAATGAAAATCGTCGTATATTAGTTATTGAGCTCTCAAAGTTGGTAGTATGAAGTCCCGTATCAATTTTTATTCGTCTAAATTATTATTTTCCTTTTTTTTTTAATTCTATAGTATTAAGGGGCTCGTCACATTAGAATTTCTTGCCAATGAACAAACTTTGGCAGGAGATACGGTTGTCCTACATGAGATGACTTTTGACTGAACGCTGTTACTCCATCTCGTTTATTTTCCGTGGCCGTTCTTTACGTGTTTTAGAGACCGTCGGGATGCTACTGGGAAGGTTGCTCTTGGAAGATTACGATGTTATCTCCCAAGGCTTACCCGAACAATGGTAGATCGGGGATGTAGGGAAAATCCTGATTCCTCTTTTTGATTGTAGACGAGGGTAAGACGGAGAGACAAAGTTCACATTTGAACCCTGGAATAAGATGCAATAGGGAATATTTTCATTATCATCACGATCATAATGTCTCAGAGCACACAGAATTCAAGGAAATTCAGGCAAAAAATAATCAAAGATGCAGCACAAATATTTATACCTCACTTGAAAAGAAATTCTAGGAAATATTTTGCAGAGTAGTTTCAGAGCAATGCATTTACATTCTTTTGTGTATCAAAATATCAAGCAATGAGACGAGGCTAAAAAAGAAAAAGAAAGAAATATGCTGGATGGTCATTGCTGGTTGGATGAATAATTAAGGTTAACCCTCAAGGCCTGTTGACAACGAACCCACGACGAATTTGTGCCACGACTCGACAGCAAATTTGGGCAAACCGTGTGTCATCAGGGGTCGTCGCAAGGCAGTCCTACGAACTTTTGAGCATTGTGGCATCGACCTGCCGTCTTGAGGCAAAATTGGACATGCACCTTTTTTGTTCGACGAGGTTTTTTTTGGCGGAATCTATGTCTTGTGGCTGTCTTGAGTCTGTCCTACGACAGTTTTGCAAGTGCAATGCGATAAATATCTTGTCGTAGATATTTAAAGAATTTATTTCAGTCAAATAATCTTACGACTGTCGCACGACAGTCGTTAGACAGTTGCAGGATTGTCTCGCGAATATTATACTTCGTAAAAAGGCTCGCACAACATCGCAAGTCTGTCGTGCGTTAGTCTTGTGTTAGTCTTGAAACTTGGATGAGATTGGGGCAGAACTATTTCCACTGATAAAACTCGAGGCCAATGGCAGGCAATAGACCATGCTTTATTATAATATCGGGAGACGGACGTGCGAGCGTCCCACGCGCATCCCACGAGTGAACCACGACCTGATCACGTAAAAGACAGCCCCGACAATAACCGACAACCCACGCTGTTCCCACGACTGTCTCGCGACTGACTTGCGACTCACTCATGACATAACCACGACAAGTCTTCTTTTTTCTGACGCGTCCCCATCGCCAAACCATCTTTAATGTATCGTAGCCCTCTTGACCACTCGAAATAGATTTCGAGCATGTTGCAAAATCTTGTCAAGTAGTAATATTTTATGGGTCTACCACGACAACATTTCGTACGATCCATTGTGACCGGGGCTTTAACTGTTCACAGTGTCAGTGATTTGGATTTGTCGTTGGCTATCACTTGTCATTTCTTGTGCAAGTTTGATAAATAGCGTGATGTTAAAAAAAAAGCCAAACACGGGTCTAGATGAAATCTCTAGCCACATACACAAACCCATGAAGCAGGATTTGTCTTAAAAAATCCACTTTTAACGTTAATCTGGCTTTACAATCTAAACAAACAGATAAGTGCAACTCTGGGGGCGAAGCTCATTATCTTTAGAGGGCAATTTTCCATTTGTTACACATGCATGAATTCTATAGACTCAATCATTGGGGGGGGGGGAATTGGTAGTAGGTGAATAACACCTCTTGTGCAACAGTAGAGAAGTTCAATCCAACAAGGAAGGAGACTGGCGTTTAAAAAATATATTGACCATATCTATGGTAGACTGGGCGTCAATTTAGAAATATCCCTGAAAACAATTTGAGCTGAATCTGGAGAAAACATATTTATGAGGCAGGCTCTATTGGTGAATTGATTGAGCAGCATAACAAGGAAACGTTAAATGATAGTGGGGATTTGCTTTTGTTCATGTGATTCTTTCATACAAATTACAACAATATGGGTCTTTACATCAACAACAAAAGTAAGCCCATTCAGCAGGTGTGTCGATCTCTAACTAGATGATCCATCAAAATATAATATTCCTCTGCTAACAGGTTGTAACGATAAAATAATAATATTTTTTTTCAATGATGCATGGATAGCTTTCTCTTGAATGATTCTTCGCACAAGGCAATGGCCGGTCTCATTTATAAGTAACAACCATAACGAACACTTTGGCCCGAATTCACAAAGGAGGTTTGTAGACAAAGCTAGGTTTATGTGCGTCATAATTATGACGCGTTTTGACGCGTTTCAGACCAAGGTTTGTCCGAACCTTGGTCTGAAACGCATCGAAACATGTCATACGCACATATACCTAGGGTTGTCGACAAACCTCCTTTGTGAATTTGGGCCTATAAGTTTAAAGTGGTCTATGTGTAAAACTAACTTAAATAAATAAATAGAATATTGTTAAAGCTAAAGACCAGTTATGGTCATGCGATTGCATTGTGAAAGAAACGTTGTGAAATCGATCAGAAGAGGTTGATCATCTAGCATAGATGTACTGCAAGGTTCTGGAATCATCAAAATGATAAGAAATTTGGCCAAGTCTTCATAAAGTTTAGAAGCACTGTACACAGAAAGATGTATATGGGACTACACACACGTGCGCGACACGTGCATTTCATATCTCTTAACAGGCGAGAGATACACTAATTTACCAAATATATCAATTAGTAGGCGGTTTCCCGTCAAAATTGTTATCATCATGTAATATTCAAAACATATTCTTTCACATGATTGGTAATAAGAGCTTCCATTTCATTTTTTTAAATTGGGGCGTTTCCAATACCGGTCTTTACCTTTAACCAAGGGAAGCCTCGTTAGCATCAGTGCTGTTTTTACTGAGAGCCCGCTAATCATTATTGACCAATCAATTGTGAGGTACCCATTTACACCTGGGTAGAGTGCGACACATGTGGAATAATATCTTCCCAAAAGACGTTAGTGCTAAGCTAGGATTCAAACCCTCGACCCTAGGATTGAGAGTCAAGTGAATGAACCACTATACCACACACCTCCAAACCATGTCTACACAGACAGATTTCATAAATAAAGGTTGTGTTTACACGGTAACGCTGTTATTATAAACTTCACGTTTGCTAAGAAAAGCGATGTTAAACCATGGTTAAACAACGTCCAATCCCGAATCAAAGAGTGTTCAAAATTAACTAAAAGCAGCACTTAACTTTGAGAGAGGTTTGGTTTCTTACTTCAAGTAAACTGGACGTTTTGTAACCACGTCGAGTACGTCCTCACGGTCTCTAACTACAATATAACTTCGAAGTTTATAACCCCGACCGTAGCTTCGAGTTAAGGGGACCGTCGTATAAACATTGCAGTAGTTTTTTTTTATCGGTTGTATGTCATCGTCCTTGTTCTGGCAATGGGAACTGGCTACTAAAAGCACCTGTTCAATCAAAGGTATAGAGGCGCCATTATTAGGTTGATTGAGATTCTTGAATTAATATATTTCACGCCTAATGCGAACAATGATGATGAAGGCGCCTCTCGGCTTATAAGGGGATCATGCGCTCGTGTAAAGAGTTAATTTCTTTCAAAGCAGTAATTAATGTATTAATAAATGTGGAAAAGGAAGAATGCAATCGTTTAGAGAACACGACTAGTGGGGGGGGGGGGGTGACCAGCAGGAATAGAACATAGCAAGTATCTAGGATTCGTTACTAAAGGAGGGAACAGTGCCGAAAAAAAAGAGTTTTTAAGAAATGCTAGATCGGTGTTTAAAAGGTGCATGGAGCCAGTTGGTACCCCATTCGATCCGAAAGCGCTTATGATTTCGAAAATCCAATGCTCGGCCTAGGGGGATTTTTTCCGGAGACATTCTTGCAAAAAAAAAATCTTCTATGAAACCATAGCAAGACATTAAATATGAGAAATATAATGGTGTAAATTGCTATGAAAAGCATATAGGTTGACAGATAAGCATTTTATATTTCACACAAAAGGCGGGAACAAATTGATCATCTCTAAATATCAAGGTGTTCATCACAAACGAAAAAAATGTCTTAGAAAAGAAGAAGATTTTTTTTTTGCAAGAATGTCTCCGGAAAAAATCCCCCTAGGCCGAGCATTGGATTTGTCGTAGGCCATCAATTTTTTTGGTTAGATATCCTTAAAACTCTTGTCTTTTCACACACGTCTTCAACCGCGAGAAACGTGGAACTACACGTCAAGCGGATAGGAAGGGAAAAGGGACTAGGAGCAGTCACGAGAGAGGCTCCAGAAGCAATCAAAGCTTGTCAAACAGCCAACGATGATCAAGTCAGGCAGTATTCAAAAGAAAAGCGTTTGATCTCCATCATAAGCAAGAAAATAATATCAGAGGCGTCCTTTGGCGTCATTAATGTGTAGCGGTCCTTTTATCTTTGAAATACAGTTCTACCCTCGTTCTCTGTGGTGTTCCACATGGCAGCGTAGATGGTCCCCTGCTTTTCATCTACATGAACGACTTGCTTATTGTGGCATGTATACTACGGCACTTTCACAAGCAAATGGGCCAAACTTCCCATTATTTACAGCAACATGAAACTTGTAATATTTGAAGAATTGATTAGTACAAGGGAACCCTCTCATGTGCAGCCGGTATTATAAGAAGAAGTTGTAAATACTTTGGCACCTGCCACTCAAGCAGCATCACGAGAATACAAAAGAAGCGTGTACATGTACATACTTAAAGAAATATTATAAGATTTCTTTTTAGATATGTAGGTAGATGAGTGGACGTAGGAGTACATTATGTTCTCATATTGATTGTTTACTATGTATCCCGACAAGGCATCATCGCTAATCGGTAATCAGGTCACGGAGGCGTCGTGTGGGGAAATATGACATCCCCCCGTATAGAGATCTATAGCTCACTGTCATCAGCGAAAATGGGGGATATTCATGTGAATGAAGGAGTTCTTTAAAAGATAGTTTACAGGATAATTATGAAACCAATTACTGAAGGAAATGGCATTACGCCCATTGAATCTCTTGTTTGGGGCTTTGCTGTAATTGAAAAACTGTATCTTCTACTTAATCTGCAAAATATAATTAACCTTGTATTGTATCATTCGGCTCGTTAATTCAGGTAGCCGCATGTAAATTTCGTAATGGAAGTTACAATCTTTTATCATGAATAATAAGCAATACTTTAATCCGAAGGAGTATTTAGGTTTGGATTTGTATGAAAGTGAATTTCTATCGTCGGCATTACACCTAAGTATAATGAACAAACATAATTCCATTATTATCTGTAAAAACAATTTGCTATCCCTGAGATAATTACCTTACAATTCTGTGAAAAATCATATGAATACATACCCATCGGATAGAACAGCCTAAAACATTCTAAAAAGTCCTAATTCTATTCTCTTTTCTTAGCTATATTCCCGTGGATTTGTGTACCCTGGAAAGTATACTATTATATATGTATTTATGCCAATATCCGATTGTGTTTCATGACAAAGTGTTTAAAAAATATATATATATATATATCAATTCTATTCTGCGCTTCTGTTACCATTCTCTTCTATCTTTATCTTGTATACCCTAGAAATTTAGGTTATTATTCTTTTTTTGTAATGCTAAGAATCTATAAACATTTCAAAGAAACCGCCTAATCATATGATATTTTCGAAAGTGTATAGGCCTATATGATTATTGACTGTCAATATCATCCGCTAAAGCCACAACTACAGTGTGTCTCTAAAAAAAGTAAACCCAACTTCAACGGCAAATTTTCAGAAAACTATAAAATATTTACACATTATTTTTTCATGGTTAGATAGTCCAATAAGTCCTCTGTCCAATTATATCACTTAGGTTATCTGACGCTCATGCATGACTGAGCATGATTCAACTTAGTGAACTGGTGTCAAATCATCACTGTGGCAAGTTATTTCTTGCTATTGACATGCATTCAGGGCCTATTTGAAGTTAAATGTTTGTCACATGTTAGGCCTATGATTACATAACAACTTCAGCAAAGGTTGTTCCTAACACAGGCACACTTCACATGCTTTCCAAACATGGTACAGTTGACAATTGAGCAGAGAGTATTCCTGGTAACTCGATACCAGGAAACAAGAAGTTTCGTGGAAGTTCAAGATGCTTTTCGGGTGCAGTTCCCCGAGAGGCAGCCTCCAACAAAAAGAGCCATCTGGTACAATGTGAGAAAGTATGCTGATCACGGAACCAGTTTGAACAGGAATAAAGGACACTCTGGCCACAGACGAACTGGGAGGTCTGCTGAAAACATCCAAGTGGTAAGAGAGGCCATCCAAGCCAACCCACGCATAAGCACCAGGAGAAATGATACTGGAATACCACGCGCAACTTTTAACAGAATAGCAAGACTGGATTTGCATCTCCATCCATATCATGTTCATGTTCAGCACCAACTTCTACCAGCTGATTTTCCCAGACGACTTCGATTTTCACAATGGTTTGTGAACCGGTGCAACCGAGATCGACAGTTCCTCCAGTTTTTTACCATCGGGGATGAAGCAACGTTTTCCATGGATGGAATGGTAAACACCCACAATGAGCACGAGTATGCTGAACTCCATCATCCACCGGGATATGCTTTTAATAAGAACATGAGCAGGGAGAAAGTGAGTGTCTGGATTGGTCTTTGTGGCAATGGTTCATTGGTGGGACCTTACTTTTTTGAAGGCAACATCAATGGCAGGGCGTACCTTGACATGCTGAACAATTTTATTGTGCCTGAGATGGAACAGATCTTCCCCCGACAACGACGTGGAGCATTCCGCAGGGCCTGGTGGGCTCAGGATGGGGCCCCAGCCCACAGACTTATTGCTGTGAGGAATCGTTTGACTGAACTCTTTGGCAATCGCATCATTGCTCTTCATTTCCCAGTTGAGTGGCCTGCACGTTCACCAGATCTGACACCATGCGATTTCTTTCTTTGGGGGTATCTTAAAGGAAAAGTGTTCCAAACCCCACCGGCCACAATTCAGGAGCTGAGGCAACAGATAACAGGTGAAGTGAACCGATTACGACAAGATCAGGGAATGATCAGGCGTGCTGTCAGGGACATGAGGAGGCGTTGCGAGCTTTGCATCGAAAGGAATGGCGGTCATGTCGAGGGTACACATCCCTAAGCTATGCTCGTAAGAAATCAGACATTTCCTATGTCATTTGATTGATGAACTTCCAATCAAAGTGCAATTCTAACTTGCCACAGTGATGATTTCACACCCATTCACTAAGTTGAATCATGCTCAGTCATGCATGAGAGTTACATAACCTACGTGGTATCATTAGACAGAGGACTTATTGGACTATCTAACCATAAAAAATAATGTGTAAATATTTTATAGTTTTCTGAAAATTTGCCGTTGAAGTTGGGTTTACTTTTTTTAGAGACACATTTACATAAGTTTCAATTTTTTTTTTTATGTCAGTTTCAATCCTAGCATAAATCTTTAGAAAACGTAAATCTCATATATCTTTATTTTGTTGATAATACAATTGCTCCTTGAGCTAATTTCAGAAGATTTTCCCTCTCTCATTTGCGTCATTTAAGAAGATGGATATGGTTTTAATGATGAACTAAAAAAAAAATTATATTGTCAAAGATGCAAAAACAAAATTGCCAAATCTTTTGAATGACGGTGTACAAGAAAAACAGCTATTGTATCATTTCGAAATTTTTGAAATATTTAGGTTTTTCCTTATAATGATTAATCGATTTTCCTTATATTAGTGTGTGATTATACCTGGAAGTGCCATATTGACGTCATACAACTTCGAAGTATCGACCTATTAAAGACTTAAAGCATGAATGACTCCCTGACTTTAATTACCGAGTAATGTGTGAAAAACATCTTCCCATTCGTTTCTGTGATTCATAGATTTTTAACCGTCGTTAGTTTTGGAACTGCTTTTTCTTTTGTAAATTTCATCGTTTCCTTTCATCGTTCTCCTTTTTTCGCCAAAGTGACGCACTAATCCGATGATATATTTCTCTTTTTGAGTTACAGCCAACCATTGCCCGGTAGGTATTATACATCATTTATTACAGGCCAGGCGGAAAGTTGTTGGTGCCTCGCTTAAATTCCATTCATGGGGGGGGGGGGGGTAATCACTGGCGTTGCCTGAGCCCATCGATTGGTGGGGGCACTAGCATAGGGGCGCGTGGAGGTGGTGGTAGGGGGGAGCAATTTTTGAAAACGTAAATGAATGTGGAGTCTGTCACTGGGGGTGCTGTGGTGAAGTCTCATGATTCTCATACGAGGTCACGGGTTCGACGCTTGCTTGGTTCTTACATCCTGAGGCAAGGTGTTCTGCCGGAGTTCGAAACTAAGTAGATGTGCTAATGTCCTCTTGCAAGGAATTTGGCAAGGAATACGATATCAATTCCGTGTAATAAGATCTTCAAAGAGGCACGGGTGATGTTATAGTTGCTTATCTGTAAGTAGTACTTGTTTCTTGCGCAACATATAATATCAATAAAACTTGATATTTATTGGGTTGCTTTTAATTCATTCAGATCATGTTGTATACAAAACTTACAGACATTGATACATTCTGGCTCAGATCAGAAACAAAAAGAGGAAGCCGAGAATCTAATATAAAAAGTGATTACATTATTTCTGATAAATATCACATTGGGGTTACTTTTTCCGGAAAGTGTAAAAGTAGAAAGCATATGTTTTGAAGCAGACTTCTCTTTTCCCTGATTTTCTTAATTTGACGATTTCCACGAGTTGACTTTGATGTTCTCCCGAAGCAGGCGCTGAAACAGCCCCGGGCCCCTTCCACCCCGTTTTAATGGAATCGTTTTTTTTCTTCACATAGGACAGAAACACACTTCCTATCATTCATAATATGATGGAGCGCCAATGGACTGTTTGCATTGCCACTTTTTTCACTAGCAGGATATTCCACTGTGTTGCACAGCGTAGCAAAGAAAAGAAATACCGTCACCACATGAGTTTTAAGTATAATCCGAATTGTCCCTTTATTCCGCGATCGTGCCCGATCTCTTTTGCTATTTAACAAGATATTCCTCTGTGTTGCAAAATGAAGCAAGAAGAAATAGGGGGAAAAACAAGGAGAACAAAAAAGGAACCCCGGCATTACATTCGCTTCAAACAGAATCCAAAACGCACCTATAGTCAGCGATTGCAAACGACCGATTTGTAGGAAGTAGGAACCGGCGCTCATGCAGTCATCAGCAAACTGATTGGGAAGTTTATAGAGGTAAATGGCAAAAGGCCTACATCTACGTCTTCAACATACCCAGTATTGACATGTTCCAGATGATTCAATGGAGCCGAGGTTTCCTGCCCTAGCAATCTCCATTTTTATTGGGCAGATTTATTTATCGCCTATATAACTCCTCTATGTTAACCTTCTTTCCAAAGGGACCGTCCGTATGGAGATATAATGTGACATGACGTCGTTTATTTAAAAGGCCTAGACCGACTTTATTTTGGTACATGGATAGGTTTACATGTGCCAGAAACGTGTAAATAAAAACGGAAAAGGTTATTAAGAAGGGGGAATGGAGATGGAAAATTAAAGAAAACAAGAATGCTCTCCTGTAAGAAAGGGGGCCAAAGATTCAGATGTGCAGGTTGCTTCTACTACATTCGCAAAGTATGACAGGTTCCAAAGATAGAATAGCGATTTCTCCGATGGTTTTCGGAACGAGCTCCTTAAAGTTCAAATCATTTGACGAAATCAGAAAAAGGGCTAGACAATTATCAGTTTTACTTTTAGGTGAATTGAAACTTATTGGATATTCGTTTTGTCTGAAATTCACCCATTTTGACCTATTCGCCCATGCTCGAAGTATGAGACAAAGGGGTCTATAATTATGAAGATCGGTTATCAACTTTTTTTTAAGTAGGTCATATCTATTCCAATGCGATTCGTGTGAGCTTGATTAATTAATCTCTTGAAATTTGCCGCCCACATCTTTGAATTATTCGCCTCTTTGCTACGGCCCCTGGGGACGACTAAACTGGGTGACTTGGTTCGCAAAATGAACCCCTTATCCGAATCTACATGTCTTTCAATTTATTCTTCAAGATTCTGTGTAGCTCTTGGTAGAGTTCACTCGGTCACATCATTTCAACGTAAACAGGCAATAAAATGATAGTAATGCTGCCAAATGGCGGTGGAAATAAAGATGAAAGGCTCTCGTGCTAATGCAATCGTAAAAGCGCTGCTTCCGCTCGGGTCACGTGACATTTTCCTATCACGTGACACATGACAAGCTTTGTGGCGTATTGTCTTGCGATCCTGCATTTTGTAACAGTATTTCTCGGCACCCGAATTCGCGTTCGTTCGTAAGATTAGCGTTGGGGGTTGTCATGTCTCCACCGATACAATGGTGACTTAGGTGACTAAGGAGTTATGTTTAATAGGGGATCCTTCTAAGTGAAAGAGATATAAATGTGAAAAGAGCAAATATCATACCAGTGTGGGTTTATCACAATCACCTCTCTTGGCGAGTGCAGTCATGCATGTTCATATATTTAATAAAACCTTATAGTATTTGTAATGTTTGAACTTGAAGCCTACTACATGAAAAATGATTACTAGTATACTATGATCATCATAATTATTATCATATTATTATTTAGGATAATGATGATAATGATGATGATAATGATGACAACGATATTGACGATGATGATGATGACACGTAATATTATTGTTATCATTATTCCTATTGTTATTATTGCTTCTACTACTAATAGTAATAATAATAATGATATCATTGTCATTACCATTATTTTATAATCATCAACGTCATCATCATCATCTTCATCTTCATCGCTGTATCAACCACTACTAAATTTAATTTAATTGAATTTATTGATTCAACTGTCATTATATCTAGCTCCTTCTTCCGTTGGTTTAGAAAAACAAAGGACATGTCACAACATAATTACACATAACAATGAAGTACACAAAAATGCATTACGTAAGCCGGCAATCAGAAGGAAATACATTGTTAGGGGAATGCTACTAAAAGAAACAGAGAGAGGGAGAGAGAGAGGGAGAGGGAGAGAGAGAGAGAGAGAGAGAGATGGAAAGAGGGAGAAAGAAGAGAGAGAGAGAGAGAAAGAGAGAGAGAGAGAGAGAGTGGAGATGGAAGAGGAGAGATAGGAAGAAATAGACAATGAGAGAGAAAATGTGGGTCAAATTAATAATCAGTCACTGGGATGATGAGATACCTTTGCTAGCGGTGGGAGCAAGCTGTCATTTATTTGTTTCAATATAAATTGAATTAAAATACACGCGATATGGTAAAACGGGGGATATTTATACAAACTTTCGATTCAGAAGAGGATTTCTTCCCGGGGGAGAGATTAGGTGATTAGGGTGCCGCAGATTGCATCAATATTGCAAATATAAATGACGGATCGTATATGCAACAGCTCGAAGCCTTCACGGTAATATATGTAGTGTGTTCACATTGTAGCGACTGTCTGAACAACACAAGATTGCACCACCGAACCCATATTTGCGCTTTTGGATCTTTTCGGTCATCTTGTACACAAGGAGTAATGTCGTTGACATAGGACTTCGTCAATCGACCGGTCAGGTCCTGACGCGCTTTGTGAGAGTGATATTGTACATAAAGAAAAAAACAAAGAGAGAATGCCGAATTAACAGTACCACAATTCATTTGAATTACTAACACAAGAGCTGATTACCGCCACGCGCTTGGTCAGCGCCTGTAATAGCACGAGCGAAAACGTCTTATGCGTACCGGTTTAATATTATAAACCAGAAAGAATACTGCATTAAAAAAATCTTTATTCTAAGTCCGAAAAACTGTAACAAAATTTTGCGGGGAAAGGTAATTTTTCAGATGCAGCCAATATTTCGTGGAATAAATTGCCGGAATCCCTTGGGAATATAGAAACAAATGAAAATTTTAAAAAATATCTATCTAGCACTAAGTAAGATCTCACAGTTATGAACCCAGTGCACCATCTCCACTCCTTCTGTGTTCCATTTTGTAAAACGCATAGAGACGTGCAATTATGCCTATGTGTCATGCGCTATACTTAGCCTGTTGTTGTATTAGCCAGATACATCTAGGAAGGAGAAATCTATAGAGTTACACAGCGAAGCGCTTCTTTTTGAAGGAGGTTCGTATAGCCGCCATCCGAATGTATACCCCCTCAAAAAACAAACAAAAATCCAGAAAAAATCCAGAAAAAAAAAAATTCAAAAGAAATAAATCATATCCTTGGTATAGGTCGGTGCGAGAGAGTGTAACAGCTTTGAAAATACTTGAATTATCCCCAGCTGAGGACATTAGGGCGTTAATGGTTACTGTTCTATTAACTGATATTTCTTGAAAGTAATATTTAAAATACAACATACTGATTAAAAGGAAATAATCGGAAAGTGATTCGAGGGCTACTTACACCTTTTCTATATCAGAAATGTTGTTCGCGTTTACGAATGTTAGGCACGATAGTTTCTGAATGAGATTTTTAATTTAAATTTGTTTCCTTTTTATGCGTTCATACTCATCAAATTAAATACATTTTAGATTATTTGTTGGGATTCAATCACTTCTGTTTTAACCTCGGTGGCTCGTGACATCTAAATTGGTGATAACTAAAGGATATAGGAAAGAGGAGAGTGAGAGAGAGAGAGAGAGAGAGAGATAGACAGGGAGAGAGAGAGAAGGGGTTATTTTAATAGTTAAAAAATTGTAGGGATGTTTGTATTCAATATTGCTATCTAGAATTCCGTCTGTAAAACTTTCCTCATGCCTTCGGTTACCTATTAAATAAAACTTCGTAATTGAAAATTACTTTGGTGCGATAGCAATGTGAAGGAAAATAAATCGTCTATTACAAAAGTTAGGTTAACAGACCTTTTTTTAAATTCCGGTTATTAGAAAGAAGTCATAAGAAATAATTATTTTATTGTACATCATCATAAGTAACCACAAGTCAGAAAAACAAATGAATAATTTCGTAGGAGTTCTAATCATCCCATAAGGGCACTTTTAATAGAGGTGTAGGAGTGTGATATGCTTCTTTACTTTAAAACAAATTTAATTATAACATCATTGCAATTTGTTATTGATTTAATGAATGATAACTAAAGGTCAGAGGAAAATATGAGAATAAACAGACAAACAAAAACACGAGAAAATTACCATTAAAAAAAAACAATTCCCAGGGTTGTAATCTGATTATCATACGTAAATTCAAGAAGGCTGACAATATCATCTTTTGTAAACGAACAAAGTGTGCGCGCGGATATGCGGTAGTGAATGCGGGTGTGTGTGTGTGTGTGTATTTGTGTGTGCGTGCATGTGGGTGAATTGTGCAGTGATTGAATTTCCCCTTATTTTAAGCAATCATTTAAGGTAGTAATGGGAGTCCCATGGGCTGTGCAAGATATTTTAAATGTAGAAGGGGCAAGATAGATATACTTATTTCTGTTTTCAATTTAAAAGGTTTAGATGTCTGATTTGTATGCATGGGAATGACCTCATGTTTGGTACGGATATTTTGAGGATTTAGCTGCAAATGCCATAAGTCATGGCTGACTGATATAATCATTGTTATATCACGGATTTCCCCCCTTATTTCACGTGATCACTAAAGGTAGTAAAGGAAGTCCCATGGGTTGTGCAAGGTATTTTAAATGTACAAAGGGCAATCAATGTTATATCACGGATGAAAGTAGAAATCTCCTAATAATACAACATAATTGGGAATTCTATATAAAAAAAAATCCGCATTAAAAGAGAAACAGAGTTTCCTCGCAGTCAGATAGTAATGTCCTACCGTCCTTGTCCTTGTACTTGTTTACAAAGACTCCGCTTTATGAAAGAAATGCATTTTCATTTGTCTATCCATTGATATGGACAAAAGAAATGTAACAGGTTAGTTCTGCTCAACCTATAACTTTAAGAAAACATTGTACAAATTTAAGGTAAGTTGCTAGTTCAGGAGTATTTTACTGAGTTCTTGCGTATAGGATCAGCCTTTTTTGTTTGAAATATTCACCAGTTCTTGTAATTCCCTTTCAAAATATTGTAGAAGTTTATAACAGTTCGTTTAAGTAAAGGAAAATTAAAAAGGCGCCTGCATGTATTCATCACTTCTACCTGTTTGGAAAATAGCCGCAATCCTATTATGTTCATTTTATTTTAATCCGTGAATGATAATTAACCGAAGACAGTAACATGATAAGGCAACGGTATTAACATTCAAGATCGGTTTACAGTATAATCATCAAAGAAACATAGCAATGATCAAGCGAGGGAACTTTGATTGGTGATGGGTGACCGTGACAGTGTCCTTTTGAATGTAGGTTTGAAACCCATTATCCCTCTCTGTAAGTAATAAATAGCAAGCACTTAAGCATTTCAAGTCAGTTTTATGCTACGTTTACACTATGTTCCCGGCGGCCACGGCAGCCACGTTTGCCCGAAACGTAGTGCGCCGTGGGATTTAGACCAATTTTATCTCTGGATTCAAGTTTTGTTGAGTCTTGCCAAGTTTTCTCACGGTCTACCACGGTATCCGTGACGGGCCGTAGGGGGAAGGGGATGCTGAGTCCCGGAGGCTCCAAGGCGCACTACGGTTCGGCCCGCGTTCTACCACGGATGCCAGAACGTTCCCTCCCGGCCCGTCACGTTCTGACGGGGTCCCTCACGTTTCCCACGTTCTGATCAAGGTCTGACACGTTTTTCACGTTCTGTCAAGGCTTTGTACGGATGAAACGTGGACGCAGGGCACCTTTGGAGCACGTTTGTGCCGGCGGTATAAAAAGAAGGTCTCCCAAGCAATAGCAATCATGGTATTCTGAGACCTCGCGTTGTGTCAGACCGTAGTAGAACGCAACGCGCCGTAGCGTGCCGGGCGCTTAAACCGTCCCACTACAGACCACCCCCAAGTTTTGTTACGGCCTATTACGGACTGTCACGTTTTGTTACGTTCACCCCGGTTTATCACGGCCTACTAGGTTTCTCATCCGCACCGTGACTGCCGTGGCAAATTTTTTGACAGTTTAAAAATCTGACACGGTATCCACGGCAATCACGGCCTGTCACGTTTGCCCATACGGTCCCCCGCGTTGTGTCACGTCAATCCCGTTTCGTCCACGGTGGCCTGAAACGTGGTTGCCGTGGCCGCCGGGAACATAGTGTAAACGTAGCATAAGACTACTTATCAAGGAAACAAACCAGTAATCAAGGTAATTAAGCAAGGAACCTTGATGGGTGAGCGTTAACCAAAATGTCCTTTTTTGTACATTGGAAACCCATTATCCCTCTTTGAAAAAAATGGTATACTCCGCCTTTAATATACTCATCTCATGGCATCAAACTGTAACAGGTTTTTCGAGGCAAACGAGGCGATACGACTGTAGATGTAATTTGTCAGTTGTCGCTGCATTCTTCCTAATAGGGGGAACGTCTGTTCTACTGCTGTAGCCGCAAGTTTGTTTAGAAGATGGCATTCTGCACCAGAGCTCGATCAAATCAAGGTAATTCATTACCAAGGTAATAATGAATACGAGGGCACACGGGAACGGATGGCCAAGATGAGATTATGGAAGGGAAATGAGGAAGGAGAAGGAGAGAGAGATGGGAGAGTGAGATAGAGATAGAGAGAGATAGAGAGAGCGAGAGAGAGAGATAGAGGAATGATAGATATTAAAAGAATAAAAACGGAGAGATGGAGAGAAAGTGAAAGAACAAAAAAGCGTGAGAAAAGGAAAAACAGGAGAAAGAGGCTGATGGATAACAAGAAAAACAGAGATACACAGTGAGAAAGAGAGACATACAAAACATAAAACAGAGGGAGGTAAAAGTGCGTCAAATAAATGTGAGGAAATATGATTTTCAAGCTGGATATATTAAGCTCAGAACATGAACACATTATTGGGGCGTGAAGGATAGGATTTATATGATGTATCTGACTAACTATTCTGTTTTCCAATCTTATTAAACTGCAAAAGCTAATAATCTCTCAAGGGTTTGAATGCTTCATTTTTCGATTTAAATGCATATTAGAGGATTATAAGGGATGTGGGTTTTAATGAAATGAAATTATTGTATCCAACATGTGTTCATGACTGTATCAATCACAGGCCTATAGGGGTATGAGAAGAATGGGGGATGCAGCCCACGACAATATTAAAACTAATATTGAGGTAACCATAAAAAACAAGTTCGGGCGTGGAGGTTGT